>ML682047.1:5242213-5751982 GCA_007922195.1 Podocnemis expansa
GGAGCTGGGGTGCAGGGTATGCAGGTGGGGGCTGGCATTTAGGGGCAGGAGCTGGGGTGGGGGCTGGTGTTTGGGGGAAGGAGCTGGGGTGGAGTGTAGGCGGGTGGGGGGCTGACTTTTGGGAGGCAGGAGCTGGAGTGCAGGAGGAGGGCCTAGACATGTGGGAAGGGGGCCTGGCCAATTAGGAGGGTTTTGGGGCCCACTAAATTATACTTTAACTCCTGAACAAGTGTTACTCACGGTCATCCCGAGCATGGTACTATCTCATTAGATGGCACTTTCTTTGATTCCACTGGTCTGTAAATCTGTTACCTAACACTTGCCACATTCCCATGTGGTAAGGTAGTGTTGTCTCTATTCTACAGAAGAGGAGTTATGGCTCAGGGGTGATCTTGTCCAAGGCTGCACTCAAAGAGCTAGGAGCCCAGGTCTTTGTGATCTGTCCCTTGGTAGCCTTCCCTAGGTGTGAGCAGGGAAATGTTTTGTATTTTGTGTCCCAGAAACAAGCTGCTGTAGTTTTTCTCCAGAATAGCAACAAGAAAATGTACACTTGCAAGTTAAAGTACCAACCAAATTCCCCAATCTTGCTTATGCACTGAGAAGTATGAAAATCTGTGCTGTGAAAAGGGCTTTTTAAAAGAACTATGGCTGTTACCCAGAAGGCTCTTAATCTATATAAATTGCAGAGCCATCAACAATTACTTGCCTAAATAAATTCAGCAACTCTGGTAGTAGTGATCACTTTCTCTTTCTCTTTTTTTCCTGATCATGTAGGTACCAAAGGAAACCAATGAAATTCAGGAAACCTACACTCAGGTATGACTTTCTCACTGCAGCTGGGGATGTGTACAGCGGTAACCTCTTTTGGGAGGACTTTGTGTGTGTTTGGGGTGTGTGGGGGGGTCCTGAGATTTAACTGATGCGTCAGTATGCACTGACATTTCTCAGGGAAACAAATGGGTTGTTTGGCTACATTGTTGCTTGTCATGTAAAAGACTATTGCACAGTCTGGGCTACGAGTTTTTGGTTGATGCTGCCCCCCCCCCCCAACCCCCAAAGTATCTCAGAAACATGCAAGGTCCTCTCAGAATAAATACTAGTCAAGATCCCTGTCCTGGAGAGCTTCCAGTGAAAGTACAAAGCAAGCATGACCCATACTAAACAGTAGGAGAAGAAAGGAGGGCAAGAATAATTAACTGCTTAGAGTTTTAAATGCATGTTTTGAGTATTTCTTTTTAAACCTGGAGAATAGATTGAAAGGAAGCTCTGCAGTGATAGAATGACTGAGACTGCAAAAATGGATCAATTGGTGGCTGTGAACATATGGCAGTATAAGCAGAAATGATCTGTAGAATAGCCAGTGCTGCCTGGAGTTCTCATAAATAGGGGAGGAAGAGGAGCTGGTGATGAGATTTGAAGTTGATTTAGGGAGAGCAAGATGTGAAACTTAAAAGATTTGCCCTTGTCATAAAGTTGGGAGGAGCAGAAACTGCTAGGCCAGTGCCCCAGTTCATTTTATAACTACCAACCCCTGTCTCAAGACTGCAATAAGGGAGAATGCCAAAGTCATTTTTCTAGCAGTAGCAGGGAAAAAATGAACCCAGAGATGGAAACGTGATGTGTTTAAAGTGTGAGTAGCTTTTGAAACTTTGTGTACCATTTCTAGAAGGTAGCCATGTTTAGTCTATTTCAGCAAAGCATTCTCACCTTCTCATCTGTTGTTCTCAAAAGCCAACATCCACACTGAATCAAAACAACTTGTTCGGTTTGTCCAAACAGAATAACGGATGATCCCTCTGGAGCTGTTTGAATTGGCCTTGTGACTCACCCTCTCTGCACGTATATGTACACCTAAAATACTGCAGCTTCCATTTCATGCATTTGATGAAATGGGATTATACACCCAAAAGGTCATGCGATACATAGATTTGTTAATCTTTAAAAGTGCCACAAGACTCCTTGTTTGTTTTATATAGTATTATTTCTGAACATCCAGTAGATCAGAGCAAAATAATCCTGTGGCATGGTCTCATAGTCTCACAATCAAAATAAAAATTTTATACAAGATACATAGATGTAGATGTTCACAAGTGTTCACTTAATTTGGCCTGTAATTTGAACACAGTTTCGTCTGAATCCCTGAGTAATTGAGGTATCTGTGCAAATCCAAGCATGTGGTGTTCTAAAAAATTGTGTCATAAAATTCCTCAGAATATGTTGGAGAACACTGATGTTCTTGAAAACTATGCATTGCCCAGAATATCACTACTTCACAACTCTTCAAATGTGCATCCTAACTTGTGATGCATTCATCTTCTCTAGTCTGTTATCTGTCTGCTTTCCTTGCTCTTTCATAAACTTGCTCATTCTCAGTGGCTTTCCTGCTGGTTAGTTTGAATTTAGCAAAGATTTTGCCATAGTAAGAGAGCTGGTGAACTTCACAGGCCCCAAGGTGAAGGATAATGAGATTCTGGAGCTGGTTCAGGTTTCATTTTTCAGGCAGTAAATCAAAATCATAGACTCCTGAGGATCTTTAACTCTGATATTATATATATAAATGTGGTGGTTTGACAAAAAAGGAGGAGCAGATCAGCTGCTGGAGAGAGGAACCTCTCAGAGACCTGCAGCAGAGGCTGTGATCAACTTCAGTTTGTAGTTTTCCATTTTCAAGACTCTGCATTTCTTTTAAGTGTGGATGGAAGCTCTGGTGTGTTCATTAACTGATTAGTAGAATAACTAATTTCATATCATTAAGGACTTGGTTACTACAGTGGTGGTGCTGAGGGCAGCCATATGAGTGGATGAGTAAAGAAGGTACGAGATTAATTGTTTGGAGTTTATGCCACACATTGACATCTCCATGGTTCAAGGGTGTAATATCCTTGGTATGCCTGGGTCTCCAATCAGAGTGAGCAGTTTAGATCCAGAGAAGTGCTGGCAACATGTGTTACCCTCGTCCACTCTTCCAGCCCTTGTGCAGTCCCTGAAGCTGAATAATTCTGCTTGTCATATTTCTGCTGAATCTCAAGAGGGAGCAGTTGGGTCAACTGGCTTTAATAGCCTTTTAAAGAAGGACTATAGCATACAAGTAAAACTGCACAGAGGGAGCATGACACGTTTTTGTTATCCTTCCTCCACCCCTTGCTCTCCTGAGTAATTGGGACTGTGCTGTTTTGTCCCCATACAGATGACTTGACTAATAAGCTGGGATAAAATTTTCAAAAGCACCTGAATGACATAGGAGCTGAAGTGGTCTCCTCTCCTCACCCCTGCCCAGCCATCACACAGGCACTTAGGAGAGCTAAGTCTCATTGGCTATATCTACACTGGCAAGTCAGTCTGGATTAAGGAGGTTTAACCAGACTAATTTAGCCCATGGCCACGCTAGGCTTTCCTTGGTTTGAACTAAGAAATTTCTTAACAAGTTTGAACTAAGGTGGTTATTTTGAACTAAAAACATGTAGTTCAAACTCAGTGTTAGTTCGAACTAGAACACATTGCTAGTTGGAATTTATAAGCGCAAAGTTAGTTCAAACTAACAAGTTTGAGCTAGCTTTGGCTAGTGGAGACATAGCTATTGATGCCAATGTCATTTAGGCTGCTAAATCATTCAGGTGCTCTTAAAAAGTTAAGGCAAAGTCTGAACTGGGTGGAAATCTTGCTAGAAATCCCAGCTGTTTTCAAGACCAGTTACTGGTTGGTTTTTTTTTTTGTTTTTTTTTTAAAAGGGTGGAGGGGTGGAATTTGGAGCGTCTGTGTAGCTAAGACAAAACTAGACAAATTCAGACTGGAAATAAGATGTAGATTTTTAGCAGTCAGAATAATTAGCCAATGGAACAATTTAGCTATGTTATGTTAACGGGTGAAGTCCCCTCTCCAACACAGAGCTGTCTAGTCAAGCAGATGGGTTGGTATTACTGCTTCACTCGGGTGTGGATTCTCCGCTCCTCTGAGTGACATCATTCTACTGACAAAACCTATAGTATGGACCAAGCCAAAGGCGCTGGCACCCAAGCACATTCTAACACTGTTGCAGGGGTTTCCCTGCACTTCTAAGTAACTGAAGAGCTAGATCGTGCATTGACCAGCATTGGCATCTGAGCTTTTTCCTCCTCTTCAAATCATAGAATCATAGGGTTGGAAGGGACCTCGTGAAATCATCTAGTCCAACCCCCTGCTAAAAGCAGGACCACTCCCACTAAATCATTTCAGCCAAGGTTTTGTCTTTCTGATGTTTAAGTGTTCTGAGTGAAGGTATCAGCTCTAACCCATGCATGTATGTATTAAAAGGCCATTTTGAGGCACAACAGAATGTCCTCCAGTGTGCCTTGGGGTCTGTGTCTATGGTGAGCCATAAGGTATGAGGGGACTGATAAACGGAAATATACTTTAAGGTAGGTTTGTTAACATAGATAAATTCCTCTTCCCCCGTGATCTGGAAGGGAAGTCCTATCTTGCGCTGATATCATGTGGGTTGCCATGAAAACAATAACAGCCTTGGTTTTTGGCCCACAAAACCCGAAGGCCTACAGTCTTTGGCAAAACTAAAAGTAGCTAAAAGCAATTCCAATTGGCATAGCATCCAAATAAGTAGCCAGACAGTGCCCTTCACTGCACCACCAGATGTGAAGGACAATGAGTACATGAAACTAGGCACACTTTTATCTCTACCCCTGATCTTGCAAATGCTTACACGGCTGAGCAAACTCAGTAGGATTAGTCCCATCTGTGAAGTTACTCACATGCATAAGCATTCACGAGATTAGGCCCTTAAGCACACGGTTTATATAGCTATAGAAAATCATGCTGGGAGTTCTACAGGTTTGTTTTATGTGGACTGCAAACTAAATCAGATTGTATCTGTGCCCTTAATTGATTTATGACGGATAAAGACAGCCTCAGAGTTTAAAAGCAAAAATCCTGTTTCTGCTTGAGAGCTGGAAAAGCTGTGGCTCAGGCTTTGATTTTTTTTATGCTGCAGTTAACCTACTAGTCTCCCAAGGAGTTCTCCCAGTGACACCAAGGAAATCAAACCATAGTATTCAAAGATTGTTAGTAGTGTGGGAGAATGGAAAATGTTTTTTTTTTAGTTGGGAGGGGAGTAGGGGTTGGAATACCATCCATGAAGCCATACGGGATACCATGAAAGGCAAAATCCCTTTTCTGTTCGTCTTTGAACCAACTTTCTCTAGATGGGAAGCCATTCTTAAGAGTAATTTTGCAAAGTGGCAAATGGTGGATATGGCTGTTTGCTCACCATTAATATCTGTGGGAGTCACCAAGTGAAATTCCTGTATGTTGCTTGACACTCAGAATGCTGTAAGCAAACTGCTTGTTCTTGCAGCATTCACCTTGCATGATAAAGACCAGACCTGATGGAATAAACACGGGTGGTTTTCTGCCCCACTAATGCTTTCCAGCACCTCTGACAGTATGCTTCTTGGATAAAGCACTCTAGACAGAAATTCCTCTGTTTGGTGAGTGCAGAGACCACTCTGGAGTCTTGGAATCATGACTGAAGGAGTTTGAGCAAATGAGAAACTCCCTCGCTCTTGCTGCATTACGTCTGATGTGGTGCAGTGAAGAATTAGGTCTAATTTTTGTTGTGAGAACAGTTGAGCTAATAATTGATTTGTTTTGTTTGTGGCTGAACCAAAAAAATTCTAAGGAAAATTGGTTAATGTCCAACTGAAACTGACGGTTTTTTCTTGATGCAATGAAAAACTGGAAACAAAAATCATTTGGGTCGAACAGAATATTTCAGAGGTTGACTGGAAACAGTGCTTTTGAAATGGTTGTTTTCATTTAGTTTTTCAGATCTATTTGCCAAATTCAACCTAAATTTGAGAATCGCTTCTGTGCCTCAAAAAAATGAATGTTTGATTAATTTACTTTCATTATTTTTTTGATCAGCTCTGATTATAGATCTTCAAATATCTCATCCATCTGAAGATCTTCAAAGTGTCTAATAAAGTGGGGTTTTCTCCCATGAAAGCTCACGCAATAAATACATTCCTTAGTCTTTAAGTGCCACAGGACTTCTTGTTTGTTTTACTGAACTAGATTGACATGGCTGCCCCTTTGGACTTTCAGACTGAATCAGATATTGTTAGATGGTTTCTGGTACATCATTTCAGATGTGCATTTTGCTTTTTAATACTACATTGTTCTTTTTTTAAAAGTATGAACCTGGGTAGGAATCTCTGACTGGTTTGTTAACTTCGATCTTTCTTATAACAAAAAAAAAAAAAAAAGGATAATTACATTCAGCCATTCATGTGGCATCATCTAGAGTGAATAACAGCCAGTATTAAATCTTTTATTAGCTGACCTTCTGCAGACTCTGTTCCCATGCTCATGCTGCCTTTTATTGTTTACCATATGTTTGCAATATTTCAATATGTTTTCAGTTTGAAAGATGACATCTCTGCTCCCGTTCTAGCTCCTTTACAAAGCGCTGCGTCTCCCTGGTTTATCATGTCATACTGGTGTCTTGCTGTGTCCATGTGGTTATAGATCCATTGACGTTGTGCAAGGTCAGAAAAACTGCCATTTGCCAGAGGATGGCTTTTTAAATGCTTTATCTTTCTGCCTTTTTATTGAATTGGATTCTCAGTTGTGATGTATTAACTGCCGCACGCTGCTTTACAGAGGTACATCTGGCTGTCTAGGTGACTCTTTTCTTTGGCTGGTCTACGTTTAACCCTGAGGCATACATTTTTCTAGAGTGACTAAAGTTATTTTGGGTACCTCAGTTGATGGCAGCACAATTCATGACACTTTAAGAGATCATGATTTTTAGGAAGTCCCAAACACATGCCCTTTAAAAATTAGACCTTTTAAGGTGTCCCAACTTTGGCAGCTAAAACTGGTAAAACCCCAAATCACTGAGTCATTCTTGAAAGTTTAGACCTTGCAGGGTATTCATATTTCAAGTCTGCCATCTAGACACTATTAGTAGATTTCGAGGGAGCAACAATGACTCATATTGCCTTAACCACAAGGAGTGGCCATGGGTTGAGCATCTTGACTTTTCAACAGTAGCAAATGTATCACACACCCTACAGCTACTCCATAGTCATCTCCCAGAATCTGCAGTGTAAAGTCTTCTGTTGCTAATCCCACCTGCCACCCTGGATTTGTTTCTGAAAGAAACACACTATAATATAGAGGGTAGAGCGAGGTGGAAACTTTTGCAGAAATCTTCTTAACTGAAAAACATCCATTTCCTGAAACTGTTTGTGAATCAGAGTCTCCATTTCCCAATGAAAAAAGTGGAGGGAGAAAGCCCTGGAATTTGTCAGTATTTTGTTTCAAAAGCATCTAAACAAAAAGCTGTTGGTTCTTCTGGGTCAAAATGAGTTAATTGAGAAATGTAAGCTTGTAAGATTAAAGGTTTTAAAAGAAAAAGTCAATCACAACACGAGTTTTTTTTTAAATGAGTCGAATGAAACATTTCAATTGACCTGAGCCAGAAAAAAAATCATTTTGGTTCTCTAATATTTTCAAGATTTTCACTTTTGGCCTGATTTGAGATAATGAAATACCTCCGAACTCTTGAAAATATCAGCAGGAAGGGAAAACCATTCCTGTTCAGCGCTAATGGAAAGCTGTTTCCCTGAGTACTGTACTCAAATCAGTGAGTCCACTGGCTCCGCTTTCTAGGGCTCTTGAGGCAGAGAAGTGCATTGATTTCCACGATGGCTGCTGAAGGAGGGTTTGCTGCCTTGACAGATTAGCAGCAGCCGCCTGAACTTCTCTGAAGCCAAAAAGGCCATGGGCTGGTCTCAGAAGCTTGGCATGAACAAGCTGCTGGAGATAGGCAGGAGTGAAGTATTGACAGCAGAGCCTGGCTGCTTATCCCTTCACATTCTTCCTGTCAGTGCTCATTTAAGTTAGACATTTGTTGTCAGGACTGACTGGGGATCTGTTATCTATGCGGAGGGGTAGGAGGAACTGAATAGAGAGAGGGGCCTTGTGCTGCAGGGCCTGGACTCTGTCTAGCAACAGAAGGGATTTGTTTTTCCCAGAGCTCCAACAGTGGTTCTACTCTCCGCTTTGGTATTGGGTAGGTAGGGCCCATTGTCCTTTGATCAGATGGTAGAAACATTCACAAATGATTTGTGCTCAGCTGATCTCTGAGTTTTTTTTGATGCCTTTAGGAGTTCAGTAAAGCACCAAGCGCTGAGCAGGTTTTCGCTTTCTGCTTTGGCTTTGCTCAGTCCACTTAAGCGGGTAATTGCTTTTGTTTCTGAGTTGGACTCAAGTTGCACTTCTACTGCTTAACTACATAGGAAGTGGATTTTGGGTGCAAATGATAATTTTGTAAGGGCCAGGTTTACACTCTTCCGTGTCAGGGCATCAGTCATCTAGTTAACTTGGATTAGGAAGGCACTTTGCCTGTGGGTAGGCTATTCTGTATTCATCTGCTGCACTGTTTCTTTAACCTTTCTCTGAATAAGCGGATGCCGGCCAGTAATGCGGACAAAACATTAGGCAAGATGCAATACAAGGCTGTAACCAGGCTTGCAATTCCTGTGTTCCATGGGATGCATGGGCAAAAACGGTTGTGGGCCTCTTCCTGCCCCTAATGCAGAAAAAGTACACCACAGAAGAGGTTGTGTGAATGAGTTTTATGTCATCTTGAGAGAACTTTCCAAACTTTCTCTGCAGGTCCCATGCAGGAATTGAGGTATTTGCCTCCACTTTAAGAAATGCGAGTGTTGAAGTTGAGGGATTTGCTCAGGACCACAGAAGGGAAATGGCATCAGAGTAGGAATAAACTCCAAGCTTCCTGCTTTGTTTGGGTTGGTCGGTGTCATACGAATATATTTATCTTGCATTAACTTCAGCTATAGAATGCCCAGAATGTTTTGATTTCCCTACTGTTTGCAGCTTGTCATTAATAACATATGTGCACTTGGTATAAACAGCCTTTAAATGTGGTATTTTAGGAAAAAGCGAAGGGAGCTGAGGCTCTAAGCTCTGACTGCCCGTAATGCTTATGGCTGCCCATCCTGTTGCCATCTTCCAGCTTTAGACTCTTTTGTAGTTTAAAATTGTCTTGTTTTATTTTAGCAGCAGCAACTCCCCTTTCCAAGTCAGAGGATGGAGAAGGCTTTTATGTGCTATAATAAACGGACTTGGTACATAATGAGCTGCTAGCCAGCCTTTGCGTTTTTTCTATCTACCCTGCAGGGTGAGAAGGAAAAGGCCTGTGTTTTCAAGTCCCAGCTCCGGTTCTGTTCTCAAATGCAGAGATAAAAATAGGTTTTTCATCTAGTTCTGGATTTTGTTTCTCTTTCAAGTGCAATTGACTTTCTGTCTTTGGAAGGGCTGATTTTTAAATCCAAGATTAGGCTGAATGACTTCCACGTGGCATGGGCTTAATTTTCTTTCTACAGTGTGGCTTCTTTTATTCCCTCTGTCTGCTCAGAAATATTGTGTCTAACATAATAGTTATTGGACCCCCTTTGCCTTAATATTAGAGCACGTCACAGTCCTGAATATGTCATCTTCACAAAGAGAGAGTGAGTCACTGCGTCCCCCTCATATAGACAGGGAGTTGAGGCTCAGGGAGCTCAAAGCTGGAGATTGTAGGCATATAGCTTTGTCAGGTAGGGGCATGAAATTTTTTTGATGATATAGTTACACTAGTCCAAGCCCTTAGGGTATGTAGTTATAAGGCAGGGCTGGATTTAGGGAAAGGCAACCTTAGAGACCATCGGGTACTGGGTTCAGGAGGGACACTGGGCTCAGAGTGCTGTTTTTGTTAGCTGTGGAAGGGAAGATAGTTCCAGAGGTGTAGCCATGTTAGCCCCCAGCAGGAAGCATGGCCATGGCACACGGCTCTTGCCGCCCACCTGCGCAGCACTGGAGGAGTGGGGCCAGCAGAGGAGCCTGATTGGCGCTGCATGCCGCTCAGGCTCATCCCCTCGTGCCATTTTTGGCACAGGCGCCAGGGTTGCCAACCCCTGCCTTAGAGTCTATGAATCTATGAAGAGGGTGGGGATGTCAAAGGCCCTCCTCACCTGGGATGCTGTTTAGTCTAGGCCAGGCCTGTCTAAATGTTGTTTGTACCATTATAGTTAATCCCCTCCCTGTACTGGAATAGATACCCTGGTATAAGGCACTTTTTATACTGACACAACTGTGTCCACTCCATGGAGGTTGTATCAAATTAACAACTACACCAGTATAATTAAAGTGGTACATCTTTTGTGTATAGACAAGGCCATGGGGATTTGCATTAGGTCTCAACCCAATATCAGTGGTGGGGCAGAGAGTTGTAACCCAGGTCTCCTATGTCCCAGGGAAACTGCCATTCCTTGTGGTTCTTTTCTGACACCATTTTTTATAAAATACTTCGTGTGGTGAGCTAGGCAGCACAGGGCTCTTTGAGGTGCATTAGCACCTTCAGATCCTTGCCATTCTTGATGAAGAGTGTCCCTTTGTGTAAGATGTTGCGCCTGATCCTCAGCTAGTATAAATCAGCCTAACTACATGGACATTAGTAGCACTAAAATGACATACAGGTGGTGATTTGGCGCAGTTTCCCACCCCTCCTCATGCCTCACCTGCCTTCCAGTTTTATGTAGCATTGGGTATGAAACGACAGAACTTGTGCATGTCCGTACGGGGTCTAAATAATTCCGTTCATTTGGGTTTTCCCCCTCCAAATCATTGGCCAAACCCTAAAATTCCTTACTCAGTTTTTACTCTACTCCAGCAGACTTCCTGTTGAAGCTCGTCAGGGTTGAATAAAGACACCACAGTCTGGCAGCACAGCTTTAGTATCTTAGAGATTTGCATGGCTCCACTTACTGCAGTATCTGTGTGCCTCACCATCTTCAATGTCCCTATCCTTCCAGCACCTGTCTGGGCTGGGGGGACTGTTATCCCTATTGTACAGATGGGGAACTGAGGCAAGGGAAGTTTGAATGACTTACCCAAGGTCTCACAGGCAGTCTTTGGCAGAGCTGTGAACTGAACCCAGGTCATTCGAGTCTCACATGGGTGCACTAACCACTAGGACATCCCTGGCCATGTGGGCAAGCCCAGCTGTAAAATCATAGGTTCTAAGGCAGTTTGTGTGTTGTGTTTTAGGGCTATGAATTAAGAATACCTATTCGAGAGTCACTGATCCCTGCAGCATTCTTTGTCCTTTAAAAACTCCTTGCAGACCTTAACCCAGCAGTGAGCCCTGATCTTAAGACACACTGCAGGAGTGTAGGATGCTCCTGTGGAGTTAGACTTAGGAGTCCTAGCAAGGAGTCCTGTGGCTGCCCCTTTGGAATTTATCAAGACACCTAGGAACGTGGTCTTGAGCAAATAATTTAATCTCTATTCTCTTCCCTAGCTCACAAGAGACTTACATTAATGTGGTTAAGGTGCTTTAATTCTAGGCTATTAGTTGTTGACCGCATGGGTGCCTAGATCTGTTATATATGATGAAGATCCCTATTGATGGTGCAACTAGAGCTGATTGGCTGCAGTTACTAATGCCAGCCAGCCAATGGGGAGCTGGTAGCAACATTAATGATAGCTGATGTGGCCACGCTTGGAAATAGGCTGGAAACCTCAGCCAATTTGCTTTGCTCTGGTTTCATACTAAACAAACTGTGGCAGGGTTGCCCCTCCTGGGGGAGTGCCTGACCCACCAGCCCCAAACTCTCCCCTGGCGGTACGGGCCTGAGGCCGATCTGCCCCAGCCCCGGTGGGTCTTCTGGGAGACTTCCCTGGGCATCT
The DNA here is from genome assembly GCA_007922195.1 of Podocnemis expansa. Taxonomy (NCBI): domain Eukaryota; kingdom Metazoa; phylum Chordata; order Testudines; family Podocnemididae; genus Podocnemis; species Podocnemis expansa. The sequence goes on from ML682047.1 coordinate 5,253,962, forward strand.
CAGTTAACTCCTCCTAATGCCTTCAGGCAGCATGGGAGTGATTCACTAGTCCTACTTGTCATTGCAGTTCCATCAGGCCCCCTTGTATGCAGGGGCGTCACTGAGGGGCGAGGGATGTGGGGCCCAGGCCCCGCCCCTGGCCCGCAGGCCTGCACCGCTGCGGGCAGCAGGCCCTGCATCCCCGGCTGGGGACGGGGCAGCCAGTGGCTGGGCCCCGGATCCCCGGCCGGGGATGGGGCTGTCACAGCTGCCGGTGGCCAGGCCCCGAATCCCCAGCTGGGGACCGGGCCGCGATGGCTGGGCCCCAGACCTCCGGCCCAATTGGGCCGGAGATCTGGGGCGCTGGGGCTCGGGGCACATGCTCGGTGCCAGCAACGGCCCTGCTTGTATGCCAGGGCCTGGGGTCTGGCCTGATCTAGTCGTCTTCTTCCTCTTTCTCTGTCTCTCGCTCTTTCTGTCAGCAAAAGGGGTGGGGGTAACAGCTTTCTCCTCAGCCTGGGGCGGCTCCAGACCTAGAGACAGCTTCAGTCTTTCCCCCCTTCCTTCTGGTAGCAGAAGCTTTAATAGGTCTGGGGCAGCCCTTGATTCAGCCCAGGTGTCTCCAATTTGGCTGCAGAGACCTTTTCTCTGTAGCCAGGGTAAAGAGCCTTTATCAGCCTAGGGCTTACATGTCTGCCCTGGCACACCCTTCTGTAGCCCTCTGAGCTGACCTTATCACAAAACACTTCATGTTCTGTAAGCTAACAAATGACATCAGGCCAGAGTTTGTTTTACTGATGACTCAACTTTATGATGCCACCAGACAGCTCTTAAAAGCAGGAACCTTTGGTCAGCTTGTGAACGGCTACAGCTGCCGAGGGGAGGGGTCATCGTAGGAAAGCCACCGGGGGGTGATTTTAATATCTCACCTCAAAGTTTCCTGCCATAAGTAATACCGAAGGTGATTTGTTGGAAGAACGTTAGTAGGATGGACTTGTTCTCTGCCTTTATCTTAACGCACATTTAGACATTGGACAGCTTCCCTTTCTTGGACTTTCTGCAGTGAAGTGCAAGGCTCATCTGACGATGATCTTTTCATTTCAAGAGTTCCATATGGCAGGCATGGAAAGTTGCAGCCTGTGAAGCCCAACAACCATCTCCATAGCTATGGGAGCAATATTACATGTTGTATGGGAGTGAATGTTCCGCATCAGTAATAATTTCCTTTTAATAACACTTTCCATCTGAGGGCCTTGGTGCGTTTTGTAATACAGCAGCCACGTAAGAGAAGGATGTAGCAGAATCTCTTCAGCTACTCTGGCTGCCCTAGCAGGGCATCACCTGCCGCAGGTGAATGAGTTTCTAGAAATGGAGCCACACTTGGGATAGAAAATTGCAGCCGTTCAGCATTTCACAGCTACTGGGAGCAGGTCATGAGGAACAAAACTCTATAGCCTTATAACAGTAAAGAGAATATAGGTAGCTAGAATCAGAGGACTGCAAGGGGCCTTGTGGTCATCGGGTCCAGTCCCTTGGCTTATGGCATGACCAAAGATTATCTAGAAAATTGGCAGTTTGTTCCTATGCTTTATTTCCTAATTTTCAGATAGTTATTTGAGAAGACAGTCCCTCTTCTCTCATGACTGCTTAGTTTGCTTGAGAGCCTTGTCAAAGATATTCTGAAAGTCCAAGTACACTATGTTGACTGGGGCTCTCTTGTCCATATTCTTGTTGATAACTGCAGAGAATTCCAGTAGATTGAGGAGGCATGATTTCCCTTTACAAAAGCCATGTTGACTCTTTCCTAACACATTTTGTTTATACATAATGTTGTAATCTGGATAGACATTTAGATTGAGCTTCTATTATGGCGTTTTTAAATAATCTAAAGACAGTTTGCAAGGCCTTTCACCCTTGTGATTGTTCCTTTTAATTTCCATTTAATTAGTCTGTTCATTTTTGTGTAGCTCTTCCTTTTGAAGTTAAATATGTGGTGAGTTTCTGGTGTTTTTCTCCTCACAAGGATTTTAAACTTGTTTATTTTATGCTCACTATTACTGAGTGTTTCAGTTGCATTCAACTCTTGGATCAGATCCTTTGCTCTATTTAGGACTAAATGAAGAATTGTGTCTCCCCTTCTGCAAAGCAAACTACTCCAAGAGGCAGTCATTTATGGTGGCGAAGAAATTTTATCTCGGCATCCCTTGCTGAAGTGACATGTACCCATACCTCTTTTCCTGGGGGGTGAGTGGCCTTCTCCCCTGCTCCTTTGCTGCAGGGTTTGTTCAGTGTGTTGTTGACCCCCTTTGGAATTCTAGGTGCTTTTTCATGCTGGGATTTTAGGTATTCTTGGCAGGGTGCGAAGTTGGAGGGAACAGGTCTCCTACAGAGAGGGTTGAGTGTGCTGCTGAACACTATACATAGGTTTATAAATGGACTGAAAGGGGAGGGAGATCTATGTAAAAGCAGATTAAACACCTATCTTTCTCTTCTGTATTCAGGCTCAAAGGGGAAGGCATGCATGGTACACATGCAGGAAGGTGTCTAATCAACTCTCTAATGCCCCTCTGGTTGCTGTGCAGCATATACAGAAAGGGCAGCAACATTCAAGGAGAGTAATGAGCCAGTGGCTGCTAATTTGTACATTTATTTGTTGCTTGGAAGCTAAATGTTTCTCCTTTCCAGAAACTCCTTCTGGTCAGATACCAGTGGCTTAATCCAGTTTATTATGGATGTTATTTGCACTGGTCCAGCAAAAAACCTAAGTGTGCGCTTAACTCTAAGCATCTGTTTTGTTCCATTAAAGATTTGTGTGCTTAAGCTAAAGCATGTGCTTACGGATTTTGCCAGTGCAGGGTCAGTGAGCTCAGCACCTTGTATGGTGGAGCTCCAAGAAGGCCAGTTCTTGTTCTGTACTTGATCAGCCGCATAATGTAATTTAGGACTTGAAAAATGGAAAAATCCTCATCAGGATACAAGAAGCAATAGGCTTTGGCTACAGGCAGGGAGATTTCTGTTAGGTATCAGGAAAAGCTTTTCTAATTGACTCCAAGGATACCGAAGCTCTGGAGCACACTGCTAAGGGAGGTTGTAGAATCCCTGTTATTGGAGGTTTTTTAAGAACAGGTTGGACAAATAAATACCTGTCGGGGATGGTCAAGTAAACAGGGTCCTGCCTTGGCACAGAGGGCTGGACCAGATGGTCTCTTGAGGTCCCTTCTGTTTCTGCATTTATGATCTGTGCATTTCTATGTGTTCTGTGCAAATGATTCTGTGACATTTTCTACAGTTTACCCTGGTTTCAAATGTTCCGGGCAATGAAGCGTCTCTTGGGAAATCGTTCTGCCTGTCAAGGTGTCTTTCCTCATATTCCTCCTCAAATTTCCCTTTCTTAATTCCATTCCATGTGATTCCTCCTGTAGCCTCCCGCCCAGTGCCAACCGAAATATGGCCTCCCTGCTCTTGGGAGAGCATGAAAATGGACCCTGCAAGCTGCGACTAGCTGTACAGTGATACTCCAGTCAGTCACATTTTCACTGAATTTCCTGTCTGAAAGGCAGGTTCTCTGCCATTGAACTGAAAAGAGCCCATCTGCTAGCTGAGGCCTGAAGATGTTCTGCCAAGGTCCTATGTGCTGCAGAGCAGTTCCCATTATTGTGCTGCCTTTGGCCAGAATTTGGGGCATGGGAATCCAAAACCACTGGATTCTAATTTAGCAATCCTGCCTCCTGGGCATTTTAATTCTACCTTGCAGAGTGCTCAAAAATACCCTTCCTGCCATTTATATGTTCCTGTGGGAGCTGGGTGACCCCCTTTGGCAGGCAGAGCCTGGTCTGTGGCTCTGCAGAGAAAGGCTCCTTTCTAATTATCTCCAAGGGATCTCTAATTTGGTTCCTCTTCAGAGAGGCAGCAAAATCATTCCCAAGAAGAGAAGCTGATGGAGGCTGCAAGAGCATCATGCTTTCCAGGAGGGCTGCAACACACTGTGGGGTTAACCTCCTGTTAAAAGCAATATGGCTTCAGAAACATTGCACCAGTGGCATTAGAAAAGCAAACAGATTTTCCTGCCCACTCTCATCAGTCATCCCCCCTCTTCCCTTTGCACAGGCATGTGTATCTTTCCTTTCTTCGTCTGGTGTTGGCTGCTGTGAGGCAGGAAGGTAGGAATTAGGCTGGATCAGACTCATTTAGCCCAATGTCCTCTCTGACATTGGTTAATGCTAGTTGCTGCAAAGCAAAGCATCAGAATCTAATAAAAGGAGATGTGGGGTGACATGCCCCCATGTGGGTCTTGTCCTGATCCCTTATAATTAGCTATTGACTTAAACACAAAAGCACATGGTTTTATCTCCTTTCCAACACTTTATTTTTTGAAGTATGAGCCATTATAATCCTGGGTTATCTTGTTATCTGTAATTGTGTACTCCCTCTTTGACAGCTGTGAAGTTTTTTGTTTTGTTTTGTTTTTTAACCTCAGTCACATGCTGTGACAATGAGTTCCACAGTCAGATTGCCCTGAGGGGAGTGTTAAATTTATCATTTCATCTCAGAGAGATATCTCCCCATCCTGCTTTGCCCCACACTACAACTATCTCAGATGCATTCTCTGAGGACTTGAGAATGAATTCTGGAACAGGTTGGATAAACTGCTGAACATGATGAAAAGTTCAGTTCCTTAGACTATCTTAGCTTTGTGATTGCTGGATATTACTGTGAGTCGTCCTCTTGTGAGCTAGATCTTTTTTTAATGGTTTGATCAGAATGGTTACATTTTAAGCAAGTTAACCCTTACATCATGGTTAAAGATTAAACTGGTTTTCATTTTGTTTTCTTTTTGATTTTTTGTTTAAAATAAAAACCACAAAATATTCATTTGTGTTGAATTTTAATCTGAAAACATTTTTCTGAAATAAGTTACTAAATTAATCCCTGGCCTGAAAATAATTCTTAAAATAGAGTGTCAAAGAATTGATCTGAAAATTACCAAATCAAATAAGATATATCTATCTATAATTTGTAGGGGAAAATCTAACTCTGGCCCTCAACTTCAGAAAGAGGGACACCAGAGCCTTCCCAATGAAGCAGACCTGTTCCCAGCTGAGACTCCAATAGGCAGAGAACGAGGTGTGGTTCAAAGTTTATTATTCAGCTGAATAATAAAAGGAACTGCAGCAGAGGGAAGCAAAGAGAAGCCAGCCTCTCTGAGCAAGAACCCCCAGTATAGGGGCTACAGGTCATACATACTTTCTAACATGCAAAATACGATATGCATAATGCAACAAGTTGCATCATGCCTAAAATCCATACATGGTATTACTACTTTTAATATGCAGGTTACATAATTAGATTATACTTAATAGGCAGCATATAGTTAGCCCGCCTCTGTTGTTGTTTACAGCTTATTTGGGTAACAGTTACTGTCCTTGAACAATGAGAGTGGCCAGACTCCTGTGACCCCTCAGCTACCTAGCCCCTGCCAACCTGTTTACCAGACTAGGGTGATAGCTTCCCATCAGGGCCCAGACAGGAGTGATTGTCTTATAATCAACCTTTGTGGATTACCTCTTGTATCTATAGAAACAGTCTACCTTCTTATCAATCTAAACCCCTAACTCTCCTGACTTATGCCTTAATAAACTTGTCTAAGCAAACACAGAGCCTCGGACACAGAACTTCCAGACCAAACTTACTCCATCTTTAAACTTCCTTTACACTATTTATATAGATGTAGATATATGATCAGTTGGGGGGAAGTTGGGATTTTTTAATAATGCAGAAGGCCATTTCTGTATTCAAAGATACACAGTGTAATTGAAATGCTACCTCCAACCTGCTGTGTTAAAGCACCAAAACCATGGATGTTCTTAATTTGACTTTAAACCAGCCTTATACCTAGGCTTGAATTGAATTGAGTAGTTAAATCTAATATAAACCAGATTTAAATTGACTTAAGGGGGTCCATGTGGGATCTTGCACTAGTTGAATTGTATCAATTTGAAATAATATTTTTAGTTAAACTGGTGCAAACGCTGACTATAAACAAGGGATATATTCTTCAAATGCACCTACGTCACTTAGGAGCACCGTTTACATATAAAGCCCATGGGGCTTAGGCTCCTAAACCACTTAGGTACTTTGGAAAATCTTAACCAAGGTTCCAGACTCACATGGGACGCTCGGGTGGAAGGGGCAGAACAGGAGTCGATGGTGGGTTGCAGTTAGAGTGAAATGCACCCAGATGATTGGACTGGAAGGAGAGTATGATGGCATGCAGGAGATGGTATGTGTCAGGGCACACACACAATACACTTTGCAGGAGAAAACTAGCGCTTGATCCAAACATCTGGCTTTCTTCCAAATCCATCTCGTAGCCATCACCAGGCAGCTTGGTTCTGATGCTCTGAAATGCACATCTGGGTGCCTTTGGTTTAATGTGCTCAGAACATGAGCCCTGAATGAGGGAAGAGAGCAAGCAAGTATGCTGTCATAGCCTTCTGCCCATTAACTTCAGGCTGGACTTGCTGTATGCTTCTTGCCTGCATCTTATGCTTCATTGGAAAGTCCAGAAGAAAGGGGAGCCTGAAACAGTCAAATATGTGGTTTAAACGCATTAGCACATGCATTCCTCTGTTACTAGGTAGTTTCAAATGATACTGGCACTGGCTGATTGAAATGTCATATACGCTGCTAGCTGTCATGTGTGAACTGTTTCCATGACCATTGATTAAGCCATTAACATCTCAAAAGCAGGTTGTGCACAAAGAAAGCAGAGGCATTACCAGGATTTCTGTGAAGAGGACTGCAATGTTTAAATACTGTCCAGGAGTCCACTGTGAAAATTAGTGGGACTCTCGCATGTTACACAAGCACTAACTGCAGCAATTTCCTCACCAGAAGAGTTTAGGATTCAGTCCTTTGTAGAAATGAGCTGAGCTGAAACTTACTGTATGAAAAACAAACAAAGAGTCACTTAAAGACTAACACATTTATTTATTGCATGAGTTTCTGTGGGAGATGTCTGACAAAGTGGGATTTTCTCCCATGAAGCTCATGCAATAAATAAATGCATAAGTCTTTAAGTGCCACGGGACTCTTTGTTTGTTTTGCTGAACTAGACTAACACGGCTCCTCCTTTGGAACCTACAGTGTGAAGAATATGGGTTCTCTTCTGAGCTCTGTACCCAGGATTTTGGGGAAGCTGATCTTTGGGGTTGAGAAATACAGGCAATTCCCATTGAATTGGCTGAATGGGGGCTACAGATGCTCTTTGTCTCTGAAAACCCAGTTTATTGAGGGTTACATATGGCAGTTACACCATCTGGGCTCTAAGGTAGGATGGCTAGAGAACCAGAATTCCGTGTCATGAACATTTTCAAGATTAAGGCAATTGGTTTTATTCTACTGTTGGATAAACAGGGAACTGTCACACTTATGTCAATGAATGAGAGCAACTGCTCTTGGAATAGCCAGTGGCCCATGCTGAGGCCACTCATTTGGGATGTGAGAGGTCCAGATTCAAGTCTTGGATGCAAATCATGTAGAGCAGGGACAACTGAACCAGAGTATTCTATATCCCAGATGAATGTCCTCTCCCCCAGGCGTTTGGCTATTTGGGTGTGGGCTTGTCTGTCTCCTGCTGTTGCTCAGAGATCCATCCTGGACATGGGAAAATCTTCCCAATGAAAGTTTCATTGAAACTGATTCACTTCCATGAAAAATTTTGGTTTTGACTAATCTGCAGTTCCTTTGGAAAAAGTGTTTCATCAACCAAAAAACAATCTCAACCAGGTCTACTGTCTACTGTGTGGTCCTTGGATGAAAGAGTCTATCGAAGTGTGAATGGCTATAGCTAGCAATCCACTCCACTCTTCCGATGCTAATGAATCCTTTTCCTTCAGAGCTGTAGTACTACTTTTGCAGCTGTCACAAGCGGTGTTTCATAGTCCTTAATGTTAGGATTAAGGGCCCTCAGAGGGCTAAAATGTTGTGGGGTTATTGAAGTCAGTTGAATAAGAGAATCTGCAACAGAGCTGGGAACTGTATGAGATATCTTAAGCATGAACTGGTGCCATAATCTCAAGATTATCCTTCCTCTCCGAATAGCTGTGTGTTATTTCCTTAGTCCTTGCTCATGTTTGCAGCCTTCCCAGTTGTAAATGTCTGTCATTTTTCCCAATGTGCTGTTAAGTAAGTAGAGCTGACTTGGGGCAAGAAAACTTTTCAATGGAATGAAAATGTTCACAGCATGGGAAATACATTTCTTATCCATTCTGTTCTTTTGCTAGGCTCCACAGCCTTTCCGCAATTAATATGTTAAATAACACCCTCTCCTCAGAACCACACTGGAAATGTAATGAGTGTCCGGTCCTTTTGCTCGTGGAATCACAGAGGCATTTCTCTGCACTTCTCTTCAGTTCCTTGTGTTTAACAGGATGCAGCATGCTTCTTTCATTGCTCATCTGTTTGACTGGATACAGAATTCAGCTTTGAAATTACTAGATGGATGTTCTGTTGTGATTTATAATAGGGGTGCTGGCAACAGCGAATGTTGAAATGGATGATGGTGTTTAAGGAACAGTTACTCTGAAAAAGAAACAGAAAGGTATGAGTTTCTTTCTTCCTTTTTGTCCCACACTTCAGAATTTGTTTCACAGGCAGTATATATAATAGCTTACACCCAGTTGTGTATACAATAGAAAAATAGTGAAGTCCCAGTTCGCTGAAGGATCCTACTGTAAAAAAACACAAGATTTGCTCACCTTCTCCTTCTTTGATTTGAGAAGCATCTAAGTCAAAATTGATACATCCCTCAGAAAATGGTTCTGCGGTTAAAGGACAGGATTGGGGGTCAGGAGATCAGTATACTGTTCCTCTGTCCTCTGCTAGTTTCCTGTGTGGCCTTAGGTATGTTCCTTAGTCTCTTGGTAACTCAGTTCCCCCTCTGTAAAATGAGAAAATACTTCCATTCTCCCACCCTTTCTCTGTCTCTGCTATTACAATCAAGTGCATTGAAGAAACAGCTTGAGACTGCATGGTCTACAAAGCCAATGCCTTTGAATGTAGTCAAAGCTGGAGACGGGCAATCCACCCCACACTTTGTTTTAATTCCCATTTACCCAACCTCTAAGTAAAATGCCCAAGTGATTTAGGAGCCAATATGGCATTTGGGCCTTGTCTACATGTGACTCTTTCTGTTTAAACCAAAATATAAATGTAAAGAGATGCAATTATCCTGGTTTTATCCCATCTCCACATGTCGTTATAGTAGAACAGTGCCTTTTTCCATTTTAGCTTGTGTCACTTGGGCAGGGTTTAAGCTAAACTACAAAAAGTCACTCTTCTGCTCACACAGCATTATATCAGTATATCTGTGTATTGGAATAACTGGTGAAACCTTCCCCTTATGCTCCTAGGGGAAAGTCTACACTGCACGCTAAGTCTGTTTTCTGACTCAGGTTTGAGCCCACGTCCCCACATTCCCTGCATACACACATCAGTCTGACTCAGGCCCGGTCAACCATTCTAGGGGCTGGGTCAGCCAGAGCTCAAGTCCTGCTTGGAAACAGAGTTCACAAGCTGGGTCCCACAGACCTGGGTTTAGTGACCAGTATGTGCACACCCTAAGTGACTAAACTGCATTGAAAAAATGGGGCCCAGGTTCCTAAATTACATAGATACTTCTGAAATCCCACTCCATCTCTCGAACTACACCCGCCTGGAACCCAGCTAACAGAGGAGGGGAAGCCCCATAATATTAAGCTTGATTCTTCTTCATTTGCGTTTAGCTCTTGTCCAAAGCCCACTAAAATCAAATAGGAGTGTTTACTATGTCTTTATGAATATAGGGTCAGGTCCTCTAAAAACTGATTGGAACATTACAAATTAGCAAGGAAATGAATAACCCAAACTAAATAAAGCAAGAATTAGAAAGATACTTACTTACTTTGTCAACTGTAGTTTAATTTCAATGCTTCATAATCCATAGTTCAGTAAAATAGTGAATGGAATGAGATGTTTTTGTAAACAAATAGATCTTAGTAGCAAGAAACCTCACTTTGGCATCTGCCATTGTGTATTTTGCTGATAGGAAGGGAGATGCCACCAGTAAAGTGGAGCAGGAACTGGATTTTCTGTTTTGTGGGAAATTCCATGACACACACATTTAAATATTCTGAGACAGAAAAAAGCAAAACTTCAAAATTTCCTTCAAAACAAAATTCCCAAAAGAGAACTGTTTTGGCTGATCAAAATGTTTCATTTCGATAAAATCAAAATATATTATTTCAACCTTTTAAAACAATATAAATGTTTTATTATGAAAATGAATTTTGTTTAGAAAATTCACTTGGATATGAAAAACCAAAAACCTTTTGTTCTGAAGATGTCAGTACAGGACATTCAAATGCTATCAGAGGCTTCATTTCATGTTTTTCAAAATGCAATTTTGTTGAAACGGAAGGGCTTTTAAAATGTTTCAGTTTAGATAAAAATGTTATTTTGGGTAAAATATGTTTTAAGAAAAAACTTCTTTGAACTCTAATTAGCACACTTTTAATGTATAGTATGGCAGATATTTTACTTTAATAAATAAAATAAATATGAATTTAGGGAAAAATTATTAATTTAGTTCAAATCAGCAAACATTTTCACTCTATCCTTATCAAATTAAACAAGGAGTCCTGTTGCACTTAAAAGACTAACAAATTTATTTATCACATGAGCTTTTGTGGGAGAAAAATCCCACTTTGTCAGATATTTTGAAGATGGGGGAACTTACAAAATGGGATGAAGTAACTGCAGGGAAATGTAAGTCATGGGATTGGGTCAAACTGAACAGCAAATCAAAGCTGTTGTTAGGATTCAAACATTGGGGAACAGCATATAGAAGAAGATGAAGTCAAATCACCTGTTGCAGTGAGAAGAAAAATCCAGAGTACTTACTGAGCCCTGAGGAAACACAGTCAAATTTGCTTATGAATTTCAATTCTGCAGTTTCTCTTTGAAGCCTTGATCTGGAATTCATTTGTCTGAGCACAGCTATTGGCAAATCATCAGTGGAGTGATCAGGAAGATTGAACTGCTTACCTAATGGTTTTTTAATATTGTGATTTCTGATTTATTTTTTGCATGAGCTTTCGTGGGAGAAAAGCCCACTTCGTCCGATGCTTTGAAGATAGGGGGAACGTACAGAATGGTAGGAAATAAATGCCACTATATTTTAATTTGAACTAAAAGTTAGTTCGAACTAAAAAGTTGTGTTTAGTTCGAACTAACTTCAAACTACCTGAAGAGGCTGTTTCTAGTTGTGGTGTGTCATGGACATTTGAACCTATGCCACTTTCTTGTATGAAAGAGAAAATAAGGCAGTCATGGAACTAAGAAGTATAAGCTTAAAAGGGACAGGCAATCCTTCCTTTTTAATTTCTTTTGCTGTTGAAGTGTGTGGGAACTGTCTAGAGTTCCACCCGGGAGGCAGGATCACTCTGGTTCATGAGGTAAAATGGATTCTGTCCTGGCACATCATTACCCTGGACTCTGTTAAAGTGAAACCTCTCTCCAGTCACTTCTGAGCACACCCCAGCTACTGGAGTTGTATAAAATGGTCACATAGCCAGGATGCTCTCTCCCTGTGATACAGTTTCTTTACCCACTCTGCTGCGTCCCTTGGTATTTAAGCGTCAAATGGCAATGGCTTTTTTTTTTAAGAACAACCCAAAATCTGTGGTGTGTTTTGGAGCCCAGCCATGCCTGCTGTGTGCGCGTCCGTTGAGAAAAATGAGAACACTTGTTGGGACTTTGTGGTAGAGAAATGGGCAGGGCCAGCTGGTATCCCTTGATTCTTATGCCAACTGCACAATCCAACTTCTCCATTCTCCATACTTGGGTATGCCCCAGGCACTCAGCTCTGCTGGACGTGATGGAGATGCTTGTACTGGGTTGTCTGCTATTGATTTTGCAAGCTGCTTGTGCTGTCACAGACTATCCTAAGGTAGGGGAATAATTTAGAGTGGATACTAATTGCTGTAAAGAGAATACCTGTAAGTCTTATTTGTTGTTCAGTTCAGTTTGATTGGAGGTATTGAAGGCTTCCAGTATGTCCTTTCCTCCTGTACACATCCTTTAAGTTGACATCTTTCTCTCGCTCTCTCTCTAGAAGACAAAACTATTTACTCCCCTTAGATGGTGCTTTGTCAGTTCCTTTTGAAGATAAGTAAATGCCAGGGTTAAACTGTTTCAAAATGTTCATAAAGAGGATAATAGATTAAACAGCACATACAAGGAAATTTTGCTGTATATTTATATTTATCATGTGGCCACAAATCTTTTCATGCAAGCAACTGTGTCTCATTCTGCTCCTCTGGTTTTATTCTCCTTAGATGTTGAAGCAGAATCTTCACTTAGTGAACTGAGCATGTGCAGGTCTGGTTTCTAACCACCTTATTTTTCTGCCGATTGACTGACTTCCATGGAAATGCTGCAGGTTTGAGGAAGCTGTGCTGCAGTGCTGAGGGATTCTGATTTTGTTTGGTTTTACTCCGAATTCAAATAATTTACTTTGAAGTGATTTTTTTTTAAACTTTATTTTTTCAACCCAAGCTGACTGTTCTGTGTTAATCAGGCTTGCCAAGAGACAGAAGCTGGGTGAGATGCACTCAGGAAAAGTGTATTGCTGTGCAAACAAGTAGTCTGGTGGCATTTTTAAAGACTAACAAATTTTTTTATTGCATGAGCTTTCGTGGGAGAAAATCCCACTTCGTCAGATGCTTTGAAAATTGGGGATTTAAGAATGGGAGAAAAATAAATGCAGAGGAGTGTAAGTCATAGCATCAGGTCAGCAAAAAAAAAACCAAAAAAAAAACCAAGGAGTTGTGTGGCACTTTAAGACTAACAGATTTATTTTTCGCATGAGCTTTCGTGGGAGAAAATCCCACTTGATCAGATGCTTCGAAGATGGGTGATCTTAGTCTTAAAGTGCCACACGACTCCTTTTTTCCCCCCCTGGACTAGACGAACACGGAAATTTGATAGGATCAGGTCAGACTGTTAAAGCAAATCAAAGCAGTTCTTTGATTCAAACTGTGTAGTAAATCATTCAGAGGAGGGGAGGTAGAGAGAGGGCAAAATCACCTTTTGTATTAAGAAAGCCAACTGATTTCTCTGTCCAAGCCCAAGGTAATGGTACCACCTTTACATAAGAATTACATACATAGTTTCTCTTTGCAACTTTGATTTGTAATTTATTTTTCCTCATGTTCAGTAAGTTCTCCATCTTCAAGAATCTGATGAAGTGGGATTTTCTCCCACAACAGCTAATGCTAGAAATAAATTTGTTAGTCCCTGTTTGAGTGGGTCCTGTTTTTATTCTTCCTTGTTCTCTCCTCTCCCTGCTCTCTTGTCATGTTAAAGGAAGTGCTGCATGGTCTGGAAGATAAATGATATGTTTCCTATCTTTATTTTGCCTCTTGGTGTACGTGCTGTTTGTAACAGACTAATTTAACATTTCTAAATAAGCAACAGGGGGTTTATTAATCAAGGCAAGGTGCCTAGCAAATAGATTTGCCAAATAAGTTGCTAACCAGTTCTGCTAAAAGAAAGATTCTGGCAGACTGGGATGGGTTAGAGAGGGTCTTGCGTATGAGCGTTACTTCCTAGTCTGTCCCCATTTAACAGATTATAACCCCGGTAGCTACGCTCATGTCTCTTAGGACTCCTGGATTCACCATCACTGATGGATCAGCAGTTGTGGGAGATTTCAAACGGCAAGGCAAGTGTGAGATTTGGTCTCCCTCTAGTGACTGCTCTCAGATTATTTCGGTTGTGATTTTTTATTAGTTTTGTGGTAGTGCCTAGTCATGAATCAGGGCTCAGTTGTGCTAGGAGGCCTTCTAGAGGCACAAAACAAATTAAAAGACACTCCTTACCCCCAAAGGGCTTACAGTCTGAGAGAACAAGCAAATACAGGCAGACAGGAGAAAACAAGCAAAGTACTAGGTGCTGGTTTCCAGGGAGAGGACGTGATTTACTGAGAATTCTGGTTTCAGCTCTCATGGTTAACCTAAGTTGGAGTTAGTGGTGACAGCAGTGAACAAGAAGTTTAATATACCTTGTAATGTAACTAAATGACTTGGGTTGAATGTCTTCCTTGTTTATGAGACTTCTTTGCTTTTTGAGTTTGGAACATTTTGAATCTCGTGATTTCCTCCCCAACCACCCCCTGTCACTTGGGGGTAATGGTGAGATACCTGGGCTCCCTTTCTCTTATTCTAAACAGATACAAGGACAGTTGCCAGTTGCACCATCCCTTGGGGCAGTTTACGATGATGGGCTAACACAGGGGTGTCCAGTGTTTCCGGATGAGGGGCCACATTGCAATTCTTTTCTCACTTGGGGGCCAGTTAGCACATTTCGGCTAGACAAGACATAGAAATTCATCTTACTATTAATAAAATTTAAACAGTCAAAAATAAGCACAGCCTACAAATTCATTTTGGGTCTCTAAATCTGTAAATGTTCTGTAAAAGCAAGCCTGGCAAAGAAGAGAAGAGGTGATAGGGCAGGAGTGGCCATGTGGGATGGTAGGAGACAGTGAAGGGAGCAGGAGAGGGGCAGGGTAGCAAGAGAGGGGAGGTCGGGGTGACCATGTGGAGCAGCAGACAAGAAAAGGAGGAGTGTGGCAGGGCTGGCAGGAAAGGGCAGTGGGTGTGTAGCTGGCAAGGAAGTGTAGCAGGGAAGAAGGAGCATGGAGAGCAGGGCAAGGGTGGCAAGAGAGGGAAAGGGCGGGAAGGGGAGCTTGGCATGACAAGGCAGGGGGAACGTGGCAAGAGGGGGTATGTGCAGTGGCTCCATGGGCCAGATAAGAGCTATTGGCAGGTCGGGCCACAGATTGGACAAGCCTGGGCTAACACATGCCAGTCACTGTGTTAAATTCATTAATTTGCTGCAAATGTCCAAGAGACTATACTTCCTCTTACCTTTCATTCTCCCTCGCTTTCCCAGCTGGACCCTCAAGGAACTTTGCTGTCTAAAGTGTTGTTCTGGCTCTTTTGAAAAGGAGGAGGAAGTTTTAGAGTGAGGACTTGGAGCTTAGCAAATTCCCTTGAGTGAGACATGCCTGAGTGGGTGTGACTGCACAGAGCCCACAAGGGCCTTTTGCATGCTTTGAAAGTTGTACCTCAAAGACTTTGGGAGTAAATTTGTGCCTAGTGTAACTCCAGGGTGGACTTCAATTAAATCTGCTTCTGTCTACTAGGGTTGAACTTCCAGCCTCAAAACTCTACCTCCCGTGCCCTCCCCCAAAAAACAACGGTGTTGAATTTTGTTTGACCCATTAATTCAAGGCTATTAGAACTGGCTACATGTTAAGTTTTCATCCATGGCCTAGAATTTCAGTTTTCCAATGTTGTGGGTGCCTTTGGCAATCTAATGACACTTTTCAGTTATGGAGTCCTGGGTTGCAGCTCCTCGCTGAGAAACGCTGTTTTTTCCTGGAAAACAGGCTTAACTGAGCCCTTCCCTTACACCAGATCAAACCAAACCACGCAGCAACTACATATAATGAAAAGCAAATGAATTAACTGTTTTGTACCAGTGCTATGCAACATTAACCAGCCCATCTCCTCATGGTCGAGGGAGAAAAAGTTGAACCTAAAAGCTAATAAACATGGGTTGTTTCTGGAGCACTACGGCAACAAGAGGCATTTTCCAAAGGCCTGCCATGCTAAGAAAGAATGTCTTGACTGAGTTAAATGTCCTTAAAATGATTTAAGATGTCCTTTCTTCTTCCCCCTTTTCAGGGCTCAAAATTTTCCACTTCTGATTTGGCCGTGAGGCCGCAGCTGGTGTGGAAGAATTCCCAAGAAAACCTTAACCCCCACCATGATGGACATGTTGTAACTTCAACTCCTTCTACCAAGAGGCACTCTGCTGAGGAGGAGGAGGAGGAAGAAGGCCTTTCTGTTGAAGAGGAAGGCTTTGAGCTTTTGAACTCCACCTACAATAAAATTACAGGACCTGGCAGGCCCGGGATTGACAGAAGCAATTCGGAGGTTGTTGGAAATGCCAGCGGTTCCATTTCCACGGCTACCTTGGTTCCTCCTCCTGAGGGTTGGGATGGTCAGGTGGCTGATAACAGTTTTATCCTTTTGGAAACCTCTGCCAAAGTAAACAGACCGGCTTCCAAAAAAGACCACGTTTCGAAACCCCAGGATGAGAATATCACTACAGAAAAACTGAAGGGAGACACAAGCTCCCGGACCAGGTTCTCACCCGGCAAACCAATTGACTCCATCATAGATCTCAACAACCCTTCTGTCTTCTCCAAGGTGTCAGTAGAGGTCAGTCAAGCCATGGCTTCTGCAGGAAATACACCCAGAGCCCCTTCTTCTGACTCTTATAGGAAGGCAGAGAAACCTGTGGGTGAAGGAAACTTAGAAAGCCTTTCCACTGCTTCCCTAAGCCCTGAGAATGATGCGAAAGCAGCGCAGACATCACTGGATGTTGAGGTGGTCCCCATAGAGCATAACAAAGGGTTTGTGCATCAAGAGAAGATGGCAAGTAAAGCAAAGGAGAGTGAGACCCATGATGAGAGTGGTGTCTTGTGGACAGCAGCAGATGGGCAACAGGTTCGATTGAAGCCAGGACCCCGGGGGCTGCCAGGACCACCAGGTCTGCCTGTAAGTGGAGTGGGGTTTGTCTGAGGGAACAGTTCTGTATATGGTGAGGATTTCTCATTTACTGTAACTGGTTACAACATACAATGACTGCAAAGGATCATGGATTTGGGGAAGGGCAGGGAAGTGTATGAAGAAGAGGCTCAGATATTAGAGGGTTAGGGTTAGCTGGTGAGATCAGGAGGCTTTCACCCCTCAGATATTAGAGGGTTAGGGTTAGCTGGTGAGGTTGGCTGATTAGCTAGTGAGATTAGGAGACTTTCACCACTCTTCCCATTGCACTAGGCTGTCATTGTTCCCTACTCTCATCAGGAACCACAGGAGGCAGCCATTACCATTGAATTAAGCACTCTGCAGTAGCACAAGTCTGACCCTGCAGTTTCTTAAAATATTAACCTGTTAATCGTTAAGATGCTGAAACGGTTCCTCCGTCCCACCTCCGGCTGAATGCAATGCATGTACAGTCCTGGGAAGACAGAGGTAAAGTCCAGCTCATGGGTGGAAAGAAAGGCAAATGCTTTCTGCAATTCTGGGGGTTTGCAGTAATAATTTTGCAGCAGGAACTGCTGCTGCCTGGGAAATCTTGGAAGCCTAGGTGGCTGTCAAAGCCCTGGCAAGCTTCATAAAAGTCCCCCCACTTCCTAATCCTCACCTCAACACAAGCATCATTTGAGGATTCTAGGGATGTAGGCACTTTGGAGCAAAAGTATTCTGCTGGTTAAAAGTTCCCCCAGTATCTTTCACTCTTTTCGTTTTGCTGGAGTCCCCCATTGGTGATGGATTGTGTCATGTTCATAGCATGCACACAGGGAGAACTTAGATAAAAACTTGCCTACTCTAACTGGAAGGTGGCAATGTAACACAGCCCTGAATATAGACGTATCCTATGGGAGCAAGGCCCAAAAATGTGGCTGGATAATTACAGTCATTGAAGAGACCCTCAAGGAGGAGAGAGGGCAGTGCTTTGAGAATAGATTCTGATGAGAATCCATTTGGTTTCCTCTACATTGAACATCGAGAGGGGTGACATTCACACCTGACCACTTTGTCACAGGCAGTTCAGCAAGACAGAGAGCTGTGGACTCTCCTGAGTCAGCAGTGAATGAACAATTGATCCAGGTCTCATTTGTATGTTGGGCCAAAGTCTGGGAATGGACTAGTGCTAGACAGAGGAAGCATCAAACAGCGTGAGCATCGATCTCACATAGCAGTAGGTATTGGGCGTGATGCAGAATTCAGGTGGCTGATTTTCATCTTTAAATAGCGCAAGCTTCACAGACACAAAATCCAGAGCTAAGGCTCCAAAGCTTTTCTTCAGTCGCATCCTCTTTCCCTCTCTCAAAATAATATACTGATGCCCATTACCACAGAAGCTTAGTACCTTCCACATAAAATTCACAGCAATAGCCAAGTCCCTAATACTGCCTTCTTGGAGGGGGAGCATCAAAACTCTGCTGGGGTAGAATTTTTCTTTTTGGCGTGTCAAGAGGAGTAGGTTGGGGTTTGGAAATAAAATGAGTTCTCAGATTAGGAGCATTAGTCATGGCAGAAGGGTTCGAGGCTGTGCAATGTTTCCTGGAGAAGATCAGACTCTGAATTCACCTCATCCTCTCAGGAAGATGCTTCCATAGCTTGATCCTCTCAACAGAGAATGCTTTGTGTCTAGCATGCCAGTGCTTTTCAAACTGCGTTGTCCCAGTGGACCACAGCTGTCACAGTGGATCGCAGATTGAAAATCAGTCTGTGATATAGATAGGACTTGAGCCATTAGTAACTTCGAAGATAAGGACCTAGACCTTTAATTGACATAGGGATCTGACAAGGAGTCAGGGGAGGGACTGGGGCACAAGCCTGATTATGTGCTAATGGTGGTCTTGGGTGATGGAGAAAGGAGAGTGGTTGCATTTTGTACCAACATTTTGTGCATCATCTTCAGGTTCAGATACAGCGAGTTAGAGCGAGTCAACCTTTGTGTGACAGATTCGTCGATCACTGTGATCTGAGAGAGAGGGGTGAAGTGTCCTAGTGGGGCAGAGGAGAAAGAAGACATTTTTGCAAAGTGATGCTATCTGACCCAGGGCCGTCCTTAAGGTGGGGAGAACAAGGTGGTCACCACAGGCCCCATGGTTACGTGAGCCCCATGCTGTCCTGCTCTCAGTAGGGCAGTGCAGGACCCACGCCACAGCCCCCCGACAGCTGTGCTTCGCCCAGCTCACAGGAGCTAGAGGCCAGCCCACCTTCGGGTCGTTGCTGATGCCTGGCACATGGGGCACGTACCCCAAGTCTCAGCGCCAGTGCCCTGAGTGTCCAGGCCAGCCCCGTCCAGGACCGGGGATATTGACTGGGGAGCCCTCCATAGTGTCCACCTCTCCCCATCCCGGCTGGGGATTGAGGCGGGGAAACCCCCAGCGGCTCCCACTTCTCCTGGTATGGGATCAAGGCTGGATGCCCCCGGGGGTGACTGCCTCTCCCAGCCCCAAACCTGGAGGGGGGGTGGGCTGAGGCCAGGCTGGAGGTGGCAGAAGCCCGACGAACGATTGGGCCGGGGCACCAGATTGTGGCCTAGGAGGCATGGCCCAGGCCAAAGGGGCGGGGCCAGGGCCCATGCCCCGGGTCTTATTCAGGGGCAGCGACATTCCTGCCCACCCTGCCACCAGAGTGGAGCAGAAAGGTCCACGAGTGGGGCGGGTGCGCAGGGCCAAGCCTCTCTAGGTGTGGGCTGGCCTGCTGTGGCCTACCCCACGTGGCTGCCTGTGGTCAGGACAGGTCCCCGGCCACACCTGGGACCAGCCCTTGCCAGCGGCATGACCTTGGCGGGGTCTGCTCCTGACTGTGGCCAGGGCTGCGGCAGCCTCAGCCAGGGCCAGCTCACCACCGGTGGGTGACCTCAGGGCCAGGGCTAGGGCTAAGGCCAGGCCAGCTCCCGCTGGCAGCCAGTTTTGGGTTCCTGAGGGGGTGCCCTGATCTGGCCAGTTAAGATGAGGAAGGAGTCAAACAGATCCCTCAGGCTTCCATCTCCTTTGAGCAGGAGGGGTGAACTTCCACAAGCGTGAGACATGACTTCTTGGCCAACCATTGCAGCTTGATTTGTGGAAATACATCAATTTTGATAGCGTGTTCCTAAAAAAGTAGAGAGAGTTCATTTTATTGTTGATGTAATGTTAAAATGAATTTCGAATATTCTATCTGAAACTCTGTACAACATGATATTAGGTGGACAGCTAAATGGAATGAATTGAAATGATGAAAGCACCATGTACTGGGTTTGGGGACTTTTAGTAGGGACTGTTTCAAACCAGCCTCCTCTTTAACCAGTCCCTTCCCTCTTCAATGAGTTTGGCATGCCACACGGGACCCGTTGTTGCCTGGATTTATGGGGGGATCTGATGAATTTTGGGGCTTTCCAAGAGGGGCTGGAATTAGCATTTTTAATATGTAGCTTCTTGGAATATCAGAAAGTTGGAGTCTTGTTGGATCAGTTGTCTGGGAGGAGCTGCCCTAGATGAACTGAAGACATGGCCTAGAGAACAAAAGACCACAATGGAAAAGAGCTGTCAGTGGCCAGGCCAGATTAGGGAGCCTCAATTGCCAACAAACCGATGAAGTCTCAAAGATCCACCAAGACGTTAAAGGCATTTGCCCCCTGCCTCCAGCTGAACCTTCAGTCTGTCCGATGAGAAGCAGCTGCCTGCATGATTAACAGAAAGGGCCCCTAATTCTGTTGCTCATCAGTTCTTGTGCACCCTGTGGGCTCAACACTCAGGTCTTTACTTCAGGGATTTTAAGGAGTTGGTCCAGGTGACTGGATCACAAATGCTAGGTTCCCAGCACGCCCACAGAGAGATAAGGTACAAATGTAAACCTTCTTCTGGAAGGTTGCCACATAGCAGGACTTTATTCCTTAGACTCCAGAATGTTAACACACCAGGACTCCAAACCAGAAAGAGACAAAGCAGGCTGCTCGCTAAGGCGTTGTGGCACAGCTCACCTCACCTTGCTTCAACTAACTTATCCCAGACTGAGTCTGCTTGCATGTTTTGCAATCCCTAACTTGCAAGCTGGACCAGGATGCCTCTCACTCCATTCTTAAAGAGTTAACTCACAATACACACTCCTCAATACACCACAACAGAAGGTGGAGGAAGCCCAAGGAAACCGGGGCCGGACCGCCATCCACATGCTGGGCTTTGATCACCACATCCTAGTTCCTGACGCCTGGCTGGGATTGAATCAGGACTCCTCTCCCAGCCTGGGAGCCCTTTGTATCACTAGTTGGGATACAAAGCAGTTTGGCAACAGCAACCCAAATTCCAAGGAAATGTGATGCCCTTCTCTAACGGGCCTAACCACTGGTGAGTTATCCAAGCAAGTGAATGCATATTGGACATGGGTTCCCAGGGGACAACCAGCCAGAAAAGTGAACTCCACCAGCACTGGTGGCTACAGGACTTACTGAGCACTCTCCAAAACAAGGATGCAGCAAGTTGCTGGGTTTGGTCTCCCCAGAGTGTGGTGTGTACTTGCCAGCATGCAGCTGGGCTCCAAGACACTGAGACACAAATAACCCCTCTTTAACCCTTGTTCTAGGAATGACTCTGCTCCAGCACTGTTGGGACTACTTGCTAGAGGCACTGTGGGCTCATGAGGGCGTGGCAGAAGGCCATCAAACAAATCCTGTATGCCCAGTGTATCACCCTCAGAATTTAGGATTCTGGGTAGAACCAGTCAGAGACAATCCTCCTGTACAAAGCAAAAACTGTCATGGGGGTGAGGATTGTATGGCCCTGGTGGAGTCATACCCTGGCATAAATGGGAATTCAATGAGAGTGGCTTGCAGGCTGGTCCCTGTCAGAAGGGGATGGTTCTAGTGAAAGACCATAGCCATTGGCTTGTAAAGTTGCTCCACACCTGAGCCTTTCTGACTTCTACGTGGGAAAAGTAGTGCTCTCCAAGGAGAGACTGGACCCTGCAATTTCTCCCATTGTTTTACAAAGCAGCATCAGCAAAGGCCCTGAGGAGACCCAGCTCCCACATACGAGGCATAAGTGATGCTCTGATTACCAAAGAACAGAAAGAGCCTCTAAGTCAGCTGATCTGGAAGCACTCCCATCACCTTCTTGAGGCTTTCAACCAGTTTCGGGTATGCCGTTTGCATCCAGTACCAGATCATCTCTAACCATGCACAGGTGCAGGAGAGAATCTAGCTTGTCCAGCCTGGTTTGAATTGTTAAAAGAAATGCTTCATGAGATGAAAGACGCTGATGCGATCAGAGAAAGATGAAGTCTCTAGGCAGTCACTGTTGTTCTGGTCAAGGAGGAGGATGGGAAGCGATGGTTCTCTGTGGGCTGCTAGAAATTCAATGGAATTGCACGTAAGGATCCATGTTACTCTCGCAAAGGGGGTGGGGCTTCAGTTTGCCTCTCTTTTCTCCAGATGTTCCTGAAACAAATTAACAAAGGAAATCAAAGTAAGCCTACCTGCAGCAGAGGATTTGTCCCCAAAAATGGAAGCATCAAAAACTCCATGAATTCTAGCAGGGAGCTCACTATTGGTTTTAATAGAGGGCACTCAGACACTAAGTTGATGGGACTTTAAGATAAGGCAGATAAAGTTCTCGGCTCTGCCACTTGGCCTTTCTGTGCCTCTGTTCCTCCTCCCATCCTTTGTCTGTTTTGTGGTCTCTGCACCCAAAGAGCTTATTTCTGTTTGTGCACCACCTAGCACACTGGGGCCCCAATCTCATCTGAGGTGCTCCTGTGGTAGACATAATTCTCATTTTCTAGGTAGGGAAACTGAGGTGTGTATGAACAAGACAGAATGACATGGCCCAAGTCCCAGGGTGAATCAGGAGTTAGAACTGAGATGTGATGATTGAGGTTCAGTCACGAGCAGGAGTTAAAGTATAATTTGGTGGGCCCTGGAACCCTCCAGCATGGGTGGGTCCGCCAATACCTGTCCCCCGAACCCATTCCCTACCCCAGTAGCCACCCCCAGATGCAGAAGCGCACACACGCGCACACACACACACGTGCACGTTTGCAGAGGCACCCCCAGACACACACACGCATGCGTGTGTGTGCAGAGCCACTCCCTGACACACACACAACCTCCAGCAGCACCCCCCCAAGTCCTTACCTTGGCTGTTTGCAGGCTGCCTGACCAGTCAGGAGCCACAAGCTGCTCCGCCATGCAATCTGGGAGATTCACAAACTCCCAGCCTGCTGCAGCTCTTTGCTGGCTGGGCTTAAGGTGGAACAGGGCTTAAGGTGTACCCACCAGAATGCTGCTTTCCAGCTGCTCGTGCTATTTTTAGGGGGCCCAAAATGAAGTGTTCTGGTGCCTTCATCTATTTTAGGGGCCCCGGAACGCTGCCAGCCTGAAAATAGGGGAGCCCCGGAGCTGCATTCTGGTGTGTTCCCCCTTACTTTAACCCCAGTCATGAGATGCCCACTCTTTCTTCCAAGCACAATACGACATCCCTTTGCTATAGGGACTGACAGCCAGGGTGACGTGTCAGTAAAGATGAACAACCCCTGTGGCTAGCAAGCCTGGTTTGGTGTCTCTGATGCGTTCAGTGTGTCTTTGTTTCCAGAATGTCCTGGTTGTCCCTTCTCCTTCCTGGTCTTCACAAACTCTCCAGTTTCTGTTTATTGCAAGTACAAGTCCTCCTGGTTCCAGGTTCATATGTTGCTGATCTCTTGAAAATGGCTGTCTTGGGCTTTTTGGAAAAGCTAAGAGATGCTTTTAATATCCAGAATAGTTTTGATCCCTTTAGTTCTGCACAAGGTCTGAGCCTTGGCTTCCGAGATCATGATTCATTTCTGAACACAGAGTTGGGAAAAGTGAGGCTGTGCGTGTGATGTAAATGTTAGTCTCCTCTGCATTGACAGCCAGCACATTTCGCTGCCTTTACCAAGGCAGTAAAAACTACAGGCCAATGAAAATAGCATGAGGTTTGTGGACAACAGCCATGATGGTGCAGGAACCAAGGGGATGCCGTTCTTAATCCAGGGCAGGTTAATGCAAACAGGGACTTAAGCTTAATGCTTGTGGCATTGCTAGCACGTTGTATTTCAATTTCTCTGTGTGCGCAGGCTGTTCAAATGGAAGGAAAGAAAATGCAATTGACCTCCCCTTGAGGCTGCTAATCTGTCATATTCCTAAAGCAAGGGAGCTTTCTAGTGTGGCCTGTGTGTCTCTGCTTTGCTGCAATTCTTCGTCAGAGGTTTTACGCCTCTGCAAATTGATTTGAGTAGCTGCCCGCCAGAGCTGTGCTTAATAACCTTGCAAGGACTTGGTGGTTTGCTCACCAGATCAGGCTGTGCACAGCGTGTGCAGAGTGGGGCATCACAGTAGGCATGGTGGAGATTTTGGTTCTCTTCCAATTGCTCTCTTGATTTCCCATGTGACCTTAGTAGAATCATTTCTGTTTTCTGGGTCTGTTTGTCCACTGTTCGTAAAAAGATCTGAGGTCTAGAGATGAAAAGCACTATGTTAAGTGCAAAGTTTTTGATTTTAAAAACTGTTGATGCTTAGGGTCTCTGTTGCTCTTCCTTCCAAAGATTTAACCACATGGTCATTACCCAAAAGCTTCTGTGCAGGAGTTTTGTTTCCCAGTGTTTTACTGGGTGAGGATTCACGGTAGTTTGTAAGTATTGTCAGGTGCTTTTTTGGCCCCCTTTTTTGGTTTGTTATTTAGATTCAGCACTGGTTATTTAAAGGAACTGGTGTGTTTTGAATCCATGATTTACCCTGAATTCTGATAGAAACACATCACATGGTTCCATAAGGGAAACAAATGCAGAGGCATGACTCCCGTTTTCTCTAAGGAGTTATCCATTGTTTCCTGACACGTGCGGCTCCAGATGTTAGGTCACTCTGGAAGATAAAAGATTATCCTCCAGGATGGCTCTGAGTGTGATTTACAGAGGAAAATACTAACTCTCTTCTGTAACAAACCCATGGATCAATTTTCATCCTCCTCTCTGAAGAGTCATAGCCATTTTGTCTATTATTCTCAGTGCTCTGACTGTGTTTCTTCTTGCTCTAAATGGTATCAATTTCAGAGGAATTTGTCTTGTAAGGAGGGAGAGAAATATATACAGAAAAATTGTAGCTGATGCCATGGTGACTGTTGCATTCAGTAACCACTCCTAAATCTCTGCCTTTTTCTGTCCATCATATACTGGGATTGCTATATATTTGTCTGTAATATTTCCCTCTGGAGATGGCATTTATTTGGGAAATTTATGGTGGCTAGTCAATATGAGCAAGGCAAATCTAAGCTAATTAAGTTCCAGGGAGGTAGCTCTGTTAGTCTAGTTCAGCAAAACAAACAAGGAGTCCTGTAACACTTAAAGACTAACAAATTGATTTATGAAGTGGGATTTTCTCCCAGGAAAACTCATGCAATAAATAAATTTGTTAGTCTTGAAGTGCCACAGGATTCCCTGCTTGTTAAGCTGATCAATTCACTGTCCATCAAAATGCAGAAATATAGAATAAACAAAGAGTCCTCTGGCATTTTTAAAGACTAGCAAATTTATTTATTGCGTGAGCTTTCAGGGGAGAAAAATCACATGGTTACCTCTTTGGAACTGTACCTCCCAGTAGATCTCCCCCGTGTGAATGTAAGGTTACAAGGAGATGTTGAGGACTTGAAGGGGCTAGTTTCTAATTCATAGCATGCACAGACTAAAAGCTCAAGGGTGGGAAAATACGGAGATGCCATGTAAGAGAAACTACAAGAGAGGGAGGGGTGCATGGGGAAGAGCGATCAGTCTGAGGGGATGACAGGAAAGATGGGTTGGAATAAAGAGCGGGAAGAGAAAATAAAAGAAGACTGTGAAGAGAATTTAGAGAGAAACATCCATTCCATCCCAAACTGCCATCTTGGTCTGTGAGTTAACCAGCTGAACAAGTGGGTTTATTTTGGCAGGTGGTTAGGTGAGAACAGAAATGACCAGGACCCTGAAGGTAATGATAAGTAAAAACCAGGGAAGGGACTTGAGGAAGACATTGATAGAGTTGGAGCAGCACAAGAAAGCTTTTATAGTCTTAAGCAGTTATGTTGCCTGTGAACATCATTAGGGGAAGCAGAGGGACTGCTCTCATCTGAGAGAAGAGAGATTGGAGACTGCACTAAATGTCCAGTTCCCGGCCAGACATTCCAACAGTTCAGCTGTCAAGCTTCCCAGGCCAGTAGAAACCTAGAATGCAATTTCCCATCTCTTGCTGACTTCCGGGGTATTTGTGGGAACTTGACATCTCTGAAAATTTGACCATTTACTAATGGGCGTAAGGTAAGCACTCAGGTTGGAGACTGTTGGTTGCAGTTTCCAGGTATCACAGTTCTGGGCACACTGAAATACTCAGAGACATTTGTGACTACAATTCTTAAATATTTTGAGCTTCTGTATGAAGGGCTAAATCACTCCAGGTTACTGCACATGTCGCTCATTAAATGGGGTAACTTGTGCAAATAATCAGCAGAAATAGTTCATGTCAAAGGCAATTGGGACTGAAGGCCACCTTCTCTAGATCTGTTGTGGTTTTGCACCCAAGAGCTGCTTTATGTTTTACCCATGACCACTTCCCTCCTTCACACATCCTGAAAGTCAGCCGAAACTTAGCAAGAGCACTTTTGAGCTTCATGCATTTTCCAGAGAATCATATTCAGGGTTGAGCTCACCCCAGGTGGCTGTCATTCAGGATAGATGTGCTCCATGTGATTCTTTTTTTTTTTTTAAGTCAAAATTGCTGTACATGAGGCTAAAGTGTCTACAGCTGGACATACACAGGTCATGAAGCCATGTGGAATTCCATGCCAGTTTGCCAACATTTTTCCAGTACAATATTTTGGACAATGACCATGTTGTAAGAATGATACTTGAGTTATTTCCATGCCAAAGCAGCTGCCCTGAAATATAACTGTGCAGTATGGACAGAGAAGGTCAGTGGGTGACTTTTGGTGCTGTTGGTAGTCCTGGAAAGGATATGGATTATGCCTCTTGTTTCTTCTCCCACACAGGGTGAAAGGAGACTAATTTTTTTTCCTTGGCTAACAAATCCTCTTGAACACTGCCTCCTCATGCTAATCTCTGAGGTGAATGAGGCTGGGGTGGTTCACACTTAGTGCTTAACAGAACATGATTTACATCACAGAACCGCCAGACATATGTAGGCATGGCTTGCAGACTGTGCTCATTAAAAATACCCAGGCCCAGACCTATACCTGGTGAATTGATTTTTACTCTTGGTACTCAGGGGATTAGCTTCCTGCTGTAGTGGAAATCTCCAGTGTCCTTGTTGCAGGTAAGTAAATCTATGGTTCAGAACCTCAGTGGAAAGAGGCATATATAGCTCTAGCCATTTAAAGAGAGCTGTGCTGGTTTACAGTAGCTGAAGATCCAGATTTTTACCAGGCTAGAGAATTTAATTCTGAGATTTTATTTCCCCTAGCAAAACAGCTGAAAATACATGTACATTGTACCTGTTCTGTACCCTGCTATGTGTACTTCATCCTTTTCCTGAGCAAAAACCTTTCTACATCAAAGACTGATGTGCTGAAAAGAGGAATTTGATCACATTTGCTGAGGTTCCTTTTACCATTTTCAAAAGTGACAGAGGCAATCAGTAAACCTTTTTATTGATAATTAGTGGCTGCTGAGTAGTAAACTGTTTCACTGTGTCTGAGTATGTGTCCAGCTCTGCCCCCCACCGCCCCAGAACTCATTGATCATGGGGAGAGCCCCAGGTTCAAGTCTTGCCTGATTTGGGGTGGTGGAGTGATTTTTTCACACCCCTGAGCAACATAGCTGGGATGATCTAAGTTTCTTGTGTGGACTGGCTTTCATTGTGGCCATAATTAAGCTTAGTTTGAACTAAAATAAACTGAATTAATGCCACTTTAATGCCAAATGAGAATAGTCCACACAGGTTTAATACAATTTAACTAATCCACTTTAAATTTACACCTTTCATTAATTCATATTAACTTTCCACAGCATGCCCATGTAGACAGGCCCTGTGATAGTCATGCTAGTGGTGTCTGCCCAGCCAAGTGTGAGCTCAACTTTCCAGTTGAGGTCTCTGCCTTTCACTCTCTATTCACAGTAGTTGTGCTTAGAAGCACCTCCCCTACAATCAGCTTGGGGGATCTCCATGGCTCAGAGTTGCCTTTCTATGCCATTTTCTGAACCCTTTCCCTAGGGGGAGTATGGCAAATAAATGCAGTTGAGTGATACAGCTCTTATTTTGCTTTTCAGGGTTGCTCAGGAAGACGTGGACCTCTGGGGCCCAAAGGAGACAAAGTGAGTACCCTGGAAAGCTCATTAGATATCGTTTATATCCAGGGGCAAGTGCTGCTCTGACACTCTCTTGATTAGAATTTGCCTGGTGAGCTTCTGAGATTCCCACACAGCTGTGGATATGATGTTAATTCAGCTTTTCCTGAGGTGTTTTAGAGCCAAATTCGCGCTTGCATCTTGAGATGGCTTTTCTGCACAAGCCCAATAGGAGTTTGAGCGACATATGATTTTGAAAAAGTGTGAGGTCCCTTACACAGGGCATATTGTTATCCCCATTTTACAGATGGGAAAACAGATGCACAGGAGTAAAATTATCTAAGACAATTCATTAGGCCAAAGTCAGAGAACAGAAGCAAAGTCCCAGACCAGTGCTCTGTCCAGTAGACCACACTGCCCTCTATGTTGGCAAACACTGTATGCTTTAGGAATAGCCTTTGTCAACAAAGAAAACTCAGCAGAGGCCCTGGATGATGTATGGCATGGGGAGGAAAATGAGCTTTTGCTCCAGAGCTTCTTCACCTTGACCACTAGGTTCCATATTTAGCTTCTTGAGATACATCCACACAGCAAGGGAAAAAACCGTACCCACTACAAAGAGTGTCAGAGTTTGGGTCAGCTGACTGGGGATTGCAGGGCTAAAAAGAGCCAGTGTAGATGTTCAGGCACAGGCTATTGCCCAGGCCCTGACACCCCCCCCTTCTCACTGGTCTCAGAGCCCAGGTTCCAGTTGAGTGCAAACATGTGCAGCAATTTTGGGCCTGTTGCTCAACCCCCATGAGCCTGAATTGGGTGCCCCAAGGTCTCATTCTCACACTGGCAAGGGTTTTTTTTGTTTGTTTTCTGCTACATAGATGTACCTTTAAAGCTCCAGGTAGCAGTGCATATATGTATTCCTTACACACTACAGTGGCACAGTCTAAAGGCCCCGTTCCTGCTCACTACCTCTTTCCTCAGCATTAGAAGTCCAGATGGCAGCCCTTGATGCTGTTACATTCGAGTCCACCCAGCTGTCCTGACTGTGCCCGGGGGTGGGCGTGGTGACTTTCAGTAGCCCCCCTCAGCTCAAAAAAGGAAGGAGGACACCAGCGTAGTGCTTGAAACTGCAGCCAGAAGGCTCACGTGGGGATGCCGGTTTCCTCAGATGCTGCTACAAAAATAATGGTGATTTTGCTGCTTCCAGTACAAGGGCCCAACTCAGCTTAACATCATTCAGCATAGTTTACTTAAATTTAGTATAGCACAGTAGGCATGTTCAGTGTTCATTTCCCAAGATAATAGATGCTTTTAGAGGTTCCCTGGGTTGCAATGGGCTTGTCTGTCAGCACACCTCATTGCATCTTGTTGGAGAGAGAGCTAGGTAGGGATGGGTATGTGCAGTTATATACGCGCTGCTCCCTTTTGTTTCCTCTCGAGAGTTATAAAGACAGATAGAACTGAAATCTCACCTATAGCATGTCACTCTATCTGTGTGTTTTCTTGTGCACATTTTGGGACTGAGTCAAGCCATGTATTTCATTCCCAGCTCCATATATTCCTGGGGCTGTTTGGCTCTCAGGGTTTTGGTTTAACCCATTTTGGTCACAAGAGTAGGCCAAGAAGCTTGGATCTGAACCCCCCACAGCTGAGAGATTTGGTTTTGGTCCAGGCTCAGCTCTTGGTTTGCGCTGACTGAAAAATCCAAACCTTTTTAAAGGAGCCACTCCTGTCTTTCCTAGGGGCATCGTGGTGCAATGGGGAGAACAGGCCCCCCAGGAGATCCAGGCCCCCCAGGTGTTCCTGGTGTACCTACCATCGTTCTCTGGAGGAATTCAAAGGAGGACTGGCTGGCATTCATGGTGAGTCTGGGACAAGCCTTTCCCTGTGGAGGGCCAAGGGGTGAAGGAAAACTCAAACTGCTCACACCCCAGAGCAGTCCATACTGGGATGAACTTCAGAGCACCTGTCTCCTCCCAAAACCCCACACCCCTGAGTAGAGAGTTGCAGCTGTAGCTGGGAAGGTGGCATTCTTGCCAGGGTGAAATGGAAAAGGGACTTAAAGTTTCTGCATAGAGAAATAGTGTCATACAAGAACACCCCCTTCCTGGGGTCTCAAAGAGCTTGTGAGGCACCAGCAAAATCTCACAACATCCCTACGCAGGAAATAATTTCTCTCCCCTTCTGATAGCTAAGGAAACTGAGGTACAGAAATGTTAACTGTCATATTGTAAGAGGTTGACTCCATGTTTGTGAATTCCTGTTCCAGACTCACTTATAGTCATGCTATTTCACAGCTTGGTGTGGAACCCCACTCTCTGTAGTGCTAGTCTAGTGTCCTATCCACTAGGTGACACAGCCTCCCTCTAAAGAGCCTATAATCTAATTTCCAGCCAGGCACTATGCTTGCAGTAGCAAGCAGGGCAGATGAGAGTTCTGGTCATAAGACTGAGTGGCTCCTTGGCTTAGATACATGCATGTCTTTAACCCAATGAAATTTCCTTTATGATTTACTCACGTCTTGTGACCACCACAGGAGAAGCTTGTCTTAAGGAGATTTTAGCCTTGTTCTATACAGTTAAGCATCTCCCAGGCTAGAGGAACAAAAACCTTTGCTGCAGTCAGAAAGCAAACTCTGGGAAGCAGTAAAATAAAATCCTTCTGTGCCCAAGTAAGAGCACCCAGCTTCCTCCACCACCCCACCAGCATCCTCTCTTTGGACCAGCCCTGAGACGTAAAAGGGGGTGGCCAGTATGCTGTGTATGCTCTTGTGCGTAGCTTTTGATTTGTCAGAATTTCAAGGGCAGACTTCCCACAGTGACAACAGCAAGGACGACTGGGGTAAATTCTGCAAAGTGGTGGGGGCTGTAGGAGCAGCAGCAGTTTTCTTGCTTCCATGACCCATCTCTTTTTCTCTTTTACTAAAGATCAAAGCTGGAAGAGTGGCCCGTGGGATGTCTCTGGAGGGCTAATCCATGGTTTTCTATTTCGAGCACTAGTGTTTAAATGTTTTTCCCTGTCCTAACCCACATCCCCCAACTTTGCCCTGCGGGAGGGGGCGGGAAGGCAGTCCTGATGGCAGTCCTGATTAAAACCACATGGAAAGAAGAGCAAGAATCTTAAGCAGAAATGTGTTTCAAGCCCAGTGGTTATTCCAATCAAAGGTGTCCTTCCATGAAATGGAATCAGTATGCTCTGTATATATTACTTCTCCTTTATTAGTGTTGCAGACTGCTATGGCATGATGTTCGGGAAGGCATATTAAAACATCAAAGGCCTTTAATGCTTTTTAAAGCCGTGTCAGAATCCCTGCTGTCCATGATGCATGCAGGATGGGTTGCAGGCTAGGACTGCAGGGGTAGCATGTGTTGCTCCCTGAGTCCACCACAATTCTGCTTTTCAGTGCTGCCCTGGGGCCCCCAGGTGCTTCGGGCAGAAACCATGATGTGTAACAACTAGCCAACCACTCTACAAACTGGCTTTACAAACCAGCCTTTCAGTCCTCCTCAGAGGGGAGCAAGTGTGGCTAGTAACCTGTGTTCTGAATGAGGAGTCAGGGACCAAGGGTTTATTGTAAGTAACTGACCTGAGGTGTTGTAACAGGTCAGCACCAGAGACAGCAAAAGGGCTATTGAATATCTAAATTGCCGCCATGGCAGCAAAAAAACAAGGAATTCCAGCTACAGCTGACTGGAAGATTGTACCCCATCTTTCAGGCACAGACCTAGCCATAGTGATCCACCTGTCCATGTCATCCCAGGTTGGGTTAACGACCCCCAGAGCTAAACGTGTGCTGTGAAGAAGGTCCAGGTTGTATAAAACACATCCAGCCACCTTCTTAGCAACACTGGTTGCTGTGACAGCATCACGCCTATCTCCCTGTAGATGAGGGTCCAGTTCTAGGTCTCTGTTCCTATCATCAAAGACCTTGATGGTGGTGTTGGTCCTGATTACCTGTGAGATTAGTTTTCCTGTTGTTAACAGTTGCAGGTGACCTTCAGCCATAATGGGGAACTGATGGGGGCAAGAGGCAGGCTATGGACAGGAGCTGGACCTGCTCTGTGAACCTCACTTCTCTTTGATTTAGCCGCCGTTGGGTTGCTGTAGCAGTGCCTGCACACAGGCTGTTGGCTATTTTTCTGCACATTGGGACAGGAGGAAGAGAGAGAATGTTATTGCTCTTTCTGCTCGGGAGACATTCTGGTGATGGGACCAGCAAACACCCAATAGAGTCAGATGCAGCATCTCTGACTTCCAGGCTCCAGGCACGTTCACACTCCAAGAACCACCATGGTGCAGCTGTAGTGTAGACACTTTATACTTGCTGGAAGTGGATAGCTCAAATAATGATCTGTTGCTTAAACAGCTGTCCTAGAGGAATGTCTTGTAGGGGTCTGGAAAGAACACTCTTTACACACTCTGCTGTCCCTGCCATGTTTGTATAATTTTGGGTGGTGCCCAGGAAGGATCCAATTCCTGCCCCCCATCTGCCTTGTAAGAATCCAGGGGGTGCTGATTTGGCCCACAAGTGGGAGGGCGGGAGGGGAAGCACTACAATGGGGCTCCTGCCTGGGGTGCTGGCCCCACATGGGGGAGAAGCAGGGGAAAGAGAAGGGCCTGGGAGGTGGAAGTGACTGCCATTATGCTTGGGGGCAGAGCCAGCCCTGGAGCAGCTCCTGCTCAGCTGCTCAGACCATGTCCAAGGCGGTGAGGGAGACAGAATGGCTGGGCCACCCTGAGCACGAGGGGCCACTGTGCTCTGCCTCTGCCCAGCCAAGCACCACTGGAAGCTCTGCAGCCAGCCCCACAGCAGCATAGAGATGTTGATGGAGTCGGGGCCATGTTTCTGATTATGGGTGGACCATGGGCACCACGGGCCCATAGAACTTACCATCTATTTTATACTGCTGTGTTAGAGCCTGGGCAAGTCCCTTAACCTCTCTGTGCTTCAGCCCTCTAGCTGTGAAATCTGGATAACAGCCTTGCCCTACAAGGTGTCGTGCAGAGAAAAGCATGATTTACTGGGATGGGCTCAGATATTATGGTGGTGGGGACTCAATACATTTCGTAGAGTCGTTCTGCTGACGCATCACTTACGCCTCTGCTGCAGCGTATAGCTGGATAGTTTGATCAGATGTGGCACATCCTGTGTGTGCAGTCTAGTGTTGACAAGGCAGCTTGATCAAGGAGCCCTGTAGCTGGTTTTGGAAGCCATTTGAGCTTGTTCACCAGATACATACTTTGTGGCACCAACTGCATGTCCTGGCTCTCCCTCCATTGAGGAGAGCCCAGGTTTTATTTTTCTGGCAGGAAGTGTGTGGTGAAAAGGAGGGGGCAGTGCAGGTTCCACAAAGTGAGCTTGTGACAAAAATGCGCCATTGCCACTGTCAGTGGCTCTATCAGCCCTGTGCAGTTGTGCTGTTGAAGTGAATGCTCTGGGAGTGGGTGGAGGGGGTGAGAATAGCACAGGAGATGCCTGTCTGTCTGTGCATGTGTGCATCCATTCTGTGCTTGGGATGGGTCTCCTTGTACACATTACGTCTGCAGAAAAAAGATTTTCCCCTTTGTGAATAACATCAAAGAGGCAGGGAAATGGTCAGAGAGCTGAGGTGCCAGCATGACTGAAGAGGGGAGATGCACATGATTTTGAAGTCGTGAAGCCAGCATTGCTTGTGCTGACCTGTTAGTAATGTGCCAGCACAGAAGGGGTTGGAGGGTTTGTGTCTGGAGGGGCAGGATAGAAGAGGGGTCTGCAGGTGCTTGGCAGGAGATGAGAGGGAGTCCTCGGGACTATGAGCCCTGCCTTTGATACTATCCATCACCAGCCAAGCCAGCAACAGGATTTTTTGCATGACCTGTTTGGACATGAGCAGCAGCATTTCCGACAGAAAAGATAACCCACTTCTTCACCAGTGCTATCCTGCCAAGTGAGAATGAGACTGAGAATCCAGTGAGGTCCTCTGGTGGCAGTACAGTGCCCAAAGTGGTTCCCATCTTCCCAGACCAGTTCCCTGTGTGCTAGTGGCAGCAGCTAGAATAATCAGCCGGTCTACATGCTGGATGCTCAGGCCCCAAACTGACTAGGTGAACCCTTCTTAATCCCAGAGCCCAACTTTTGGGGCTCAGTTTTCCCACCTGGAAAGGGAAGAGTTCATCTAGAAAGATATGGCAATGTGAGCACTGCAAGAAGGGACTGGGGCTGGCCCTTCCTGATACTGTCTCATGATCCATGTTACCTGATGTAGTCCCTAATACAGAGACATCTGCTCCCAGAACAGATGGTAAAAACATTTATTAAAGTGGGGAGCTCTTTCCACCGATCAGAAGTGGTTGCAGTTGTCTGTAATTGTATTTAAATCATTTCAAGATGGAGTCTGTGACTCTTGGCAGGAATGAGAGTGTGATTACGGTCGAGGCCTGGTCCTAAGACCTTCAGTTGATAAGCCTCTCATAGGACTTCTGAGGAAAAAAATAGCCGCTGGGTGAGTGGTGAAGTGTCTTTATGGATTAAAATTAGTTAAGCAATGGGCCATATAGCTAGTAAAGTTGGGATGGGCAGCTTCTTTTAATAATAACTTCTCACAGATTCTTAGATTTCAGGGCCAGAAGGGACCATCGTGAACATTTAGTTTGATGTCCTATATGACACAAGCCATAGAACGTCCTTCTTATTAATAGGGAATCTCCATGGTTGATACTGGGACAATTTATAGCTGCTGTTTACTAATGATCTCAAGGAGGATGCTGATACTGGGTTGGAGAAGTTTGCTAGGTTAGTGGTTTTCAAACTTTTTCTCTCAGGACACAGCTAAAAAAATCATATGTGCCCACAACCCAACATCTTTGAGCAACGCATTCCTGTCTTTCAGCGGCAGCAGCAGGAGACTTCCCAACTCACTACCTGAGGGTCTGCGACCTAGTACTGGGTCCCAACCCATAGTTTGAAAACCACTATGCTAGAGCCTCTGACGTCTTACAGGTTGGGAGAAGGCTACAGTGAACTGTGAGACATTATAGCTGGATTCAGCAGCAGCACAAGGACTGGCAAACTTCAGAGTGGACAAGCGTAGGGTAGCAAAAGTCATTCTGAACATGCCAAGGTTCATTAGAATAATTGCCACACTCCTTTCTCAAATTAAGGTGTAGTAGGCATTGAGAGTTGGCTCAAAAGACCAGAGAAGCCACCGGGGATTACTCTCTCTTGCCAACGGGGGTACTCAGAATTCCATTGGGTTAGAGTGAAAACCAACCAGTCCTCCTCTGTTAATCTTCTTAGTAATTTCAAGTTAAGAGGTCATGCTCAGAAATGAACGACTGGTAACTTTAGAACCAAGGAAAATAGTGTTTCTTGCAAGATAGCCAACCATTAGGAGAACAAGCAAGGAGTCTGGTGGCACTTTTAAAGACTAGCACATTGGTTTATTGCATGAGCTTTTGTGGGAGAAAATCCCACTTCATCAGATGCTTGAAGATGGGAACTTACAAAAGGGGAGGAAAATAAATGCAGAGAAGTGTAAATTATAGGGTCTGGTCAGACTGCAATAGCAGATCAAAGCAGTTGCTGGGATTTGAACAGTGGAGCACAGCAATTAGCAAGGAGGTGGCTGGGGGTCAAGGAAAGCAAAATTACCTCTTGTCATGGGAAAAGAACCCATAGTCTTTATTCAGCCCTGAGTTCTTATAATCAAATTTACATATGAATTCCAATTCTCCCGGCATTTATTTTGCTCCCATTCTGTAAGTTCCCAGTCTTCAAGCATCTGATGAAGTGAAATTTTCTCCCACAAAGCTCATGTGATAAATAAATTTGTTAGTCTTTAAAAGTGCCCTAGGACTCCTTGTTTCTTTTGCTGGACTAGACTGACACAGCTGTCCCGCTGGAACTTGGAACCATTAGTTTACTGCTACAAAAAGTTAGGGCCATTCAGTGGCTGGATAACTTTATGAGCAATAATAACTTCACTTAGTTGTGCAATCCAGAGCCATGGTGGGGTTAATCAATTCTCATGCTTCAGGGTATAAACTGGTCCCCAGTGAGAGGTCCAGGAAGGCATTTTTTTGCACGCTGTTCACTGTGCCATTGCTGAACTAGCCAGATGCCATGTGGGAATGTATTGCTGTCCTGTAAAGCATCCTCTATTAGCCACAATCTGAGGCAGGGTACCTGCTAGGTTTTGACCCCTCTTTTCTGCGGGGGTTTGGTCATGTATAGTGACTACACTAATCATTCCACTTTGCTGCTGACCAGTGCCTTCGGGCAAAGAACTGCTTATTTCCTGCCTAAAAAGCAGGAAGAAATCAATTTCCCTTGGCTTTTGAGGCCAGGATTCAGTCTCTGTTCAGGGTTCAATTCTCTCTCTTTTTGCTTCCTTTGAAGTTAAACAAAACAGCATCAGAAACCCCCAGTGCACCTGAAAAGCTATTGTGAGACAGCTTTGGCTACATGACAGAGCCCCCAAAAAATCACTCTGAAGGGATTTCTAAGGGAAATGAGACTCAGCTGCACCAGGCTGCAGCCTGGCTCTGACAGATCATTAGGGATTTTGCACATTTGCTCATATTAATCAATTTGGGATAAACTTTAAAGGAGCCGAAATGCCTGATGCAGCATTAGAGCTAGTTAAATGTATCCATCCATCATCTTGCCCAAGAGCCCCTGCTTATTACAAGAAATATTTCCATATGTTGAAAGACCTTCATTTATTTTTGTAAATGAGCTCTCTTAACCTCCCTCCTTTCTCTCTCCTCCTACGTGGTCAGAGGAATAATCCTGGTGGGGAAGGGGAATTTCCCAGAACTTTGCAGACCAGAGCTTGGTTCACAGCTTGGCAATTTAAATGGGATGCCTGTTCTATCAATGGTGTTTGGTTCCTGTTTGGAAATTGTTTTGCTTTTGTGCCTGTGTGGTGGGTTGGGGAGAGCTGGCAGAATTACACACTAGTCCTTACTGGAGGTGATAATAAAATGAAAAGGATGGGGGGACAGAAGGTGGAAATAACACCTTTTCCCGCCTGTGTCTCTGTCATTCATCCTGATGTGAGAACTTCAAAAGGGCTGGGAGGTTGAAGTCATGCCCTGATGTTTTTAGGATGCTTCTCCAAACTAACTGAGCCCCTCAAGAAGACTGGACTGGAGGGATGAGGGTTTCTCCAGAACCTTTTAAGTTCCCTTAGGTGGGCCAAAAATACTGAGAGATATGCTCTCTATATTGTATATTAGTCCTTTTCCTTTGTGGGGTTTTTTGTTTTTTTTTTTTGGTTTTTTAATTAGTTTTCTTTTAAAGAGGGGTGATCCAAAAGTTCAGCAGACCAGAAATGAAATCAGTAGGAGAGAAAGGTTCTTGTCAATTTTCTTTGGAAAATGAAATGTCATTCCTATGGAAATTCTGACATTTCAAAATTTGTTTCCATACCAATTCATGAAAAGTGGAATGGAAACACTAGGAAGTTTTTGGTTTGGAATGGGTTCTGAGTTATTACAGAGAATTGTTTCTTGAGTGACTGGCTGGTGAGACTTACCCACAGGCTCAGGGTTTAGCTGATCACCATATTTGGGGTCAGGAAGGAATTTTCCCAAGGGGAAGATTGGTTAGGGCGCTGGGAGTTTTTCACTTTCCTCTGTAGCGTGGGGTATGGCTCACCTACTGGGGAATTCTCTGATCTTAAAGTTCTTAAATCTTGATTTGAAGACTTAAATAACTTAGTCATAGGTTAGAGGCTTATTGCTGCAGTGGGTGGGTGAGGTCTTGAGGCCTGCGTTGTGCAGGAGGTCAGACTAGATGATCATACTGGTCCCTTTGACCTTACAGTCTATGCATCTAGCTAAAGGACTTTACTGAAAATTTCAATACCATGGAAAGTCTAGGATAAAATATTAAATGTTATATAAAAGTTAAGTATAACAGAAATAACAGAATTTTAAATTAAGATTTTATAATATGAAAGGTGAAAGAAGAAAGTCAAGATGAAATATTTCCTTTCAATCTCGAATTGTTCCATGAAATTTCACTGAAATTGACACATTCAAGTTCCAGAAGGGGTAGCCCTCTTAATCAATTTCAGCAAAACAGACAAGAAGTCCTGTGGCACTTTTAAAGACTAATACCTTTATTTATCGCATGAGCTTTTGTGGGCACAAGATCCAAAGGGATAGGCTGCTATCCTCTGTATCTACATATTTACAGCTAACATGCTATTTTTTTCACTTCATTCATTTGATGACATGGGATTGTACCCACAAAAACTCATGCGATAAATAAACTCGTTAGTCTTTAAAAGTGCCACAAGACACCTTGATTATGTTTTCCTGACTTTGATTCCAGACATTGATGAAACAGCAGTTTTCTAATGGAAAATTCTTCCACTGACAATTTTTCACACAGCTCTAGTTTTGAATTAACATTTGGGCCATTTTTTAGACTGAACTGAGGCACCCAGCCCTGCCTGTTATGTGGCTGATAAAATGGATACACGTAACTGCAGAGAACTGATCAATTTGCAGTCCAACTCCCTGATCTCGCAACTACATGTGCAGACTTCACACGAGGGAAGTTGAACGTGGGCCCCAGTGCATGGAGAATCAATAAGTGCCCAGTAGAACCACATGGCTTTGTTATTCTTTTAATTTATTAGTCACAGGCGATGTGCTTGGTGCTGCACAAAGAGACACAATGAAGACAACACTCTTTAGAAGAAGGCGGGCTTATTTTTATTTTAATATTGGGGCTTTTTCTCCCCTTCCTGGGAGATCATGGAAAGCCTTTGTAAGTCTGTGGGAGGGAGCTGGTAGCCGTGCTGAACGTGGAGACAATTCCAGGCTTAGTGGTCACTGTGAGAGAAGGCATGAAGACTGTAAGAGTTGAGTGGAGCAAGAATGCTGCTTTTTAAATATATGTCATAAGAACACTACCTGGGGGACCCAGGTACACCAGAAAGGCTTTGCTACAGGGCTTGATCAAACAGTCATTTGGCTTTTAACTGATGAGTTTGCAACCTGTATCCAGTACTAACAAGCTTTCTGTTGTCCCGTATTTGTTTACAGCCTGATTTTCAGACTTGCAGAATGCCCACAGATGCAGGGAAATGCCTTTGACTTGCAGGTGCTCTACGCACCTGGAAAACAAGCTCTACATGACTTTGAAATACTGATTGTGCACAGCTGACATGTCAGGCTTTTAGCTATGACTTACTGCTTATCCTGGGACTTAGTAGTCAGGATTTTGCATTACCTGTGTGACTCATCTGGGCCTAGAACAGCCACCTGAAAATGCCAAGATCAGGGCAGGCTGTAAAAAGAGAGCAGATTCTCCTAGTATTTTCCCAACTAGCCACAAACAGTGCTTCTGATGCCCCCCGCTCCCACCCCCCCGTTTTCAAGAAGCTGAAATAAATGTACTCAGCCCCTTTTACTGCATTTCAGTCTCTGTCCCCACCAATTAGCCACTGGATTTAGTAAAGAAGTTACTTAAAACTCCCTGCTGTTTAGCAAAAGCATTCTCCTGACCCTGAAGGATCAGCCACATGATCAGATCACTTTAAGTTTGCATTTTATCCAAAATAACAGGCTGCCAGCCAATCCTTTAGTAACTAAAACTGAAGGTTTATTATAAAAAGGGAAAGAAAGAAAATATGAGAACTGTTAAAGGGTTAAATCAGCCACATACATGCAAATGATTTGAAAGTCCTTATACATGAGATTTTCAGTCCTTTGTTTCACAACTGCAGTTGTTAGAAGTCCAGTCCAGAGAAATGAAGATTAAATAGTCCAAGTCCAGTTTGCTGTAATTCTGCCACGAGAATGAGCAGGGTGATTCCAGGCTAGGGCTAGCTGGGATCTCAGTCTGGTGATCCAGACTTCCCGTGAGATGTTTGGACAGATATGAGATAAAAGGATCACGCTTCAAGGTTCCTATATAGTTGTAGCAGAGTGTACCCTTACAGGTAATTTTCTCATGTAGGCTTCAGACAATCCAGTCAGCAATAACTGCTTGAGCTTTTGTGAGAGTTCACAGACTCTTTCTTGAGTGGAAAACAGTAAAGTATGTTGTCCTTTGAAGTAAAACCTTCACCTCCTAGACACCATGGGTAATTAGATGCATTATCAGCATTAAGGTGGTTTACATTGTTACAGCAAAGATCCATCTAGATGTTAATATTCCTTTTTGATCTTTTTATCAAACAGAGCAGTAACAGACGGGAAAACAGTTTATCAACCTTGCTAACCTCTATCAAGATAGATGTAAACATTATCAAATAACGACCAATGATATACTTGCATATCAAATCTCCAGCTTACATGCAAGACTGCTGTTGTGTTTTCCTGTAGTATGTTTTTAAAGGTCATATTTGGGCCATGTACTTCCAAGGTGCTTGGCCTTTGTGGGCCTAGCATGACAACCTGTTGCCAGATGCTGCTGGCTTCTTTTTGCACATTTCAGGTGGTGATTTGGAACAGGGCTGGTTGGAAAACAAGAATTCCGCTTTGCAAAATGTTTGTAGATTGCAGCAATTGGTTTCATTCTGCATCAGGAGGAAACAAAGATCTTTTGAATTTGTTCAGGAGAAACCAAAGAGTGAGTGAGTCCAGGAAAGCTCAGTGGCAGACCCAAGTTCAACTCCCAGTGCTGTCTGACTCAGAAAAAGGGGTTGAACCTGGGCCTTCCATGTCCCAGGTAGGTGCCACTGGGCTGTTGGCTATTCCAAAGTCTCACTGCTCAAACTGAAAATGACAAAGGCCTGATAAACCTTTCCAACAAAAGTTTCACCGAAACCAATAATGGTTCTGGGAAAAAATTAGTCGTGACCAATTGCATTTTCTGGGTAAGCACATTTTGTTGAAGAACACCTGACCGGCTTTAGTCTGGGAGCCATTTTAAAAATTCCTTCAATAACCAAGTGTTTTCAGAGCTGCAATGGGTGTAGCCTCCTGGTGCGGGGAATGGGGCCAGGGCCCTTGCCACAGGGTCCCCTGCTGGGAGAGAAGGGGCCTGGAACCAGGAGTGGGCCTCCCACAAGGTCCTGTGATGGCAGAAGGAGCTTGAAGCCAAGAGCGGGGTGCCTGCAGGGTCCCCCACTGGCGGGAGAGGGCTTGGAGCCACAAGGGGGCAGCCAAAGAGCCACATGTAGCTCCAGGGCTGCAGGTTGCAGACACCTGGTCTAATACTTGGAAAGGAGAATGGTAAAAGCAAAGCAGTGCCTACTGCCCCCAGCTGCTAGAGGGACCGATCCAGTCCCCACTGAAGTCACTGGAAGCCCATCCACTGAGCCAAATTTGGATTAGGCTTTAAATGTCTGTCAAGCAGCATCCACTTACTTTAAAATCCAACTGACAGGCCATGTCCCCAAAATACTTCATGACCAACCACCAACAGTTATGTTTGTGGTGGATTTTTTGAGGTAAAAGCAACAGGCTTAACAGGATTTGAAGTATTTTGGCGGCTTTCTTGGAGGGAGTTCGGAAAGTAACAGAAATGATGATTAGGGGCTGGAGATACTGATTTATGCGATGAGATGAAAGCAGTTAAATATGTCCAGCGTGGCTAAGCTGGGGATATGACATGCCCACAAGTGGCTTATGAGGCTGTGAACAGCCAGGACTGAGGGATGTATCTGAGGTAATGGTCAAGGACAGAGAAGAAATGGAGAGAAGAGGTTGGCTAAACATCAAGAGATGTTTCCTAACCCTAACATCTTTGCTGTAGGGTATTTTTTTTCACCAAAGTCAATGAAAGCTATATCACTCTGGGACTTTTACATTGACCTGGAGAAATCACCAGAAACTTTCCTGTACTGGCTTTTTCGTCTGAGCTGGCCTAGGAGTGTGTCCTTCCCAAACTCATTCATGAGGCCCCATTGCCTCTCCACATCCAAATCCCTTCTGAAACCTCAGGTGTGTTCTAACATCTATGGAGAAAGCCACTGAATTTGAGGTGTAACGAGGAGGAGAGAGGATCTGGGGGAGCCATGTCGACATTATTTTGTCAAGACTTGGCAACCAGCTCCTTGACAGCTGCAGTAGTATGTTGTGCCCTTTTTCCTTTCCATCTCTGTTCATGCTGCGGACTATTCGGGGCATGAGCTGGGCTTTCCTTTCCAGCTGGAAAGCACTTACTGGAGAGCGGGGCTGCTAAGATGATGAGTAAGAATGGCAGGTGAGCATGGATTCTGGTCTAATGGGATAGAAATCATGAAGCCGGAAAGAAAGTAGCAGCACTTCTGGGGTCTTGGCTGCAGCAGCACATCACGCTTGGTTGGTGTCATAGACTTATTTTTTACATGTTTTCTTTTTCTCCCCTTCCCCATTTAGCAATCCTCATTTTACCAGCTTCTCCTTGCAGGATGGCCGGTGAGTATCACCCATTGAGTAAGTCCACACGGGGATGTGGTTGGGTTCTCCATCACTGGGATTCACCCCCCAATCAAGGCTGGATGTCTGTCTAAAAGATATGCTAGCACTCAAACTAAAGTGACAACAGGCATGACCCAGGAATTAGTGGGAGAAATTCTCTGCCTTGTGTTGTGCAAGAAGTCAGACAAGATGGGCTTAATGGCCCCTTGTGGCCTTAAAAGAGAGGTTGAGAGAATGCTACCAAAGTACCTCAAGGAGCGGTGATGGGCTGACTTGGATCATGGTTAAGTCTAGGACTGAAGGATCATGGAAACAGAATCCAGTGTTACACCCCTTCAAAGCTCTGTCTTCCAGTATCCCATTCTTTTTCAGGTGCAGTCAGAAATTAATCTTTATATTAAAAAAAAAAAAAGTGCTTACTCTGCCCACTTCACCAACCTTTTCTCTATATTATATTCCTCCTGCCCTGATGTATTGCATATTTAAATAAAAAGGGAATTTTGTGCTCTAAATCCTCAATCGTGGACTCTCAGATTTCCTCTGCATGATCATTTGGGGTCTTGTGTCTTTCAAAAT
Organism: Podocnemis expansa; assembly: GCA_007922195.1. Lineage (NCBI taxonomy): Eukaryota > Metazoa > Chordata > Testudines > Podocnemididae > Podocnemis > Podocnemis expansa. The sequence continues at coordinate 5,296,816 of ML682047.1, forward strand.
AGCTTTGTTGCCTGTTATATTTTACTGTTTGCCTTTATTTATTTATTTATTTATTTCATTTATTTGTAATTCCAGAGACAGCAAGGATCTCGTGGACAGCCAGGGCATCCGGGAAAACCAGGATTACCTGTAAGTATGAAAAATCCCTTCTAAATATGCCCAAACCTGTCAACTCCTCCATTATGCCATCAGACACATCTCCTTTCATTGGAAGCTCTCAGAGGCAATGTTTAGAGACACCTGAACAATTCAGGGCCCACATTTGTTACTGCTGAATTATTGGTTGAGCTAGCATGCAAGCTTCAGTGCTGGGTTTTTCAAAAGAGTTGGAGTTGGGTAGTCAAACCTTAGGGAGACTCATTTGAGGTTGGATACCTGACTCCCGTTGCTTCCTATGGAAGTCCAGCCCCTCAGCTGGGGTAAACTGGCCTAACTCCATTGACTTCTTTCAAAGAAACAATGCTCATTTCAATGCATGGAAGAACTGGGGCCTAAACATTTTGTGCAGGTGTATCTGTGCATAACAAGGTCTACAAATCCCATCTTGAACGTAGTCAGAGGGGAGAGGATGTTGCCAAGCAAACAGTTTGATGGGAACTCCTTACAGCAGCCACACTCATGGGAGTCAGGCACCCATAGCTACCTCCAAAAGAGGAAACAAAGCCTGCTACCAAGGGGAGAGCATGGAGAAGGAAGGGGAAGCAGGAAGGTCTGGACTAGTGAAATGGCAGTAACCCACACCAGGCTGCTTCCAAGCAAACTGCAAGAACACTGCAAGAGTGAAGAACTTGCAGGCTTAAATGCAGGTGAGGGTCTTGACTGAGAGCAAGCTAAGGGAAATGGTGATGGAGTGAGTGTATGTGTGAAGTTATAGTGGGTTTGCAGATCATTGCCGTGTAAATACCAGGAGATACAAAGATAATCATTATGAAAGTGAGCTCTTTTTTAGAGAATCATTAGACAGTGATTTCACCCAATTCTTCTGTTCAACAGGGTGTTCCCCTGTTCCCAAGTGAGCCTCTCCAAATTCCCCAGCCCAGGTTGTTCCAGGTGATTTGATTAAATTGAGTGAAACTTCTGATTACACCTACATATCAAATGTGGCACATCTACCCAATATTAGAATTTAGAAGTGTTGGGCAGGTGTGTGCTTTTGGTTTCACAGGTGAATGTGTTTTTCTGAGTATTATAGCTGGTAACGAAATAGCTATGTATCTGTTTGTGCTGTGTCTATTTTGCTGGGTATGGAATCAGTGCATTTATTTTTCCATAGCAGCAACCTCCCATATATTTGTGATTTTTTTTGCTTTAGGTAAAGTTATCCTAAAATGTTAACATACAATATTGTACAATACTTATTACTTGTCAGATTCAGGTTTAGTTAAACTAAGGATTCTGGCTTGCTGGTTAGGGAGCCCTTCTCCTTTGAAAAACAAACAAGGAGTCCTGGGGCACTTTTCAAGATTAACACATTTATTTATCGCATGAGCTTTCTTGGATAAAATCCCACTTCATCAGATGCATAAATAAATTTGTTAATTTTTAAAGGTGACACTGAACTCCTTGTTTGTTTTGCTGAACTAGACTAACATGGCTGTCCCTCTGGAACTCCTCTTTTGAGTAGTCTAAAAAGAGTAACCAAATTGCAAAGTACCCTTTTTTTCTTGGGGGGGGGGGAGTGGGACACTTCTGTTGTGTACATGCTGGGTTTTGATCCATTTCTCTAGTATTTTGCCGGGGGAGGACCTCAATATCCAAACAGCTACTAGCTAAAGGAGAGGTTCAGGCCACGTCTACACTGATGACTGAAAACTTGCCACCATTAGATCAATCTTTCTGGATTGATTTAGTGGTCAGCTACGATTCACAAAGCCGATCTAGAGACTGACTAAAACCACTACCTCAAGTGGTGGGAATACACTTCCCATTGATGCAGTGCAGCAAAGATGCTGCACTGAAGGGGGGTTAGGAAGTCAGCATTACACACGTGACTCTGTGTAGCTTTCATAACTCTGTTTGACACTGCTGCCAAGTTTGTCTGCCAGTGAAGACCCGGCCCCATTCTTCACTTCCTTTGTGTGACCACATCTGCGAGGAAGGAGAAATGGTAAGGATCTGTCTACACAGCAAAGAGCTGCCCATGGCTGCCCCGAGCCAACCTGCTTGGGGTTTGGGCCCTTTCATTGCGGTGTAGACTTCTGGGCATGGGCCAGAGCCTCCCACCCTACAGGGCCCTAAAGCCTGGCCTGTCTTTACTGTTTGGTTACTGATTGTGTTCCAGTGCTCTCTGGTGACTGAACATGTCACTACCTATGTCTGCCACAATTTCTCCATCATGTATCCCCATCCTTATCTCTCTTTCACTCTCTCTCATTCACATGGCTGGCATGAGGTGCTCTTAAACCAGTCTCTTAAAGAAATATTCCTTTACTGTGCCACAGAGGGATATTTGGATTAATATTTTGTATCCACCCAAGAGGATTTTATACAAGTGATATTTACTCTAGACTATTGAGCAAGTCAGTTCTGGTGCTTTTGCCTTCCCTCTCCTGCCTCTTCAGCTGCAATTAACTAACAGCATCCTTCAGCTCTCTGAGATAACTGATGGTGCTGATGTACAGATAGGAAAGCACAGCAGGTGAGTTTGTGACAAGCTGTATTATAAACATACCTAGGAAGGTGAGCAGGATCATGAAAGAGAAAATTTGTGTGGAAGCCAAATGAAAAGAGACAAAGTAGGGATAAGACATCCTATGTTCTAGTCTCTGAAAAAGCATTATGGAGAGCGTATTGGCTCCTACAGACTGTATGTGATGGTGCCCTCACCGTGAACCAGGGGATTGCAGACTGAACAGCAAAACGAGGGCAGTCTCCACAGAGCTGCAGAGAGCTTGATGCAGATTACACTGTCGCACAGCATTTGACTGAGATTTCCAATGCTACCTTTGTGTATTGTTCATTGTCTCCCCTGTAATGATATCGTTTAAACAAGGCTGCAAGGCCCAACTTTCTTTCAACACAGTAAATACTGCAACATGATCCAGGCTTGCCGGGAGAAAGGCTAATGTGCATTGATTTGATTTGTGTGTGCGCGCAGGGTCCACCCGGATATCCAGGGGAGCCAGGAGAGAAAGGCCGGTTGGGGTACATGGTAAGTGCTGGCTACCTATAGCCACCATCTCTGGTCTGTGTTAGTCCAATCCTGATACATGACTTCCCATGTTGTAGAGAGGTAAGACACAGTGTCAGGTTTGGTTTCCTGCTGATGGGCAGCTGTGCATACCTCTGAGAACCGTATCCAGTGCATGGAGCATGTACAACTCATGCTGCAATAACAGGGAGGGATCTTTTAGCATCAAGACGCAGAACTCTGCATTCATCTCTGAGTAGGAGAGCCCCCTGTGATCTTAAACCCCTGCAAGACAGCCATATCTCTGGCCTGCAGTGTTCATCTAAAATGCCATTTGGGGAGGAGGTTGGCTCACAGTAGACAGGATGTGGGGTGGGGGCAGGATTCCCCTTGCCGGATATTTGTGTCTTGTGTTTGTTCCTCTGCTCTCCTCTGCAATGAGTGATCACCCACCTCCTGCACAAAATGGGACTGCTTGGAGCCCGTCCCATCACTTCCAAGAGTTGTACAACCACCCCAGTCATCATTGTCACCCCCTTCAAAAAGATACGTTTCTGGCCAGTGGGGTGATGCTGCCAGGCCTTCATTAGAAGCATTAGTAAAGATGCAATAGATGACTCCACCCAGTCTGGCACTAACATACATGCTCTAAAAACTGAATCACTTGTCTGTAGGAAGTGGGCGAAAATAGGGTTGATGAGCTATTCATTTACTTGTGCGTGTTGTTCCAGATCTGCTTGGTCATATTGTCTTAAGGTCAGATCCTGGAAACCATGCTCCTCTTCCCCTAAGCTTTTAATTTAAAAGAGCTCTGACTCTAAATAGATCTCTCTAACTTTCCTCACCCCCTTCTGATAGTAACAGACCCAGCCTGTGCTCTTATTTCCTCTTCATTCACGCTGGGGTGAAGTATCCTGAGGATCGTAGCGTTCTCAGCTGGGACTGAGCAAACCACTCTGCAAAATTCAGCTGAGATTTTCAAAGCTGCCTAAGGGATTTGAATGCCCAAATCCCACTGAGATACAAGGAGAATCAAGTTTCCAAATCTTTTGGGTGGGTCTGAAAATCCCATGCTTAATCTATAATTAGTCTTTTTCTGAATTAAAAGTTGCCATCCTCTCAGAACCTATTCTTACCAAACTCACAGCTGTTTCCCAGTGACCGTCCTCTTGTGTGACCTTCACTTTCTGGCACCAACCTGTCACACCCAAGAGATCCATTTGTCTTTAGCTGCTGCAAGCCCAGCTTTCTTGGTCATGATGGACAGCAGTTTTTCCCTGACTTCACTGCTGTGCTGTTCTCTGTCAGTACATTCACTACTCTAGGTACTGATGCCTTTTGTCTTCTATTCTGCAGAGCTTTCTCCATCCCACAAGGTTCCCAGTGACGGCACTCCATCTGCTTTCAGTTCTCTTTTGGGAAATGGCTTCCCTTCCCTATTCTGTTCCCATTCAATCATTTCACTCCCTCTCTTTCCCTTTTGAAGGAATCAGTTGCTCCTTCCTCTTGTTTCTGTCTCAGAGTGAGACATCGTTTCTGGCCTGTGTGTCTGGAAAGAGTGTATGTGTGGAGGAGATATTTGCATCTTGATACATGTGAATTTAGGTCACTGGCAGATTTTTTTTTCCTTGGCTTCTAGCTGGATTCCACAAAGCATTCCCTGGAGGAGACATGGGCCTTTTGATGAGTTGTAGGCCACATCTACACTAGCGAGCTGTACTGTTGTACTCATCAGCTGTGCTCATGTAGCCACTCCATGCCGACACCATAAAACCACCTCCATGAGTGGTGGTAGCTATGTATCCTGGCAGCATAGTCTCTGCACATGTGTCACCCAGGCAGTGCTTTTTCTTACACCCCGTAGCCATGAGTTCTGCTGACGCATGTGGGAGTGTAGATGTGGCTTTAGTGTTATTTTTTCGGATAATAGTTGCCCCAATTTGTTTAAGGTCACTGTGTTGCAGCCACCAATGTAGCTCGTGTTTCATGGCTTGTGCCTCACACCAGCATAGAGATCTGCAGGGAGCACCACCCCTCGTGCACAAGTTGCAAGTGCTCAGATTCTGGTCTTTCTCAACCCCCACCTTTAATCCCCAGGTGCAGTCTCTCTGTTTCAGTGCAGTGTGCAGGAGAAGATAGTATCTCATGGGCTTGGAGGGATCAAAGCCAAAAGTGAATTAGACAGGCTGCAAGGTAAACATGGTTTTGCTAGGGTAAGCGCTTGGCTGAGGATCTGAACTGTGCAAAACCTCATTGTGTTTGCAAACATGAGACTGACTGATATTTCTCAGGCTGATCCCAGCCAGATCAAGTCAGTGCTGGGCACAGAGAGAGAGGACTGGCTGTTTTCAAACCTCAGTGTAGCTATGTGTGTCTGCTTTGAGTTTTGGGCACAAGCTCAGATCATGATTCTGTTTTCCTGAACTTCCCTCCATTTCTAGTGGACCCCAAAACCTCCCTGTCTTGAATGTTTTTTTCCAACCTGGAGAGTTTAGGTCAGAGACAGGTGTGTGTTCCCAGGTAGCTGTGTATGGAATGGAGGCAGTGTGGGTGGGGGTCTGGTTCTTGAAGCTTCTGCTGAGCCAATGCCTGGCGTCCTTCAACATGAGACTGCTAGGCAGCACAACAAAGCTGGAAGAGCCCTGACATCTCAGAAACAAGGAGCAAAGAGCTGCCTGGCACCTTGCAGGCCTAGGGATTAGCAGAGATAAGGGGTTCACTTTTTTAAGCCCCTGACTAAGTGCATTGTTGCAGCTTTATCTTTCCAAACACTGTCCAAGGAGTTCCTCCTTGCAGTGTTTTTTGAACTGTGGGGTGAGGAACTGAACAAAGATGTCTGGTGCACAGGACCGTCTGGGCTTTGCAAAGAGGCAGCTTAGAGTGACTTGCCTGCTACAAGGTGAAAAAGCAGAAAGATTTTTAGCATGGGGGTGGGGTGATAGTCGATAAATGCAACCTGCCTCCAAAAGTTTCCCCTCTGTGAAAAGCAAAGGAAGGCAGCACTGGGGAATCGGTAGCAACACACTGTATTCTTCTCATGAATTTTACTAGTTGCCAGCATCTGGAGAGTTTCACAGCTCATGTTAAGCGGGCAGAATGTAAACATTTGAGGTTCTCCGTGTAACTTAATCAAATGGTACCAAAAATTATTCATCCGTTCATATAAACAGTATTGGCGAGGGGTTTTACTGAGGGCTTAGTTCAGGGATGAAAAGGAAACATTTTTCTTAGGAGAGCAGCTGTGACCCCGATGTGCTCCAAAAGAAGGTCTGCATCTGAGCTCGGAGGCTGGGAAAGTCCCCATCACAGGATAGTGCTGATTTGTAAGGCAAGCTAAGCTCTCTGTTGTCAAGGTTTGAATGAACTGCTTTGTTTTGTGCTCAGATTAGTTCCTCAAATGCAGCCCGTATTTCTGATCTCTCTCAGTTGATCCGCTCCTGCAACACATAGTAGCAGAGCACACATGTAGAGGACCTGCTGTTTGTCATTGCCCAGGTAGAAGTGTTTATTTTCCTAGGGGGATTATCTCAGTAAACCAGGGAAGTCTCAACAAGGTTTTGTAGACATAACCCTGAATCCCCAAGTCTTTTCTCAGGCAGTACTGAGGGATTCAGCATTATTGCTGACCTGTGCCATTGGGTCAATGGCTAAGGAATTGAAAGCACTAGTACTGCAATTCTGTCTGTAGAGCTTTGTTGTTGTGTGATCTGAGGGCTCCACAACCAAGCAGTAAATTGCAAGTTTTTGCCTCAAGGTTCCAATAACAGGAGCCAGCAGGAAATCGTGCCAGGGTTTCAGTGTGAATTTGTGTGGGTGTCGTGTATTGGGAGCTCTTTAGGGGCAGGAAATTTCTTGTGGTTCTGGATTTGTAGAGTGCCGAGCACAAGAGGGTTCTGGTCCATGGCTGGGACTCCTTGGAGCAGCTGCAATGTAAATGCAGTTGGGATGACAATGCACAGCAGGGATTCTTTGCTAAGACACCGCCAGGCTGATTTAGTAACATTATGTGTGATAAAGTGCATGTCTGTACTGGGATTGGAACCAAGCATCCTGTGAGACTATTTACATTCAACGAAAATCTTCATCCACCTCCATAGATATCACACCTACCCACTCAGCATCTCGGAGAAGTCTCTTCCTTCTCAGGGCCCTGTTCCAGGGTGTGTCTGGCATACATACCCTTCCCGTCTGTGTCATGCTCTGTGCACAAGGGCTCAGAGCTGTAGTTGGATAGGAAAGGGAGAAATCTTTTCCCCACAGGGATGTGACCTGCAGTTCTCGGGTTTATATGATTGCAGTTGTAGTCGGAGAGGGACATACCTCAAATGGATCATTTGGCTTTGGTTCAGACAGGCATGTCTTTCGTTTTGCCTGCATCAGGTTCATTCTTTTCTGGAGAAGAGGTTGGTAACACGTAGTAGGCTGGCTATCATTCACTGCTCCATAAGGTGAGGTCAACCCAGTCTCTGAGATGCAGCCTTCCATGCAGCCAAGACATTGCTGGGTCCGGCAGTGAACAGGCTTGTCACTCTGTCTCTTGCCAATTTCAGCAGATTGCCATTGCTTAATAATGACGAGACCCTGGATTGGCCTGCAGAAAGGTGACCCTTCTGCTGCTGCTTTTCTGTTATCGTTCTTGTTTGTTTTTGTGGACCCAGTATTTTACCCTTTGAGAGCTGCTGTCTCACAGCTGATCATCACACCAGACTCTGTAAACCTTTTTCATTTCAGTTTGAACTGAAAGTGCAGGCTCTGCGGTGAAGCCCTATGTGTCGGCAAAAGTGCATCAACAGAATGGCAGGATCAGAACCTGGGACCATTGTGTTTTGTTGTTTTCACAAGTGTGACGTTCCACTGGCCTTGGTGATTCTGTTACTTATTCTGAGACCACGTCTGCACTACGAGTCTTATTCCCCTGCTCATGTGCCCATCTTAATGCAAGCTCTCATTGAATTGTGAGCGTGGGTAGCCATGGTAGTGTGAATATTGGCCGTGGAGAAACAGCTGACCCATCCCAGTACATACCCAGCAATTTTGGTGATCCAGTGGATTTGGGGATTGGGAGACCTGCTTTCTATTTCCTGCTGCATCAGTGGCATTGTTTTGTCTGTTCAGATTGTTGGCTTTTTGCAGCAGGGATGGTCATCGTGTGTTTACACAGGCTACTACACAACGTGGCTCTGATCTCAATTCTCCCCCTTTCCCGGGTGCCATTCCACAATTTGTCCCTAAGAACTGCTCTTTGCTCTGCAGAAACAATAGTTCTCCAAGTCTGTTCAGGCTGTTGCCTGCCTGGAACAACCAGCAACCAGCCTCCAAGGTCAGTCAGTGATGTGCAGCTGTTGGCCTGGGACACAGATGTACAAGGCTTTGGCGTGAACCTCTCCTAATGTCATCCTTATTCTCTTCCCTCTCATCCCTCCATTTCATTTCTCAACAGGTAGCCCATCATTGTGACTTTAATTTACTATTGATCAGTTTTGTAACGACCTGGATTTTGGTTAATCTTTCTGTTCCTTCCTTCCCATGTTTCTTAGTTCCCTCCATCCCTTGGTTCTTAACCATGTTTAGAGTGGAAATAAAATGCTTCGCTTCTTGGGGTGCAGCTGATTTCCTCCCTCCGTGCACAAATCTAAATCCCAAGGCAGAACTCAATGACCAAGCAGGAGTGTGGTGTTCCTCTCTATCCTCTTATTAATCCACCTGCTTTCTCTGCAGGGAGAATCTGGGCTTCAAGGCTTACCGGGACATGCTGGTTTCCCTGGCGCAGATGGGCTTCCTGGACTGGATGGAAAGCCTGGACCACCTGGGTTACCAGGAGAGCAAGTGAGAACCTGGGCATTAGGTTGAAGAATCATTTTGGACTTCTTTAGAATTGGTTATGGGCCATTTAGTTCCAAAGAGCTTAACACTAACCCAAAGAAATCCAGTGTTTCAGAGTCAGAAACTGCTAATCATTTTGCATGCTCTAGCAGGATATAATGGGATATGTTTGCAAAAAAGAGTAAAAACATTACACATTGTCCCAACTGATGTCTAGGCAGCCAGCAAGCTGAATGGATTCTGCTTATTTGCCTCCTTTAACAAAAAATAAAAGCCTGCTCTACCTAAAACCGGAACTTCTAGGCACTACTTTTATAATAAAGCTGGAAAATGTGTGTTTAACAAGGGAAAGAGAAACAGTGTATGGTCAATAGGGCATAGTTAGTGTCTGCAGAACAATCTGTACTCATGGTGCACTTGCTCACATTGCTGTCTTAGTTTCCTAGGTTGTTTTTATCAGGGAGAGAAAGGAAGAAGATGAGAGAATCTGGATTTCATCAGCCTGTCTAGTTCACAAGCTCTGTTAACGTCTTCTGTGGAGCTGGTCATTTCTTTGAACTAACAGGTGTACCCTTAACTACTCCAGCTTTGCATGCCGCCTTCAGTCAGAAAGCAAATTGATTCAGGGTTCTGTGAGAGCTGTGTGTGGAGAGGAATAGTAAACTGGTGAGGGCTTAGAAGCAGAAAGCCAGAAGGAAAGCAACGAGGACAGCCCAGGGGCCAGCCAGAAAAGCACTTTTAACATGGTCCCAGAAGGAAGCTGAGAGAGAGATTTTTTGGGCAGAGTATGGGCAGGGAAGAGGTTTGGAATTCTGTGGAAGGAAACTCTCCTATTCTTCGCTCATGCTATATTCAGGGAAACAGGACTTTGTGTAAGCTCTTATACAATACAATAGATGGGATTGTATCAAAGGAATTCCTGATTCCATCATCAATTTCTTCTCTGAATGGAAGCAACCTGGCAAAGCCCCGAGCATTGACTAACCACTCAGGCTAAAATGGGCAACTAAGTCATTGAATTAACTACAACCCCCTCTGCTTGCTTATAACCAGAACAGTGTCATGAAAAGAGCATGACTGACCTGCTTGGAGTTGTCTGAAGTGGGGGGCCTCATCAACATTTAAGACAAGAGAGGTAGCAGGCTGATGTGCACAGTGTAAATGCCTACATAAATTGGGGCAGGGCCTGTAGAGTGATAGCAACTGGGAAGGAGGCTTCATTCAGGGAGCCAGAAAAATGGTGCATAGCCTGCAATGGCGGCGAAGCTCCCAGAGTTGTTGTGGGTCAGAGCTCAAAAGAGTGAAATGACATTTCTTCATTGAAACTCTGCTTTAGAATTGGCTGGAGATAAACTCATGCAGGGTGAGCTCTTCACCTGGCTAATGGGCTTAAGAAGTCTGAGAATTGTGCCTGGTCTGTTAAGTGGGGCCAGGTGAACCTATCACAGGGGCCTAGACAGACATATATTTCAGAGCCCCTCCCTTTTACCCTGTATACCAGCAACCAGCTTACAACTCACTGGCCATAGCTGGACTTGCCATGCTTTGGATCCATCAGGCCTGGCTGACCATCCTGCCACCATTTGTACACAACAGAGGGGTTGCCAGACCAAATCTGGTGAACCTGGTACCAAGGTTCATGTTGGGGCACTCTATGAATTTGTTGAATGTTCCCAGTTCAGCTCAGTGTTAACCTGGCCCTCTTGGCAAGGCTGTAAATTGGGGAAAGTGCCAGCTTCAAAAACTGGCTTGTGGCTGTATAAGTGGGAGGAATTTGGGGGAAGCCAGTGGCGTCACACCCACTTATGACAGATTAAATTAGGGCTGGTGAGTAACCACAGCAGTTCGAAAACAGCTGCCTCGTTCTGCCACACAAGCTGTGTCAGCTCAGGTCTTCCTCTAGTATAATCCTGTCTTTCGTGTGTTCCTTTCCTTCTTCCTTGTCATCAGGGCCCACAGGGATTTAAAGGTGACCAAGGTGCAGCTGGAGAGAAAGGAGACCAGGTGAGTTGGTGGTGATGATATGGAGCAGCTCGGGAGGGAAGATCCTGTATGTCAAGGGATTTCACTTTTCTTAAATACAGGAGATGTGCCTCAGTGGAAACCAAAATCAATATCTTCTCCTACCCTGCACCACTGTTCCCCCACTCCTCCCATCATGTTGCAAATAATGATCTCCTCTGGTGTCTGAGACACAGCAGCCTTTCATGCTCAGGTCTCCTGTGTTTTTCTGCGTGCCTTTCTTCATCTAATCCATAGCAGGAAGGGAATGACACGCCTATGGATTCAGTGAAGATTTATCTGCAGTGAATGAACAAATGTTACGAGTGTGAAATACATGAGTAGCATGTAGGGGCATGCAGAGGAATAAAAGTTTGGCCACTTACTGAGGGCATGTTCTGTGCTCCCCATGGCCCCAGTGGAGCTGAGTGGCTCTCCCCCCCCTCCCTGTTAGAAAAATTCAGTTCATATCACAATTGTTTTAAGGCCATATAGGCTAAATACAAAAAAACCTGTACTTAGCTTTAAAATAAGATTGCACTTCTTTAAAATACTGTTCTGATGTAATTATTTTTCTCTCTAGATAGTTACATAGATCTTATATTGATTCTTGCATCACTGTAGTGTACAAGAGCCTCACAAACATGAGTGAATTTTCCTCCCTCTGAAATAGAGCAGTTTTATCATCATCCTTTTCCAGCTGGGGAAACTGAGGAACAGAGATTCTAACACAGCCAAGGCCTGTGGAGAGGGAAGAATTGACTCTACATCTGTGAGTTAGCATGATCCAGTGGCAGGAACAGGAGACTGGGAACCAGCAAGGCCTGAGTTAAAATCCCAGCTTTCCTCTTTGCCTGTGTCACTTGCAGCAAGTCACTTAGGCCCAAATTTTCCCAAGCTGCCTGTGGTTTGAGGTGCTTCCATGTTCTGGTCCCCATTATGCGACTTTCTGTGGCCAGATTTTCAGATGTGCTGAGCACTGGCAGTGCTGGAGATGAGCATCTCAGAAAATCAGCCACTTAGAGAGTCTTAGACCAGGCACACAGAGAGGGAGTCACCCAGAATCAGTGGCCTCTTCTGAACAGATTGAGCCTAATCTCCTGGAGCCGGCTTCCTCATCTGGAGAGTAGCAATCATGCTTGCCAGCCTGCAGTGCTCAATAGGGGGATGTAGGGACTCGTTATTGGTTTAATGTTGGGGGGGCTTCCCCCATGGCCTTCACTGTGCTCCATGCCAGCCTGCAAACCACTAGATTCATAATATATGAAGGGTCCAGATTTAACATTAGTCTGAACATGGTTTTACTTGGATTTGTTTTGTTAAGAGCTTGAAGGCCTTTCCAATGCACAAAATCATCTCTCCCATCTGTTTAGCAACCCTCATGCACAGAACCACAAACAGGCCCACGCCGGTTTAACAGACCTTTTCTTACTCTAACTGTAACCTGAAAAGGTAACCTAGGCGGTTGCTGTGGTTGGATGGAGCAGGTTTGGATCATGTTAATTGCACTTAAACTACCAGCACCCAGATGGGAAATGGGCTCAGTTGCCTCCAGTTGGTTCATAGCGCTGCAGTGCTTCTCATGTCTCCAATGTATGTGTTTCAGGGGTTCTTGGGTGACCCTGGTCCACCTGGGGAAAAAGGAGAGAAGGGGTCAAAGGTGAGCTCACCTATTTGGAGCCTTGACACAGGGACCCAGTGAGTATTAGACCCATACAAGGGATGTTGCTGGCTTCTATAGTTTTGAGTCACTTGCGTGCAGAGCACTGGCTTTTCAGCATCCTCTCTGGCCTACGGGCATGTTGCTGTGTTGTAGGGTTACCGTGCAGCCCCCATGTCCTGAGTTAGCTCACAGCCCTGGTACGGGCTCCTTTGGCTCTTGTAGCTCTCCACTCCTGAGAGAAGTTGCCACGCCTTCCCATAGCTCTACATTTTTGTTGTGTTGTAGGAAGAGGAGGGGGTAGGTTGGACTGTAGTTCTTCTTTGCTATAAAGACCCTAAATCAGAGAAGAGCAAAGATCTGGTTAGCGCTGGGCACAGCCAGGGCATTTTTTCCCATGCAAGCCTGGCTCGTGAAGTACAGAATGGAAATACATTGGGCCACCTGGCTGAATGACGCAACCCACCCTGCCAGCATAGGTAGTGTTCGGTCTGTGCTCTCAGCTCTCTGATCCAGTTCAGGATCCCTGCTGCCATAAGACACCTCCCGTCTAGCAGTGCTTTCTGCTGCACAGGATACATCTTCCCCACCTCCTCTGCACTGTTCAGTCACTGGCTGCATTTTTTGCTGTTTCAGGGGGCAAAAGGACAACATGGCCCTTCAGGACCTGCTGGAGCTCAGGTAAGTTGACAAAGAAACCAGCTCCTTTCGTCGTCTGCTCACCTCCCAGGATTTCTCTCCTGTCTTTTTTCTCACTTGCTCATTAGGGCCAGCCATCTGTTTGCTTTGAGTTCAGGGGGTTGCTCAAGCCCCAGGCTCAAAGCAGAACCCAGGGAGACTTGAACCCGTATGAGTGAAACAGGGATCTCCAACATCAAAGGAGGGAGAAAGGGCCTAGCATCATACAGGTCTTATATTGAACCTCCAGAGTCTTTCAGAGCCCACCCTGTGTTAGATGATTTAGTACTGAGGCCCCAGTACCTTCTGCTGTTTGCCATCCCGAACAGGGACTGTCCCATGGCTGGGATGGCAGCGAAGTGTGGTACCTTTGTAACTGGATGAGGAGAGGTGGTCTCTAGTGGTTAAACTACACGATGGGGAGCAAGGCGGTATAGGTTTTGTGCTTTTCTCTGAGACAGAGTCCCATAACTATGGGCAAGTCAGTCAGTCTGCTGTACCTCAGTTTACCCATCTGTCAAAATTATGATGATACTTTTTGTCTTTTTGGGTAGGGAGCTGTGTGGTGAAGCTCCTTAGTGCTAGGAGGCTCTCCTCCCAGGGAGGAAGACCTTGTTGAATGGCTATGGCAAATCAGCAAAGAGTGGAAACGTCTCCTGGTGTTCTGAGTGATCTCATGTGGGACTCTTGTCTGGGTTTGACTCTTTAAAGCTGGAGGTAAAGAGGCCCTATGCCTGATGTGTCTGCTTCTAACCTTCTCCTGAATATGTTGGCTTCTTTCTTAGGGAATGATGGGTGTCAAGGGTGCTTCAGGTTTCCAGGGCCTGCCTGGACCAGAGGTGAGTGGCTTGCATTCTTCTCTGTGTACACATACCTCCCTAGCGTGCACATGCTGCGGCATTGTGTATCCTGATCTCAAATGAAAGTCTAGTGTAGAGAGAAAAGGATGAGTTACAAATGCAGGACATCAACACCCCTCTGGCTTTTTACAGCACTCTGACTTCTTTTGTGGGAGGAAGACTTCAACTACCTTATAACAGCATCTGGTACTCGGATTTGGCCGAGCCACCCCCTCCATCACAATAGGAGGGTGACATGGCTGGGCCAAACCTGAGTGGCATTATGATGTCATTTGCCATGTTGCAATGCCCCTCAGATGGGCAGCCAGGCCAAATGTAAGCGAGCAGTGTTACAACCTGGCCTGTGGGGTTCCAGTGCCACTCAGGTTTAGCCTGGGTAGGAAGTGGTCAGATCATGGCCTAGCTTTACAGCATGTGCCTGTCACTCTCTGGCATTAGGAGACCCTTCTTTTGGTTCCTGATCACCTTTCAGCAATTCAAATTCTCCATCCAAAAGTGGTCATGGGGCTCTCTGAATGCAAACCTTAAGGACTAGATACCTTCTTCCTTAACTGCCCTTTGTGAATGTAGAGCAGGGGAAATAAGGCCGGTCTGTTTGGCATACCCCATGTGAGCCAAAGTAGATAGGTGGATTTTGGCTGGAGAAAGGGGCAGACAGTGAAACCCTATTAAGAGCATGCCATGTAAAGGGAAAGAAAGGCCAGCATTGTGGGTTTCTATTCTGATCTGCAAGGGGGAGTCACACCAACTCTCCTCATGGAGCCCTTGGAATTTTTGCCTTCCTCTGAACCATGCAGCACAGCTGATGATTAAACCATGCTTTGAGGACTTCAGTAGCTCAGTCATAAGCTAGGTGTCCATTACAGGAACAGGTGAGTGGGGTTCTGTGGCCTGCACTGTGCAGGAGGTCGGATTAGAAAATCATATTAGTTCCTTTTGACCTTAGAGTCTGTGAATCCATGGGTTTTGTTTGGGATTTCAGCTTCAAATCAATTAACAAACTCAAAGTGAAACCCAGCCTAGTGGCTGAGCTGTGCCAGCCTTGTGGGCTAAACCCTTATGTAGGTTGTACCCAAAGCCATAAACGGGCACAGTTTCACTTGAAACTCAAACCATTTGTGAATTTTGGCAAACCCAGCCTGGTATTTCAGGATTGCAACCATGTGAAAGCAGATGGATTCTATGTTTGGTTACACACATTTCTACCACTCCATAGACCAGTGGTTCCCAACGTTTTCTCTGCCATGGCACACCTTGCTACCTTTAATTAATCTGAGGCACACCACCATATAGTTTCGAAATGAACTCAGGAATATTCATGAGCCAATCCAGAGCTCTTTGAGTAGTGTGAAGTAAAATTTGTGGCACACTTGCTCAGACCTGATGGCATAGTGGTTGGGAAACACTGCCATAGGCAATGGAACTGATAATTCGCTTTGTTTGTATAGTGCCCTTAAAGCCAATAGCCCGGAGCACAGTACAACTGAAGCCAGTGGAGATGTACCTATGGATACCTGACTGGATTAGCCAGTGGATTTTAAAAAAAGATAAATGAGGATTTTAATCACTTGCCCTCACAGTGGCCTTGTGAGCTTCTAGTCAGAATTCACTGTCAAAGATCTGGGGTTTGCCTACCTGTGGTGGGCAGGACAACTGCTTATGTGATGGTGTGCTTGGGTCATTCCTGGTTGGGTCATTCACAGTAAAAATTGAACTTGGCATGGTGTATTGAAATAGTATAAGCTGTTGGATTTTTCCTGGTCCTGCTTGCCACGTAGAGAGCTCTTTAGGGAAGCAAGTGATCTGTTCCTAGCAGCAGACAGCCAGCTTACAGTAAGGCGGGGTGAGCTGTTCCCCTCTCTTGTCTTGGGAAGCAGTCAGTTTTGTCTGTCTCTGTTTTTGCGTTTTTGTGTGTCATCATTCTGAAGTCTAAGAAATGGTGTGTTGTGGCTTCACAACCTTCCAGCATGAGTATTTTTTGTTCTTCTAGCTTTGCTGTGTGCATGCCATGAACATAACACCTGGGACATCTGGATTTTAAAGCATGAGCCTCTATTACCTGAGCTAAGAGACCCAAATTTGTTAATCAACACTGTAGCAGGCTCCACAACTTTTATCTGGGATCCAGCCACCACCCAGAAGAGAACAGAGTGCCGTGTGGAGTGGGTGTGGGTTACACTTACCAGCTGTGGACTGCATTGCTTTGTCCTGATGCAGCAAAGGTGGCTATTCCAAGGTCATATGTGGTGCTGTGGCACTCAGCAGGGAAGGGGAAAAGAGAGATGTTCCTCATAGTGTTGAAATTTTAGCTCTTTCTTTATCATGCTTCAGGGGGAGAGTGGTGCAGTGGGTTCTCCAGGACCAGCTGGACCTATGGTGAGTTCATAACTTTTTTAGCTCGTGTAAGGGGGAAAAAAAAGCTGCTATTGTGCCTAACATGGTTTTCACTATCCTCTGCCTCAAGCTGTAGGTCACCCTAGTACCGCTCTAGTTCATTCAGTGCTGTTACCTTAAGCTAGAAAGGGAAATAGAGCTGGTGAAAATTTTTCCGACAGAACATGTTTCAATTAGAAAATGTCATTTTGAAAATTTCCCCAGGAATGTGTCAATTGCAACACATTTTTATTTTGGAAAAAAAAAATCAAAATGATGAATAGTCATATGGATGAAAAATTCTGTTTCAATGCTCTTGGGGTGGAACCTTTTGATATCTTTTTTTTATTTGAAAGTCTTTCATTTTATATTACAAAATATCATATAAAATTTTTAAAAATTCAAAACTGAAATACCACATTTTCAAAAATTCAGTATCCCAGAAAAGAAGGAAATTAAAATTTTCACTCTACTGTGGCATGAGAGCACATTTCAAACCTGTGGAATTTCCTGTCAAAAAAAAACTCCACTTCCAGCCGACTTCTGGAAGGATTCAGTCCTGCAGTTCAAAGGGCAGACATGTTGCAGTGTGCACAAGATATAAACATCATCAGTAGAAAGGAGGGAAGTGGAAGAAAAAGGAATTCCTTTTCCAGCCACTCCCCTCCCCTACAAAGAAATGGTGTGGTGATGTGACTAGGGCAGCTCTCTCTTTAATATGAGAACATAATTGAGTTTTAAGCGTACAGGCATGAATGTGGCTGGGAGCCCATGCCCTGAATATTTTGCCAAGTGTCCTGAGTTGCAGGCTGCGGTGCTAGACTGGCTAGCACACACAGGTTGCTCTGCTCGGCTTGGCTTGCCTGAGAGCTGGGGCAGGGCAAAGTGGTCTGGCCAGGGACTGGCAGCTATGGGGTCCCCTAAAGGTAAGTGGGCCCCTGCTGAGTGAGGTATTGGGTGGGGGTAACCAGGAGCCAGCAAGGATGGCTACTGTGCGGCGCATGGGGCCCCAGCACACCCAGAGCAGCATGAAGCCCTGAGCCATGTCTGAGGGGGATGGGTTTGGGGGTCCTCTGCCTCGCATCTTTTTTCTGTGGAGCAACAGAGCTGGCAGTGTGAGGTTGCAGAATAGTGAAATAAATCCCCATGTAGCAAAATAAGCAGGTGCAAGATGATAACACTGAAAGGAGTGGGACTAACCTACCTGTGCAAGTGATATTTTCTCTCCATTTCGACACATCTCCATGCTTTTATGGTTGCTGGCTGGGGCTCTTCTATGAATGTGAGAATATGAAATGTTATGATGTACTACTTCCATAGAAGTAGGACCTATCAGCCTGGGTCATGCACCAAGGTCCCTTGTGCTAGGTGCTGTACAAACATAGAATAAAAAGATGGTCTCTGTCTCAAAGAGCTCATGGACTGATGCTGCCTATGTCCTCCATTGCATTTTAACACCATGGAGCTGATGGAAATTCCCCATGGCTTTCCCCAGGAAAAAAAAAACAAGGAGTCGTGTGGCACTTTAAGACTAACAGATGTATTTTTCGCGTGAGCTTTTGAGGGAGAAAATCCCACTTTGTCAGACGTTCAGGCCAATGTGTCCAGTCGATCATTCAGTCTGTGGTTTTCAAACCATGGGTCAGGACCTAGTACTGGATCGCAGACCCTCAGGCACTGGGTTGCGGTTGCCCCTGCTGCTGCCACCAAAGGCTGGAATGTAATTGTTGGGTCATGGGCATAATTGTTTGGTTTCTTTTTTTTCAACTGGGTCCTGAGGGAAAAAGTTCGAAAACCACTCATTAGTCCAACCTGCATTACAACACAGGCCATAAAAATTCACCCAGTAACTCTTGCATTGAGCCCAGTAACCTGGTCCTCTGAGCTTGGTCTTTATGCCTTCACCCAAGCACCCTGCTCTGCCTAGCTCCGGCTCTGGAAGCTCCATTACCAATCCCATTGGTGGCCACTGAATGATGCTGGGTGGGGAACCCTAGTTCATGTATGGTGGTGATTCATCCGTGAGCTTGAGTGGGTGCTAATCACGTGCAAGCCCTAGGATAGGCCCCTGCCAGCCATCCTGGGCCTGACCAATCCTCAGGCATGGGCTTAACCAGATGGTTCCAGTGCAGGCATATAGACTGCAAATGGAAGCTGTCACTCCAGCCTGCGCAACATTACAGACTGCCTGGGGTGAACCCCGGTAGCTCCACCCAGCCTATGCCTACTCTTGCTCCGCCATGGCTGGTTTGATGGGGATCCATGAAGTTGCTGACTGCATGATTCTCATGCATTTCATGACGGAGTAACTCTGGGGTCTGTATTTATCTGTATGTTTCTTTACTGCAGGGAGAACCAGGGCAGCCAGGGCCAGTTGGATTACAAGGAGTCAGTGGCTCTCAGGTGGGTCTGCACATGGCAATGTCATGAAAGGTGGCACATACTTGCCACTGCGTTCTTCTTTGCCTGCTGTGCTGCATTATGAGCATGCATGTGTTTCTTTGTTTGCAGGGAGAAATGGGGCCAGTTGGCTTGCCAGGCCCACGGGGCCCCAAGGTACGTCCTTGACCCTTCTGCCAACAGTAAACACTCACCGCATGGTGACAGCAATGGTGAGGGGGAGCTTTGTGAAATGTGTTCATGGGTGGGGCCCCGTTCCCAGTGGCTGTGTCTACCTGCCGCCTGACCCACCAGTTAAGCTGGCACTGATTGCAATTGAGGCCCTGTGAGGGAAGGTTTAATTGGCCTAGAGAGTTCCTCTTAGCCTTTCCTCCTCCAGCCTGTGTCACAGACACTTATGTTCATATCTTGGACTAGGCTTGTGGTGAATAAGGGGTGCAGTGGACCCTGTGACTCGAAATTGCAAGGTGGAGCTTACAGGTGGCTAGACACTTCCGTTAATTCAAACCTAACTGTAGGGGACTTTCACCTCACCCTGTTTTCTGTAGGGACCACAAGGCTTGCAAGGGAGACGTGGACCCCCAGGGCCCCAAGGATCACAGGTAAATTACTCCTGACTGCATAATAGTTTCCTCAGTGCAGAGCACATCACATTTCCATGGCCACGGGTATTTCATATAGCACTCCGTTAAGTGGGGCCTGGCTCAGTCCTGGCTAAGTGATGGGGCTGTTGGAATTCTCCATTGCACCTCACAAATGAACTTAAAGGCTTCACTCATCCAGGCCATAGTCACAGCTGCCTTGGGTAAGGCACAGCACGTGCAGCGATGGGCGGCAGCATTTTCTAGTGGGTACGGCACTGAGCTGGGAGTCACGAGACCCAGCTCTGCCATTTTCTGCTGTTTGACCTGGGCTAATCGTTCCCCTTCTCTCTGCCTTTGTATCCCCTGCCTTGTCTATTTCCACTGTAAGCCAGGGGTCTCAAACACGTGGCCTGCAGGCCACATGCGGCCCCTAAAGCTATTTCCTGTGGCCCACAATGATGCTATTGTTACCGATATTTGCGGTGTCATTGTATGAAGAGATTTCATTGGTGCAGCCCTTCAGCTAACATACTAGTCCTCATGCAGCCCTCGTAGTGATTTGAATTTGAGACCCCTGCTGTAAGCTGTATGGGACAGGGACCATCTGCCAGTGTCAGTTAGAATACAATGGGATCCAGTTTGGTTGGATTGTCTACTTGTTCTGCCATCTTATAACCTAGAGAGTTGGACACTTCATTGCTTATGTAGGGCAAGCTGTACACTCAACCAAGCCCTTCACCCACTCTCTGACCAGCTCCTCCATGCCACCCCTGAACCCTCAGAAGCTCCCAAGAAGCAGGAGGGCCACTGGCACCACCCCCCATTCTCCCCCCTAGGCCCGACCCCCACCCTTGTTCTGCCTCTTCCCCCAAGATCTCCCCCAGCTGCTCACTCCTCTCCATCCTTTTCCCCCTATCTCATCACTTGCTCTTAAGGCAGCAGGGGGTGGAAAGGAGCAAGCAACTGGTGGGGTTCACTTTGGGGAATGGATTGGATGTGGTACTCAAACATTATTGAAAGACAGACAGGCACATGCCAGCTTGTTTGTATAGGGCCTAGCTTTTCTCAGCCAGTCGCAGCCCCTTCCTGTTGCTGGAGAAAATAAAAAACTGGCCACCTTACAGTAAGTATCACTAAAAATGCTTTGTGCTTGTATATCGCTTTTCATCTGAGGATCTTCAAGTATTTTACAGAGGTGAGTAAGCCATATTATCCCTGCTTTGCAGATGGGAAAACTGAGGCACTGAGCAGTGAAGTGACTCGGCCAAGGTCACACAATGACTCAGCAATGGAGCTGGGATTAGCATCCGGGACTCCTGATCCCTTTCCTCTAACCAGCACACCACACCACTGACCAAGTGAGCATGGTGTTCTCAGGGTGGTGCTCACTTCTAGTCATATTGGCTGACCAAAGCAATGTCCTGCAGAGTCACTGACATGTCTCACTCAGCCGTGTGCTAACATTTGAATGCTGCATCCGATCCATTTCAACATTGTGAGGAATTTTCTAGGGTCTATGGGCAGAGCCCTGCAGAGTTTGGTGACTGGGAAAACCAGAAAAGCCTGAGTCACAGCACAATCAGTGTTTGGTCACTGGGATACGGGGGTGAGGCAGTGACCGCATGAGACCTGAAAAGAGTGACACTGGATAGAGGAGTGAGGCAATGACCTCAGAGCGAGGGCTAGGTGAGGAAAAGTGGGCCCCTCATTTGACTCTGGCCAGTCTCTCTTCCCTCCCATGATTGGCACCAGAACCCCTGTCCCTGCCTCCATGCAGATGGGGCCACAGAAGACATGGCTGGGTGCACATCTTTGGGCTACATGAGCAATGAAGTGTGCAGCCATGTAGTAAACAATGCTGCAGGGTCCTGCACCTTCTCCTCATCTCTTCCTAGGGATGGGAGCTGGATTCTCAGTGCTGCAGGTGAGATCAAGACCGGAAGTGAGGTTAGACCAGAGAAAGAGTAAGGGTTCTTATAAGAGGGTGTTTCCTCAATTAGTACAGCCTTGACAGGGACTCTCTCAGGTCCTGGCAGACCAGCCAGAGGGGTTCATGGAAGGAGAAAGATGGTTAATGAAGATGCAGAAAAAGAGTAATGTAAGCAAGCCCTGTCACAAGCGGACTAGTGTGTGTGGAAGGACATTGTCGTTGGCATAGAAATGCACATCCGGATCAACCCTATTTCCCTCATGGGCTATAGGAAAGCTTAGGAGAAACTTCTCCATTCATGGACAATTCACCACAGAGCTGGGTTCAATAGTCCAGACTTCTCCTCACCCATCTGTCACAGAGACAGCCCACTGCCTAGTAGAGTTTCATGTGCAGAAAATGTAAGTGAAAGCTAAGAGAGCAGGAGTGGCCAGGGCATCGCCAGTGGGCATAAACCACTGAATGCGGGGCTCAAGGGCACGTGGCATTTGAACAAACTGTAGAGTGAAAGAAGTAGCACAAAGCGAATGAACAAATTCTATTCTTGATTTGTCACGACATCTTCTCCCACCCTGATTTGAAGGATGCTGGGCAGGATTCTGTTTGCCTTTGATTTCATTTAAAATCTACTTATGAAAAATGGGATCTTCATTCTTGCCTATATTTACAGCTTATTCTCTTTCTCCTTCTCTCTAGGGTCCACTTGGGATAGAGGGATGCCCTGGGCCTAAAGGAGACCCTGTAAGAGTCTGTTTTCCCCCATCTCTCCCTTCCTCCCACCTTCTCTATCATTTAAAAACACTTTTCCACAGCTTGCTGCCATCTCAGTGGTGTCTTGTTGTTACTGAGGTTGCATGTTGTAAAGAGCCACTCACTAGATCCCTGAAAGGAGAGCAGAGTGCCCTCCCTGGAGCTACTTGTCTAAACTGAGCCAGCACTAAATGGTACCTGTTTTTGGCTCTAGGGCTATTAGGTAGAGGCCTGAAGAGACAAAGGAGTCTTCCTTTGTGCCCTGTGAGCTCCATCTCTGGGGGGAATGAATTCCAAAGCCCAGGAATTTCTGTTGAGGGTAGACCTATGCTGCACCACCAAGGTGTGCTAGACACTCATGTAGATATACCTGAGCTGGCTTCAGTTTAGCTAATCCAGGGCCGGGAGTGGTGAAACTGTAGCAATGTAGCCAGTGCAAGCCAGCCTGGAGCCCTGGATAACAGAGCCCTACTCATCCCACTGCTGTTTCATCCTCTGACGCCTGAGCTAGGGTTACCAGATGTCAGGCAAAAGGAGGTCATGTCTTCCTTTTTACTTTCACATCCTTTGTCTGGCAGGCATTTTAAAAATACATGATTGTGTCTGGCTTTTTACTTACAGGAGTTAAAGGATGCTGGAATGCCCTGGAACACCCTATTTTTAGGAGGAAGCATTCCAGGGCCCCCTAAAAACAGAATTATTATTACATTAATACTACATTTTCTCCATGTGTCCTCCAGTGTCCTCCCTTTTTGTACCTTGCTGTCCTCTTTTCCATGCTTTGATATCTGGTAACCCTAGCCTGAGGTGGCTAGATTAAAGCCAGCTCAGGTGTCTGTCCTCTGATTACAATATGGATACTGTGAGAATCCATGGGACTTGAACCCACTGTGTGAGATCCCAGACAACTTTTGCATACTGGCCCCTACATGATGGCTTGCTAGTAATTGGTGGGCTGAGTAACCAAGGAGCCTTAGCCCCACCAGAGTCATGGCCCAGGTGAGACCTGAGTGGACGAATGCCTGGCCCCACTGATTGGTCCCACCATGCTATTTAAGCCAGAAGGAGGCACAGGAAGTCATCTGTGCAAGTGGATGAATTCCTGGCGGTAGCATGAGACTTTGGCTTCTTACCTGACTCCTGAGCCTGCTTACCTGCATTGTCCCTGGCTGTTGCTTTCCTGACCTCTTCCTGATCCCTGCCCCTGGTGTCTGACCATTTGGTCAATGCCACCTCCTGCTCCAGCCACTAGGTCTGACCACTGAGGCCATCATCATGATGGAAGTACCCTGAGAGGACCCCTGCTCTCAGACTCCATGCCAGAGAGCTGCAGTGTCCTTGCTGATGACAGCCACTATGCAAGGTTGCAGCAGGTTTTTGAAGATAAACTCTACAATCTTGACTTGGGCCTACCCTGGGATTGATGGCCAGTGCAGAGAGTGGTCCATCTCTGTGAAATGCTCCCACCCTTCCCCACTTAAAAAGGAGAAGAAGTAGGTGGCTTTGCTGGGCCTTGGCTAGTTTTTGTGTGTTGACTGGCTGGCTGCAGCACCCACCCACAGAGCCAAGGTGAAAGAAAACAAGTTCCAGCATCTGGGTCAAGCCTTTCTGCCCTAAGGGTAACAACTCACAATGCCAGTCTTTAACACCAACTCCTACAAGCCAAAAGGGAGGAAAGATGAAATCATAAAATCTTAGGGAGAAAAAAGGAAGGGAACAAAAATCTAAATATTCTACCCCAAGTGAACATTTGACGAAACCCCACCACCACCCCACCAAAAGGGAGATGGGCCAGACAGTTCATCTGGCCCACAAGGAACCCGTTTGCTCTTGCTGTTGATTTTTAAATGGAAGGTGTTCAGATGCTATAGCGATGGGCAGACAAATAAAACTCTGAGAGGGAGTACATTCCTGTGCTAGTTACGTGGTGATTTTGTCTTTTAACTCCTTTTGGTCTACTTGTCTGAGCTGCAGATTCTAACTCATGGCTGAAAGAGAGGACTTTGGAGGTGAAATTTGTTCCTTTTCACATGCAAGTGTGGCACGCTTCTAAAACTCTGGGGTTATTTTTTGTTTTTTTCTCTTCCCACATTCATTGTTGACTGGGCCACAGGCCATTGGAGGTTGACTGCAGGTGAAGAAATACAGTAGGGCAGAGTCTGATCTAAGCAGAGGCATGGGTGGTAATATGGTAAATGCAAAGATGTGCATTTAAAGGCAGGTCTTAGGTGATCCTCTAATGAATTAGACAAAACTGCCTGATTAACAGTAAAATCTCATCCCTTCACTCTCTGTGGAATGAATGCCATCAGTTGTCATTCAGCACACCTGTGTGTATAACTTTTGTAGCCCATTTGTGGTCAAATTGAGCCACTGGCACCTCCTTTCCCATAGCTGCATGCCATGTTCCCTGCTGGTGCCTAGTGAAGAGTCTGGTTCCTAGGGGTCTAGCCTTGACCAAACATTCTTGCCTGTGGAGGGGGAACTGTACAGAATTTGTTAAACTTTGGATAGCAAAAAATATCTGTTTTGGGAGCCTTAGAAACCCCTCTCCCCACATTCCTTCTTCCTTGGAAACAGGATTTGATGATTTTTTTTTTTAACCCACCCTTTGCCCTCTGCCTTCCTGTGTTCATTCTCTTTCGGTATTTCTGGGCTGATGTCTGTTACCACTAAATAACAGCCAGTCTTGGTGAGTTCATTCAGATGTGGCTGCATTTTCATGAGAATTATTTCTGGTTGCAGGGAACATTTGGTCCTGCTGGGCTGAGAGGAGAGCGTGGTCAAGAAGGCCCCATGGTAAGTCTACAGGGATGTAGATTTCCACTACGAGAGGAAGAGCAGGGAGGGGAAGAGGGCAGTGTTGGGCATGGTGAGTTCTTTCTGCCCTTGCTCTGTTTCGTAGCCTGGATTGGTATGTTGCATTGGGCAATGTGGGAAACCTTCTGGATTTTTCCTTAGCTTCATCTTCCTTTCTGGGGCCCTGCTGTGACCACTGGCAGGACTCCATAGGCTGTTTCAAATCCCACACACAGCCAAATGACGAAAGACATAGTTTTCTTCTCCTTCCACCCCCATGTGTTGGTACATTATAGATTCAGACACAGTTATCTGCATGTGTGGCTGGGCTAGGAAATGGGGCAGTAAAAGGACTCAGATCGGAGAGCAAGGGTGCTGCACTGGGCAGTCCCGCGTGATAATTGCGCAGTCCCCTTTAGCAGTGTTGGGGTTTGGACAGTGAATGCCTGTGTGCGCACTGGGGAAGCTTCCTTCACTGCATTAATGCTGTTGTTGGAGCTAAGCTGGTTGGCTGACAAAGATTTTTGGGAAACCCAGAGTCTAGGGTAATTCAGAGGAGTTCAAATCCTCTAGGTCTCTTTTCTGCAGGAGAGATGAAGGACGTTTTCATCTCAGTGCCTTTCCTACACTGATGTATTATTAGAAGTTACTCTCCATGATTTTCCTACACACCACCTGCTTGGGTGCCAGGACAGCTCATGTTGCTGACTTGCTTCAAGCCCTCTCCTGGCCTCCCTCACACCCCCACAAACTTCTTACCAGTTCACATGGCCAGACTCTTTTATACTCCCTTTTTGTTAGTAAGCTTGGTTTGCACTCCTGGACCCTCCTGAGGCTATATCTCCGTGGAATGGATTCATGCAAAGCTTTTGCTTCTCAAATATTGACATCCTAAATAGCAAATCTGAGAGTAATTCATTCCAGAGGGGTGGCTGTGTTAGTCTGTATACAGCAAAAACAGCAAGAGTGCTGGGGCACCTTGGTCCTTAAGGTGCCAAGGATTCATTTTTTCTGAGAGTAATCTTTCCCCATGGAGGCTAATACAACCCGGAGGGTTGTGGGGCACCTTTTGAGGATAATAAATAAGGAATTGGCTTCTCATAAGCTGTTCTGTGGAAATCAGTGCATCAGGGAGGTAGATCTGGCAGGCTCCACAGTAGAAAGGTGGACTGGTGGATAGAGTGCTTGAGTGGGACTCTGGAAACCTGAGTTCAATTCCTAGCTCATCTGCTGAGTCCCCTCATGTACCCTGTGTCTCAGGTACCCACTGTGATATGGGAATAATGCTTCCCTTCTGGGTGGGGAGTGGGGAGGATAAAATCCACAAATGCTGGGGACATTAGTTTACCCTTTCAGTGTGTCCTGCAGAAACCACCCCAAATGGCCAGTTGCCTAGACAGATGAGCCTCATTCAGGCCAGTGTCTCCTGGGGGGGGGGGCTAGCTCAGCAGAGCAGAGGAAGCTGGGAACCAGCTCATGTGGGTGTATTATTAAAAACAAGATTTTATTTTTAAACCCTTCTAAGGGCTGCTGAGAATCTTGCCTTACCCAAGGAGCTGGCAAGGTGGTGTTGAGAGAGCCATCTCCCCCTCTTTCTCTTTCTCTCTGTTATCGCTAGGTCACAGCTTGCACTTGGTAGGTGCCCAGAACAAAGCAAATGCTTAGTGCGGGTTAAAGGATGGTTGCCTGTCCTAACAGCAGTTTCCCTGTGTTGCTAGTGCTCTCTCTCCCTCCTGGGAAAGCCGGCTAAATGAAACTGGACTTAGGTCCATGCAAGATGATCCTGTCTGGGCTAACAAAGAGGGTAGAGGGCTTCACATGAAGAGACCCACAAAGTTGGAGCAGACTGTCAGTCAGGGATGGCAGGGGAGGAGGCCTGCCAAAGAGAGAAGGTGGTTCCTGGGGGAAAGTTGAAGACAGGAGAGCAGCAAGAGGATTTGCCATCTAGCATCCCCAAGCCAGAGCTGGAGAGGGCTGAAGGCAGGAGCAGCAGCAGCAGAGAGGGAGATGTCCACTGCCTCTCAGTTGGAGTCTGGGGCCAAGAACCAGAGAGGGCATAAGAAAGGGGAAGGTCTAGAGGGGCTTACCATCGGTGTCTTCTTGCTAGTGATTTGGAGCCAGGGGAACCATGAGAAGGCTAAGGAGAGTGAGGGGTGCTCCCCTGGCACAGATGGTCTGAGCAGGGAAATTGTGTGAGTTGTTGCTGGGAGAAGTAGCATTGCATGCCAGAAGGAAGGGCTGGGGTGCCTGTCCTGACAGAGAGACTGAAGAGGACTGATAAAAAGCCAGGGGTGATGGGGGACAGCTGTGTATGATGAAAACAAAGCCTGGTTTTAAAGACTGTCCGCTGGAGGTGATGTGGACCATGTTTTGGAGCTTCTGGTTACGGATGTTTGCACTTTGTTTTATTAATAAACTATGATGGTTTAGAAAACAAGCTTCCATGGAGTTACTGGAGACTCAGAAGGGAAACTGAGGCAATGGGGCTGCATGCAGGACTGGCTTGAGGCCTGAGGGGTGCCAGGAGGAGGCCTCTAATTTACTTATTGCCATGTGATCATCCACAATGACTCTGCAAGTTAGGATGGTGTTTCCCACTGATTATGAGGTTCAGGCACTTCATTTTTTGCCACATTATTCTCACTCTGAGAATTTTTGAAGGCCAGTGTGGGTTTTTCCTCTGTGTCTTTTTAAAAAAGAATTGTACTGAAGCCTCTCTCTCTTGCAGGGGTTGATGGGAATGCCAGGTTCTAAGGGACTCCCTGGAGATCAGGTCAGTCACCCGGTCTGAATAACATGATTAACTTTGGGGGCATGGGTCCCAACAGGGCCAGGTTAAGGCAAGGGTCCTGGGTCCCTGCCTAAAAGGCCTCGCCAAAATCTGGCCCCAGTCAAGCCACCATAGGCCAGCCCCCATGGTCTGGCAGCAGGAGCAACGCTGACTCAGAAAAAGATCCAGAGTCTGGGCCCCACCACCAGAGCCGATCTGGTCCTGAAGCCCTGGTAGGGCCCAGATCAGGCTCCTGCCGCCGCCAGCCAGATCCCAGATCACCAGCCAGGGACAGGGATGGGTAAGACAGCCACTGCCATGGGTGGCCTGGCTGCAGGACACTCAGGGCACTGGTGCTCGGATTCAGGGCACATGCACCCATCCCCCTGCCTGGTGCCAATGATGCCACTAGCTGGCAGCAATTAGCCCAGCCAGCATTCTCTGCTTAAAACATGAGTAGCAGGAGCAGCTGTGTGTCAATGCTGATCTCTTTGCAAAATTTTTGTGCGCAGTTTTCCCAGTATCTGACCATGTTATACCACTCCCAAACTGGTTATAATGGACTATGATGTTTCATAAATACCAAAATCCCCAAGACACGTGTTTCAGCTGCAGGGAGGAAGAAAAAGGGGTGGGTGGGGGGAATCCCAATATAAAGAAGGAGGGAAGTTACTTTAATATTTGCTAATAGTGGCCATGGGGTCCTTCCTTCCCACCCAGGCAATTAACATTTGCATCAACTCCAAACCACGGGAAGTCAGAAGTTAACCTTCCTGCTGTACACTCCTCTTCCACCATTTGAGATATCATCTCCATTTTACAGGGGTCTTGCAGTTATCTGCAGGAAGTCTCACGTTATGGGAATATCTGGAACACAGGGTCGCATTTCAACTTTTTGGTCTGTGTAGGAAGGCCCTTTACTAGCTGTGGACAGATACATCAAAAAGGAACTTTGATTAAAACCGGTGACAATTTGCTCTCCGATGCCGAAGACAGATTGCTGTGCCCCCAGCCATAACAGACATCAGTCTCCTGAGAAGCTGCATTCTTAATATGTGCTGTTATTACAGGGTTGTAAAGGTCCAGATGGAGTGAAAGGGGACATGGGAACCAAAGGAGACAAGGTACTATAGACCCACTGACTGAAATTATGATGGTCATTTCTGTAGCTTCCCAATTTCTCCCTGCTGTTTAAATGGGGTCCCATAGAATCAGAGAATCTTTGATCTGTTTGTGTTGCACTAAGAATTAGATTTAGAGTTATTGGATGGGAAGGGAGACAGGGTGTCCTCATTTTGGGCACTGAACCAGCTCTCTGCTGGCACTTGAAGAATAAACTATTAGAATCACGAGGAACCTTTATCCTAGTACCCTTCTACACAGGGTGTCTCTGCTCCTTTAAACAGCACCCTCACAAGGGACAGGTTTGTATAAAGAGCCCCCAAAGCACAGAAGTTACTCTAGGTCACCTGCTGAAACTCTGGACATGTTTTCTGAAATTATTAACAGTAGGATTGTCAGGGCCACATGATCAAAACTCATAATCACAATCGGATTATTTGGGTTTGTTTATATTTCAAGTTGGATTCTTTTTTTTGACCTCTGGGTTTTGAGCCATTAAGGTTCAGCTTTTGAAATTCTTCTCCCTGACTATCAGTAGAGCCCTTCGTAGATACAAATATGTGGATCTGCATCGAATCTGCATCCTCAAGAAATGGTCCGCAGATATCTGCATCACATTGATGGCTGCGGACTCCTGCAGATTTGCAGGGCTCTCCTCATTTGTAGAGCCCTTTGTAGATAGACATATGTTGATCTGCATCCACAAAAAATGTTTAGCAAATATCTGCCTCACATCTGTGGATGCAGATATCCACAAATTTGTAGGGCTCTAGCTATGAGAGCTAGATACTTACTTTTTTTCCTGGTTGCCTTATCAAAGGGAAGCTGTATTCTCATGTAATCATGTGACTCCAGAAGCTGGCTGAGACTTTGTATAAAATCAAGAACTTTTACAATGCTGCATCGAAAACTCAGATAGTGTGATTCCCCTTGCAATAGAGGAGAGGCCAGAAGTAGGAGGGCCACACAGGATGCATTCTAACAGTACAGAGCTAAACTTTACTGGGACCCTGTCCATGGGCAGAAGGGTGTGAATGGGGCATAAGAAGAGCAGGGTAGGGGCCAGAAAATCTGCTGTCACTAAGATACTGCTCAATATTTTATTTTTTGGTAAGAACAATCACACATAATCCTTTGCCTCAACTCAGTTATTGGCCCAACTCTAAATTTTGAGCCCTCTGGATACACCCTCTCAGTCAGGGATGCTTAGGCCGTTTCCAGAAAGGGAGGGGACCCGATCCGAGCAAAGGAGATCACCGTGTCCCTACCTTGACTTCAGTGGCGGAATTTCAACAAGGGTTCCTTAGAAGCCTCCTTCAATAGATTAGTAGGCCACTGGCGTTCCCGCTTGCTCCATTTCTCTCACACCCCAGGCAGAGCTTTTGAACCTGAAAAGATGTCATTTTAGATGAGAGAAAGGCTGGTCCAGTGGCTAGGCGTTGTGCAATCTGGATTCCATTCTATTTCTCCACAGACTTCCAGTGTGACACTGTCATGTAGTATCTGCACCTCGGTTCCTTGTCTGTATAGCGGGGATAGCCGCATGGCCACATTGCACGGGGGTGTTGAGGGAATAGATCCATGAAACAGTGTGAGGTTCTCAGGTAACATAGGAGTGGGGGCCAGATGTGTCCTTCTCAGCTCCAAATTTTGGGGCACTCTGATGAGAAGGTGAAAGCTGAAAACTAACAAGTTTCTGTTCTGGGCTTCATCGTATTGTTAGTGGTAAAGAAGCAGGTTAAAGTGTGGTGGTTTTTGAGGGAGATATTGGCCAGTGGTGTTGACTCTGAAGCAGAGATGAAAGCGAGCCGCCAAGTTTGGAACTGGATGTGGATCTGATGTTCAGGGTTGTTTGGATCCCGAGATTTGGTTGAGGCCTATCTAATTTCCCAGGTCCTGGGATAGGAGGAACTGGTTGATGCTGGATGTGGGGATGAGCTAGCATGTTTTGCTGACCTTGACCACATCAGAGAATAGGCATTTAGGGTTAATGAAGGTTGTTCTCTTTTCCACTTCTATCCTGCTATGAATGCCAAGCATGATGAGATTTAAGAGGCCCAAGGATAAAAGAAGGCTAACTATCCAGAGGGGGAGCAAGGAAATGATCACCTTGAGGCATTAGGAGCCAGGAATGTCACCCTAGCTGCTCATTACAATGACCTTGTCCATTGTCATCTGAGTTCATGCTATGGAAGGGCAGTAGGAGGTACAGACAGCTTCCCCGCCCCTCCAAATGATGTATTTGTGTTGTCTTGTTTCCAGGGAGCACGTGGGCCACAAGGGATGATGGGGCCACCAGGAGTTCAAGGTCAAATGGGCTTGCAGGGGTTTCCTGGACCCAGAGGGCCAGCTGGACACCAAGGACCTGCTGTAAGATTCTTTGCTCCTCTAGACGTTGATTAGATGCTGTGTGGGAAAGCAACTGCAGTGCAAAATGCAAGAGAAATATTCTTTAAGTGGTGTCCCCTTCCCCACCCAGGGAGCAGGGTTAGTGTGGTGAAATTGCCTGCATTATCCGTTTACCTGGCCCCTCTCCTTTAGCTCAAGCCTGAACATATTGTGCTTTCCCTTATAGCACTGATTTCTCTGGGAGGAGCCAAATTCTTAGGCTTTGTGTTTTGTGGCCGCAGCTCTATGCACTAGTGATTCTAATCATGTGGGCAGTGAGTTGCCATTAACTATCCAGACCTGAGCCCTGAGCTGCAGTCCTGAAATAGCACTTGAGATTCAGTGCATCTTCAGGCAGGGAAATTAGCAATCGTGGTGCTGATGTCAGTTCTAGACAGGTGCCACAGACATGAATCCAAAGGTCAGATTGTCCAAGCTGCTGCGGCAAATTGCTGTAAGGAATTCCATCATGTCTCTCTCTGTGATTACGGGTCTGCTGAGCCTATGCGCTGGCTTGCTGAATAGCGGGAAGGATCCCTGACTGGGATCATTGCCACACCTTGCATCCAAAGGCTTCAGCTTCCCCATATCTCCACTCCTTTCTCCTGACTGACGGAGTCCCCCAGATGTAACCCCTCATCCCATCCCACAGTCTCCTGGCTTGCTGGGATCTCAGCTGCCTTCCATTTCACCTTTCTCCCCTTGGATTAAACCCATGCATTCTGCCCAGCTCAGACTCTTTCTGAGATGGTTGGTGCAAATATTTCCCTGCATGGCCACTCAGGAAGTTTCATCTCTCCAGCTGACCCAGCTTGTTCCTCTTGACAAGCTGTCATTGTGAAGAGCAGGCGATGCATGGGCTCCCTCCAGTGGTGACTGGCTATGTGCTTTAAGAACACCTGCACTCTGTTTATTGCCTTTTTCATATTGTCCAAGTAATGCAAATGTCACTTTCCTCAGTGAACTTTCGAATGATGAATCTCGTCTGCCCCACGCTTCCTCCCCTAGAAGGAATGCAGAGGAGGGTTTATTAACTGTCTCCTTCATTATTATTATGGCTACTGTTAACAGAAGTTGAACACATGCTGTTATTTCCAACCGGGTTACCTCTTACTGGGGAGAAACTTAAAATGAGAAACTAAGAGCTATACAGACACAAAATTTACCTTGCTCATAAATTCTGCAAAGAGTTACTTAATCCATTGAGAGTGTGGATTCAGGATCAGATTAAGGCCCAAAATATGAGCAGCTCTAAATTGTCACGGCTTCACAGGACTCAGTGAAATCAGCAGAATTGGACCACTTTACACCAGCAAAAATTTGACCCTAGTTGCCCTGGAATTTTCTCAGGACTCTAAATTAGACAGTTGAGAGATCCACTGCCTGTATAGCTTGATACAAAACTGGGGTCAAAGACAGGAGCTCAGTGGGTTTCTGATATATTTTTTGCAGTGAAATTGCCCTTAATAATATCTGTGTGGGGTTCTTGACAGTTGTTTCTTCAGGACAGGTCTGCTCAACACTTCATAAGTATTTCAGGATGATGTGGTTTGTGGATTAGATGAATTTCCTTTCCACAGCAGCTTGTCGGTTTCAAGCTTGTTTCCTGAAATGCTGAATCTAGAGATAGAGTTTACAATTCTTTAATGCTCCTTCTAACTGCCAGCCTTTCACACTGAAGCTGAGATCAGAATGTGAGGTTGAATTCTTTCTGGTTCTTCCGTCACTGAAAATAAAGATGCTGCAGTTGATATTTTAACAGTTAAGAAAGCAGAAGTTGCCTGACCAGCTCCAAGAAAGGCTCATCTAGTTTAATGTCCTGTCTCTGGTCAGTTATGCTGGCCTAATGGAGCCCTTCTTAGCTGGTGAGACCAGAGAAGATCCAAGGTGTTGCATGAAGTGAGCTGATTTAAAAAGTGCTATCTCATGTAATGCAGATTTCAGTGCAGAGCCTCAGGGCTGGGTGGATGCAGCATGAAGCTGCATATTTTAACTTAGAATTGTATCCTTTCTGATCTTTATCTTCCAGTGTCCAAGAACACAAGGAAAGTGGGAGAAGGGGGCTTGTTTTCTCCCATCTGCCTTACCCTGATGAGCCAGGAGTAAAATACCACACTGTCTTAAAATAATGCAATCTCACTGGGGCACTGGAGTTTGGCCTTCTGTGGGCCTTGATGCTATATTCACAGGTCTGGCTCAAGGGGTTCTGGCATCCCAAGCCAACTTTTGCTTTGGTGCCCCCATCATCTGCAGCGCACTTGCGGAGGCAGGAGGGGCAGGACCGGGCTGGCGGTCATGTGGTAGCAGGTGAAGTCACATGACCCCACAGCCGGCACCCCAAGCCAGTGCCACACTCACTCTCCCCTTAAGCCGGCCCTGGGCATTCGCTATTCAGACTGAGGTCCAGAGATGAAGCTGTGTTAGTCTATATATAGCAAAAACAATGAAAGTCCTGTGGTACCTTAAAGACTAACAATTTCTTTGGGCATAAGCTTTCATGGGCTGCAGCCCACTTCATCTGAAGCATCTATTGCATCTGATGAAATGGGGGGCAGCTCATGAAAGCTTATTCCCAAAGAAATTATGTTAGTCTTTAAGGTGCCAGAGGTCTCTTGTTTTTACTGTTCAGACTGAACGCATTCATCCTTCCATTTTTCTGAGAGGATAATTCAGCAGAAGTCCTCTTGGTATGACACAATTGTAGCTGCATGCCCCACTCAAAATAGTATCTCCTTGCAGATAGAAGTTGCATGCATTTTACTGTAACAAATGCACAGCACCAACCCAAGAGGCTTGGCCTTCCAGCACCCTCAAGGAGGGAGGGGAGCATCAAATCAAGACATCAGAATATTAACCCCCTTAAAATCATCTTAATTCCACCTCCTGGGAACAAAACCAATTCAATAATCCTGGAAATTTTTAGCCCTTTGGCAGATCCCCCTTTGGTTTTGGCCCTGGTCATAGAATCATGGAAGATCAAGGTTGGAGGGAACCGCAAGAGGTCCAACCCCCTGCTCAGAGCAGGACCAGCTGCAACTTAGTCTTCCCAGTCAGGGCTTTGTCAAGCTGGGCCTTAAAAACCATTAAGGATGGAGATTCCACCATCTCCTTTGTTCTGTTTTCTGTACCTACAAAAAGGAAGCGCTGAAGGTTTTGTGTTTTGTGCTGTGCTTGGGAGGGGACAGGGCTTAGGTGCCTCTGAAGAGGACTGTTGCACAGAGTACACAGGACACAGACTGTCTCTTTTTACAGCCTCTCTGTACAGCACACAGCACCACGATCCTTGTTTGATGTCTGAGGCAATACTGCCACCCAAATATTTAATACTGCCATGCTCCTCTCTCAAGGGATCTGTTCCTCACTAGATTTCCAGGGACATTTATGGGATGAGACATCTCTTCTCTTGCAGAAGAGCAGGGGATAGACAACTGGCAGTGACTCCCGTGCAAATGGGTGGATTCATACAGCTGCTCTCTGTACAGTTTGCAAGTCACTGAACGCTGCATCAGGTGCATTGGCAGGTAGCTAGATCAACAACATTCTGGAGGCTCTTCTGGCTCCTGAGCCAATACAGTTTCTTTCAAATATTGCTGTGCTTGCAGCAGACCGTTCCCCACAGAATGACTTCCAAAAGTTGCCTTAACTGTACCTTAATTCTGCTTCTTTGCTCTTTTAGGGGGAGGAAGGACAGATCGGCCCACCTGGGCGGAACAAGCATGAAGGGCCAAAGGTCAGCACTGCCAGACTTTCTTGCTTCCTCTCTCATTTCCTTGCAGTAAGTCCTTTAAGGAATGCTTGTCACTCATCCATCTCCGAGTGCTTCAGGATTCATCTGCATGGCAAAAACAGACCTGTGGCAACAACTCTCAAAGCCCAGCTCAGCATGCTCAATTTTGCCCTGAGGAACTATCAGTAGCACACAGACCATCCCTCCCTGGGCTTTGGCAGGCTCCAGCCCCAGCCCTGATAGCTATACTGCTAGTTTTAGTCTCTCAGCCTGAGCTCCATACCCAGCATAGCTGACCCAAACACAGAGATTCAATGCCACATGGCTTTTTTTGCTAAGTAAATGTAGGCTCATTTGCGAATCCAAACCACTGAATTTCAACAGGGTTTGGTGCCAAATTCCAATCGACTCCTTTGATGATCCCAGTCTCTACAAAGATGAAGTGCTATCCTCATTTTATAGTTTGGGCATGAACAAGGGAACTCTCAACAAAGCCATGTCACCAGTTCAGATGCATGCTATTGGCAGGTGGGGCGCCTAGAGCCTCTCTTTGGAGCAAGTTTGGGCAATGTTTGATCTGACCGTGTCCTTTTATAAATAAGACCTTGTTCCATTTGTAATATAGTTGTCAGTGGGTCCTTTGCTGTGTCCCAAAGTTTGTCTGTCTGGCACAAGTGGAAGACCCAGAGGTACACCTCAGTTGCTCTCCACATCTGCAGCACTGTTCTTTAAAGGGCTCGGGTGGGACTGTCCGGAGGTGGGAAGCCTGAGCAGCCTCTTGCGCAGTTACAGCCACACTGCGATTTTTAACACTCTAGCTCAAGCAATGGTAGCACAGGTCTGTCTGCCAGAGCCAGGAAGCAAGCTTCTAGCTTCAGGGAAGAGCTAGCCAGGGCACAAGGCCAGCATTAAGGTGGAGTTGTTGATGCTGGCTTTTTCCTGACTGGTCCTTGTTTGGGAAAGGTTTGTGTAGTGAATGCAAAGGAGTTGATCATGTTTATTCACACTGAAAAAGAGATTCCCTGTTTTCAATGTCCTGGTTTGAAGTTTACACCCACTGATGGGGTCCAAAAAACCCCACCAGCCTCATCTGGTACTTGGATCCTCCACTGTCAGTGTGGCCTATTTAATGAGATTTAAGATGGTATTTTAGTTTCTCTTTAAAAAAAAAAAAGTTTGTGATCATTCCAAGATGAAATAATAGCAACAATATCTTGCAGTTCCCACTGTGAATCTGCTTGACAAGTTTCAAGCTGTGGTGTGTTGCTTAAAAAGGGAAAAATCTTTCTTCCACAGTGGGTGCAGAGCTATGAGCTACAAAATAAACCTGACTGGTGGGAGGGTGGGGAGATGCTAGCAACTACCTTCCACCACTGTGTATCTATCTACCTATTACATATAACCCTCTTTTTACTGGTACGCGGGTATTGGCATGATGGGAACCAAGGGGTCCAGTGAGCCATAGACATCCCGCTGACAGGTCCCCAGCCAGGGTGCTGCCCAGCCAGCACCACCATTGCCCCTTGAGGTGGGGTTTCAGAATATGAAAGGGTAAGAGCTATGCCCTTCTCAAGGCAAAGTTTTAACACATGTTGAGGGTCTTGCTCCAGCTTTTGTCTGCTGTTTACAGAAGATTCCTGGGCTCCCCTGTGGCCCTGAGGAGGCAGCACTTCTGGAGATGTCCTGTTAACTGATGGTTCACACATTCCCAACCCCAGAATATCTAGGACTCTGCACCTGGCAGCTTGGGGGTTTCCATAAGTCATGTGCATGTATAAAAAGTGGCTGGTCTTCCCCCTCCTAACAATGCTTGCTGAGCACAGCATCTCTGCTTCCCTGAAGTGCAAGGCATGTTACACCCATTACAGCATCATTTTAATTGGAAAATCCACATCAAAACCAACATCCCCAGCCTGACCCCAAGCTCCTAGAAGCCCCTAAAACTGTTAAGACATATGCCAAACTGTGTATCTCCAAAATAGATGGGAGGGGGGGTAAGCAGTGAGGGATTCAAGAGATCATGTCTAAAATAATTTTCCCCTGTGAATTTGTAGGGCAATCGAGGACCCGATGGCTCAAAGGGAACACCAGGGCCAAGAGGACACAGGGTAAACTAACGCAGACTTTTGTTGATGGTGTCATTATATAACTTTAAACCAACAGCTTCAGTGTCTCCAAAAATTGATTTGAGAGCAGCCCAGATCATGTAGCATGGGCGTAAAGCATTCCCTACACGAGAAACCATGCAGATGAGCAGCAGCCTTGGTCTTCCCCAGCATTTCGGGTCAGACTGCACTTAAGCCTATTCTCAGCTTTAACTTAAGTTTGGTTGATGTCAAGGGCTATGTCTACACCCAGAATCTTAGTCTGGACTTGGTTAGTCCAAATTAAGTAGTTCAAAAGTTAGTTTTAACTAAGCACGCTTTTTTAGTTTGAACTAACCTTTTAGCTTGAACTTAAGAAGCGTGTCTATTTCGAACTAAAAGTTAGTTCAAACAAAAAAACGCACTTTATACAAACTAACTGCTAGTTCAGATTTATTTAGGTTGAACTAGCATGTCTCCATTGAGCTAGTTTGAGCTAAAAATGCAAAGTAGTTTGAACTAACTGTTCAAACTAAGTAGTTTGAACTAAGCTAATTTTTTTTGTTTTAACTAGACAAAGACTAGTGTAGACAGGATTCAGATTAGTTCGGACTAAGCTTGCTTACTCCAAACTAATTTGCTAGTGTAGACATAGCCAATAAGACTCAAGTAAGTTGCCTTCTGAAATCTGGATGCTGCAGCTTCCATACAACTTGAAGGCCACCATATGCATTGAGCCACTATGC
Source organism: Podocnemis expansa (assembly GCA_007922195.1). Classification (NCBI taxonomy): domain Eukaryota; kingdom Metazoa; phylum Chordata; order Testudines; family Podocnemididae; genus Podocnemis; species Podocnemis expansa. The sequence goes on from ML682047.1 coordinate 5,334,641, forward strand.
AGAGATCTACTGTGGAGGTGGACAGTGGTGGCAGATGACCATGGCAAGGTCCCTGCACTTGAAAGGCTTTAATAAACTCCTCCATGCAAGGTGAAAATACATTAATAGCAAGGAGTTTGAGTAAAATTGGTACTATGACAGAAGTACAAACCAATGTATATAATTAGGAGCCCTGTAACTTTTATAGCAGGCAAAGATCATCCCTGTTGCCACACTTGCCTATTGAGGTCTCAATTTGCTTCTCGTTTACTCATGGCAAAGTCCATTCTTGTAATATTTCTTTCTGTACAGGGCCGTACGGGCCAGCGTGGGTTGGTTGGAATTCCAGGACCCCCAGTAAGTACCAATACGTGCAACATTCAATCTCTTCGCTTGTGCAAAAAGCGTTTGAGAGAAGGGGCCAGGACTGGCTGTCCCTGGCATGGTCCAGGCTTGAAAGCAGAAAGCATAGATGTGACTCAGGGTTGGCAGAGACAAGCGTAACGTTGTCCAGACAGGGCATTTTTCTGCCCTTTTGTTAGTGCAACTCTGCGGCTTGCGGTGCGGATCCTCTCAAGGAGCACCAGCCTCCAGGCCACATGTCTTTAACTAGGCGTGCACTTAAAAGCATAGGAAGCAGCATATACAGGAGTGTAACTTTCTCAATCAGAAAGCTTATTCCTCAAGCAGGTTAGGACCTTCATTTGTTTTCTGTAGCTCACAAATGAAGGATGAAAATAGCTAAATAACCAGTGCTTACTAACCTCCCTTGTGATCCAACCATGCTGCAGTTTGTACTGGCCAGTTTGCAATCAGTTGTTTTCATAACATAGCTCTGGCCTAGAAAATTATTCTTAGCTATGCTTGAGTTTTGGCAGCATTGGAAAATGTTTGTGTTAAGATCTTTTGGGGGCTGGATTCTGGTTTTGGATAAAGCTGTAGTAGGGTCAGTAGGTAGGAGATGCAGGTTGAGTATCATTCTATAGAAGTCTTACATTGTTAAAATATTAGTAACAGTAATTAATCATCATTGAAAACACCAGAAACACAACTAGGTTTTCATCCACTAGCAAGGAACACAGGTTATCAGACTCTTTTAAGTAACATTCAGGGGAACTGTTATTAGTCAGATTTACATTAGACAAACAAGCTACAGTTAATAGTTGTGGGGGTGGGCAAAAGAGGAGAGGGAGGAAAAAATATGCTTAAGGAACTCAACATTCGTTCTCTGCCCCAGCAAAAATAGGCTTTTTACCTGCTGCTCATTTTCTTTTTTGGCTCTAACATTTGCCAATGGAGGCGGGACAGGGCTGTGAGAAGCTGTTTGCACAGGGCATTGAGTGCGGCGCAGATAGTAGAAACGATGCATGTTAATAAGCATGGTGCAGTTATGAGCACATGCTTTCCTTGGGAAGGTTTCCAAACTTGCCAGCTTTCAGGTGCACCTTATTTCTCTTGCATTGGTGTCCTGGGAGCTCCAACAGGGATGAAGACAACATTGTATTTATTTGAAGACAGCGTTGTATTTATTAGCACTGTGCAAATAAATAGCAAAAAACATCCTTTGCCCTAGAGGAGTCCTGCTCTAGGATATAGAGGACACACGGCAGGTGAATAAATAACAGACAGGAGGGAGGCGGGTAGAGGACAAGATAACAGTAGGGACAGATGTGATTGTATTAATTACTGTTGTCCCAGTAGATAAGAGTTTAGCATTCGCAGAGCAAACAAATATACACAGGCAAGAGTCTCCTGTTCCCATTTGTTTAAATTGCTCTTGTGAAAAGATTTGTATTGACTTTGCTAACAAGGTTGCACAAAACCGCGTCTATTAAAAGCTTCTTTTGCAGCATTTAAAATCCAAGCACCTGTTTTGAATCTTATGCTTATCTAAAGTAAAAATCTCCTTTACAGGGCTTACGAGGTGTTCCTGGAATAGAAGGCCCAGAAGGAAAGCCTGGTACACAGGTTCCCATTCTATACTATATATTTAAATATTTTTCTTCATGCTGTAATTGCTAGAAGGGCCAGGGTTGCAAGGGAACACTGCTGTGTTATTGCGTGTTGCATTAAGTTGGATCTTCACTGGTGCCAGGGTTGGTTTGTCTCTGGTATATTTTGGTGAGTCTCTTATAAATGTAGCTCTAAAGGCAGGGAGATAGATCTGAGCTGAATTACCGAGCCAAACTCTCTCAGGCTTGGGGACTTCTGGAATTGCATCCACCCTCTGTGGTCTAGGCCCGTCTCCACATGGAAGTGAGGATTCAGCAGCACAGGCTGGGACCAACAGTGTTCACGCCACTCGTTCCTCACTTGCAATAAGCCTCCACCTGCCCCCAAGTGTGCCTTCCCAGCACAGCTCCGCCAATTCATGTCTGCTGTCGCCTGCCACTCACACTGCCCCCTGTGCTCATGTAGACATTGTCTAGTTCAGCTCCAGTTAGCTGCTCTTCCAATGGCCCTCACTGCTAGCACCTGGACCCCTTGGGCCAGTCCTGAACCCTTCATGCAGAGATGCTCTCTAGAACCAAAGTGCACAATAGTGTGCTGGGAACAGCCATTTACTAAGAGTTGGGATGAGATCCAGAAACGCCTTGCTTGTGATCAAACCCTTTAGTAGGAATGAGCTATCAGTTTTACACACAATTCCTGCTTGTGTCACTAGGGTGCTGCCATTACAGAGAAACTGAGCTGATGTGCAGATCCTATGTTCAGACAATACAGTGCTGGACAGGAGCTGCGGGAAGGTTTGTGATCTCTCTTGGTTCTTAACTATCCATCTGACTTTGTCCTACAGGGCATATCAGGTGCAATGGGGAGTCCTGGCAGAAAGGGACCAGCTGTGAGTAGAATTTTCTGCCTGTTTTAAATTCTTCCAGTCTTTTGAGCCACACTAGTGCATTAATAAAGTCTAGCTCTTTTATGGTGCTTTTCATCAGTGGATCTCAAAGTGCTTCACATTGGTTAATGTTTTTATCCTCACACACCCTGGAAGGTAGGGCAGTGATGTTATCTCCATTATGCAGGTGGAAAACAGCCACCAAGGTTAAGTCCACACACACTGTTTAAATCGAAATAACGCTGGTTATTTCCATTTAAAAAATGGTAGATCCACATGACATTCTCTATTTCAAAACGAGGAGCTCCCTCATTTTAATATAAGGAAAGTCATATCAATATAATAAACCCTAGTATTATATCGATATGACGGTTAAATTGAAATTGTTATTTTGAAATAACACAGTGTGGACGTTTTTGTCCTTGTCCTTTCCAGCTGCTTTCCTTTTTCTATATATTGGGTGGGGGCATCGCCTAGTGAGGGGGCCATGTTGCCACACCTCCCATGGTGCCTCTCTCCTAAATGGAAATAGCAAGTCCTGTCCATGGACATGCTATTTTGATTTGAGTTTCTAGTGGGAACCTGTTAAATCGATTTAATTTAAATCCAATTTAATGATTTTTATATTGATTTTATTAAATCAATTTAAGTTAAATCGATTTAACTGTGTAAGTGTGGGCATAGCCCAAGAGCCTAAGTGACATGCCCAAGATCACACCAGAAGTTGGTGACAGAGCTGGGAGTTGAGCATGACTCTATCTACAGGCGTGGCCAAACTGTGGCTCAGGAGCCACATGTGGCTCTTGAATGAAAAAGTGTGGCTCGTGGAAGAACGTCGTCAAATCAGTTTAGTAGGTAAAAGTATATGGCTATATGCCTCAGTGCAGCTCTTGGAGGTTTAATAATCAACTTGCATGGTTCTTGAGTTCCATAAATTCGGCCACCCATGGTCTATCAAGTTCTAGGCAACCTATTTTGGTGTCTCCTTGAGCAAAGGTCAGATCTGGCCAGTGGTCCAGTGACTACTCTGCCTTGCCTTCCTGGGTGTGACTTCGGAGTGTGAAAGGGGTCCCACCTTGTATTCAGAGCCTGGGTTTTGATTAGAGACGGGGGTTTGGCGCTGAATACCCCGCAGCACCTTTGTTAATGGTGGCAGAGTCTGACTGCAAGCAAACCAGCCGTTGGGTCTTACTAGCTTCCAACACAAACTTTCCATGTTCAGTTGTCAACTAATAATGACCCAGTTCAGTGGCACAAGATTCAGCTTAGAATGATTGAGAGATGCACATCTGATTTCTCCACTCTTGGGCTGGGACACAACAGCAGCCTTTAGTCTCAGATGCTGTCTTAATGCCTTCTTCACTCTCCTAACACCCCCTCCTCACCTCTCTCAAATGCAGGTGAATCTCTCTCATTCACCTCAAAACCAGATGCACTTAAGGCAGGACACAGCCCAAGAAAGGGCCCTTGGAGTGCATTGCAATGGGTGCATCTTCCCCTGCCCCTGAACCAAATTGGTGTCTTCTCTTTGGTGGGAAATAGGGTAAGGATTTCCAAAAGTAACAAATAAGCAGCAGGTGGATGTACAACTGTGCAGAGAGGAGTAAGGGAGGAGAGGCTGGAAAATTTGCCCTTCTTCAGGAAAAATAAAAATGTGGTTATTTTTTAGGCCCATTTGGAGTCATTGAGTTGTCAAAGATGGGACAGCTGGAACCAGCAGCAAGAACTGGGTGGGAACCAGATTTTCCATTTTGTGAGAAGTTTTGCAGTTTGGAATATTTTTTTTTCCAATATGGGACAAAGAGGGAAAAAATAAATAAATCAAAATTTCCCACAAAATAAAATTCCAAAACCCCAGTTTCCTTCAGGCTGATCACAACTCTTCCTTTAAATCCAATCACAATGTTTTGGTCTGAATTTCACTTTTTGGATGTTACAGATCCTTTTGGATGTTCTATCAGATAGAATATATGCACATTTTTAAAAAAATGAAATGAGAGTAATTTTTTTAAAGGTAAACCTTCTATTATGCGAAGATGGAAATGTTCTGTTTCAAAGCAAGCAGCATGCTCTATTCCAAGCTATTTTTCTTATTAATGGACTGTCATTGATGACCAATCCATGAGGAAATCCTCAGACAGGCAAGAGTCAACTCTTTGCTGCTTCAGGGAAACTTGTGACTGTGAGCATGTACAGCTTAACAGAGGCACCAGCATTGATGCCATGGCAGGCTGAACCTCCCTTAGACTGGCTATGCCTCTGTGTCTGCTACAATTCTCTTCTGCACCTGCAGCACTTTCCCCAACTGTCCACGGGTGTGCTTTGATCTTTTGCTATTCTCTCCAGGGTGCTGCGGGCTTACAGGGTGACAAAGGGCATGACGGACCTCCTGGACCAATAGTAAGGAACATCTTCATTGTATGGTGGTTTGTCTTTACGTTAGTCTGTGGAACACAAAGGCAGAAATCAGCTGTGTTGCTGTGGGTCCTGGGGAGATAATGAATCATAGATGGGATGAGATCAGTAATGGCTGGTAAGGGATATGTTGTTCTCTAGCTAGAAGGACATGAGAGCACCCAACCCCCTAAAACAAAGGTTCTCAAATTTCTGTTATTGCATACCCACTTTCACATCCACCAGATGTGCACATGCCCCTACCCTCTCATTATTGGATACGTGGTGTGTTCTCAACCCTACCTCTCTTCAGTCATCCATCTATATTTCACTGTTATGTGCAGATGTAGTGTAATATATACAGTCAAAAAAAACCACCTGACTAAGTTTTAGACTGGATGCTGTTGAACAATTGAACCTGTGATGTACACTGACCGGAGGTGAATGCTTTGCACATCACTGTCTCTGTATGTTCCCACTGACGCATCAGAAGTAGATGAGCTATCGTGTTTTTGTAGCAAATTCCCACAGAGTTTTAAAGTGTTGTGTGAGTGGCCTATCACAAACATGCAGTAACTAAAACTAGACAGTTTTTCTCCCATATACCTCCAGAGATGTCTCGTGTGCTCCCAGAGGGATAAAATCCATAAAACCCCCTCAATTGGCAGAAATGGCTGTTGGCTCATCCCTTAAAACAGAGAGGATTACCCGGCATGCTGTACCTGAGAGCAACCTCAGCAAGGAGAAGCTCCTCTTTCCTTAATCTTAATACAGGTGCACATATGCATGTGGGCCAGATAACCTCATTGCCTGGGCCTATATACCATTATTAAGGCAGCTTTGAGGATTCTGCTCACTGAACTACAAGGAAAAAGCATCTATATTGAGTCTGCACAGACCTTTCCTTGGTGTACAAGAACGGGCTGCTGCATCTTGCACCCAGAAGCACCTAGGCATTTTTAGCTGGCTGCCCACTTCCTAATGAAAACTGAAAGACTGCCCCTCCTGCAGTGATGTGCCAGTAGCCTGAGAGCCAGTAGTATGGGACCTGCTGTTGGACCAGCCAGGAACAAGGAGCTGACCATAAGCCATGGAGCAGCACCATTGTATAGTAGCGTTTGATTTTGTGGCCCTGCTGTGCGTTGGCATGGTTACGTTCACAGAAGCAGGTTTTGGTACCCATCCCAGACAGTACACGCATATTGTGGCAGAATGAGGGGGTGCACCAAGCAGCAGGCAGGCATCAAAGGGACTCTGAGCTACTTACTTTCTAAATCGGTCAGGTGACTATTTTGCACCATCCCAAGAAATACTCTCTGAGAACTCATCATCTGTTTTCCCAGTCCACCTGCAGCACCAGTTTTGGGCTGCTGGCTGGACAGGAACTATAGTGACAATCTGCTGAAGCAAGGCTAACGCATCGTGATCAAATATTAACTCGATTACTTGCCTCACTGAGCCTGGCAGTGTGTGTCAGGGACTGACAAGGTTTTATAAAGTCATCCAGTTAATGATGCCTCTTCTCAAATGTTTTTTTTAAGGGCCCTCCAGGAAAGCCAGGACCGAACGGAGACCCAGGTTCACAGGGGCTAAGGGTAAGAGCCACTAATGAGATGGTTTGCGTATGTGGGTAAATGAGCAGCATGAAGCCTGGTCTGAATGACAAAATAGCTCAGCTGACATTTCGAAGTGTTCCTCTGCAATCATCTCTTCAAAGGCATCTTGGTGCCCCCCAGTGATCAGTGTGAGCCTGGTGGGTGGGGGTCTCTTACTTTGAAGCTTGTCACAAAACAGATAACCACAGAAGGGTGCTTTTCAATGACAAGTTGAAACATCAGCCAAGTGGTCCATGCTCCAGGGAAGTTAGCTGGGTATCTCCACAGTCAAGATTTGTTCATCCAAAGGCTCACTGTCTCTGAGCTGGAGGATCCTTCATATATTTTATCTCCCAATGTGTATAAGTGCAGTGCTCCATCTGTGGGCTATCTCAGACCATGTGATCCCATTAATGCTGCTCTTGAATTGCCTGTCTGGGCTTTCTGCGGAGAGAGACAAGGCTCTGCTTCTTTTCTCTTTCCATTTGGAGCAACCCCCTTTGTCAACACCTGCAGCAAGTGGTGCAGTCTGTGCTCCCAACTGTTGTTCCCATATGGCCGGGCATTGTACCTCCCTGAACACCAGCACTGGCAGAGACAGGATGGGGGGGGGGCATGCGCAGATCCCAGGCCCCGGGTCTTTTCTTGAGCTCATGTCACTCCTGGAATCAGTTACTCACACAGCTCTGCCAATCATCTTACAACTTACCCTTTTGGAGCCTGATTGCAAGCATGCACAGTCCCCACTAAACACAACAGGAGTTGCAAGTGCTCAGCACCATGTGGGATTAGACTCATAAAACATGTAAAGCACGATGTCTCTTTGGATGAGCTTCTGTCTGGTGAGGTCTGTGCATTCTAGTTCTGTGTGATTTATTTTACTGCACCTTCCATGCTACTGTAGAAACCTGCATTCAAATCCCCTGTATTCAAATCAATATTACCTCATTTATTGCATTTTCATTTCTTTCGTTGCAGGGGCTACCTGGTAAACCTGGCTTGGAAGGACTGCAAGGACCTGTCGGCATGTATGTAAGTGATACCCCAGCCCTTCTGTTCCCAGCACTCAATGAGGCCAAGCAACAAGCAGGCAACTGTATAGGACCATATGGGGCACAGGCAGAGCAAAGCTAAGCTTGGAAAAAATAGCTGTCCAGAAAAGAGGCACACAGTACCTCACTCTGTGTAAGAAAATTGCACAAAGCTACAGCCCCAGCTCTGCTGTGCACCGTTGGCTACACTGGGTCTGTCCGTGGCATTTTCTATGTGCAAGGAAAGGGCACATGGCAGAGAGACTGGCTGGCTTGGTGCAGACCAGTTTTCCAATACTGCAGAGGCAGAACTAACCAACTTCCTCTCATAGTCCCAAGGCAGGGTTCCCAGATCATGGGTCTGACCAGAAAATGTTTGAAGATGTCGCCCTTGTTCTTTGGAGGAAATAGGGCTCCTATTTCCATGTGGTTTGGAAACTCCCTTGTGTTGTGCAGCTCTCGGTCCTGATCCCCAGGCCAAAGTGAAGCATGTTGCCAGGGGCATCACATACAGCCTGCGCCCCTGAGGAATGGGCACAAGTTCTTGCCACCTTCTCTAGCAGAAGAAGCTAAATGGGCCACCCTCATTTGCAAGAGCTCATTTAAGGCTAGTATAAGGCAAAGCAGTTCATTTGAGACAGCCAAATAAATAGGGGAGGTGTGTGAAACCTTAACCCCTGAGGCTACCACTGCCTCTTCTGGACATCTGCTGCCACCATGCAGAACTGAGCACCATTATCCACAGGCTGCTAATCATCCTCTGTGCTGCAAGAGAGCACACTTCGTTGTCTAAACTAACCAGTATTAATGGATTTCTCCATCCCAGGGCTACCCAGGAGCTGCTGGTGACAGAGGAAAGCCAGGACCCAGGGGTGAAATGGTAGGACTGCAAAAGAGCTAAAGCAGGGGTCAGCAACCCCTGGCACGTGTGCTGAACACAGCACTCAAGCCAAGCTTGAGCAGCACGGCTGCTTAGGCTCCCCCACTGGCCCTGCCCCCAGCGTGCCTTGGGGCCACAAGAGCTGTGTGCCGCGGCTGCAGGCCCCTGCTGCCCATGCTTCCCCCACTGGGGAGCATGGCCGGCAGGGGGAAAAACAAAGCTTTGGCACGTGAGGCTCCTGGTCCTGCAGGCCCTAGCCTCTGCTGGGCAGGGCTCATGGAGGGAAGTGGGGCAGGTCAACCTGACCAGAGTCATACCAGCCACAGCTGGGAAGAGGGTGGGTCAGCCCGCCAGGGAACTGAAGGCACCAGGGCCAGCAGGAGCTGGCTCTGGCTCCAACCCTGACCCCAGCCGGGAAACAGAAGCACCTGGCTGCCCCGGCCCAAGCTGGGAACCAGAGCGCTGCGGCCAGCAGCAGCTGGTCCCGGCCACGAAAAGGGTGGATTGGTCTTCCCAGCAGGAGCGGGCCCCAGACCCAGCCAAGAAGACTGTAGGTTGGCCTGCCTGGAGGCCCCCGCTGGCAGATTCTGGCCATGGTCCTGCCCCCAGCTGGGAACTCAGAGCCTGGTCCTGCCCCTGGCACCAGTTGAGGGTGCGGTGGCTGAGGGTGGCACAGGGACTGGCAAAGGTTGCCAAACCCTGAGCTACAGTGATGAAGGTCTTTGTTAACTCTTGGGAGACTTGATGTTTACTTGACAGTGACTGTGGAGAAACTTTTCTTCCAGTGCAAGGAATAGGGTGCAGAATTAGCATCTGCAGGGTGAGATTGTATTACTCCTCTTGTGCCTCTTATGCTGCTCTGCCTCCCCCCCACTCCATTCATTTCCAGACACAAACCAAAGCTGAGTTTAAAAGAAAGCTGTGTTTTTGGTTTTAAACTCAGAGGGGAAATGGCTGTACAATAGACATCCAGAGGAAGAGCAATATAAATGCACTAAAATCAGTCATCAGTCCCCCATAGTACCAGAGATGGGCCTGAGTTCTGAATTAAGTTTGCATTTTCTTGAAATTTAGGAGTTTGCATTTCCAATCTTTGGGTTTGGCTTCTATAAGGCTGGATATTTAGTCTAAATTTGGAAGGTGTTTGGGGTTTTGTCTCAGGCCTATCTCAGATCAGTTGGGCACACCTATTTATATCCATGTCTGTGAAGTTCCCTTACAACAGTTAGCCAAAATCCCACTTTCTGTCTCCACCAGCGCATGAGTCAGTAAAACTCCTTTCTAGAACTGATTAGAAAATCTGTGTAGGCTTTTTTTAAATCCCTGTTTTCTGGCCAGCTCTCTTTAACCTTCCCAGCTTTAGTTCCCATTCCTCATTCAGAGGTGACTGCTGTTCCCAAGAGGCTCTTCAGTAGAACAGACATGGAAGAGTGTTCTGCTCCTTCTTGCAGGGAGAGCCAGGAGTCCAGGGCCCACCAGGATTTCCAGGAGCGGCTGGTCCCAAAGTAAGTACTGCTCCCCTACTCTCAGTAGAATTGGCCAGTGGAGTGCATCAGTGGAGATCTCCAGGGTCAATCTGTAGGTATGATGAGACACTTCTGGCCCCTGCACTCAGGGGTTAAATGAAGTCTGGTGCAGGTGTGCTAGTTGCTTAAGTGTTCAGCTTGGGCCTTGGTGGCTGGACACTGAAAAGGTTTCTCGCCAGGCATCCATGCAGTGAGCTCTTAGCAGATGCAAGGTAAAAGATTCAGGCTCTGATCTCTGACTCTCTTTCCTTATACAGGCTCCCCCTGGCCCACCTGGTGAAAAAGGTGCCCCCGGCCCACAGGTAAGTCCCATCTTATCTTTCCCCTCTCTGCATATGTGGTGAGGTGTTCCAGGCACTGCAAGAACTAGGCTGAAGGACCAGGACTGTGGTTGTGCTGACCTGGGACTGGCTTCATGACTGTGTTGTCACAGCATGGTGGGAAGGAATTGTTAGTGTCTCAGTACTGGAGGCTGGACCAGCTCTGAGTATCCAGATGTGGCCCCCTATGTAGTCAGGAGGAGGCAGCAAACTAGATTTGCCCCGGGGTGGATTCCCAGGGTTACTGTACCACGGCAAAGGCACCCGGCTGTGAAAAGCGGCAAGAGGCACACTTGTGGGAGCTGTCTCTGTGTGTTCCAGTGGGCGTCATAGCCTTGACAGGTGGAGCAAAGGAGCCCCAGAGGGATGAGAGGCTGTCAGGGTCTGGCTCTGCCTGGTACAACGAGAGTGAAAATGAGGGTCTTCTTGCCCTGCTTGCAGCCGAGCCCATGTCCCTTACAACAGGCCTGATGTTACGACTTCTTGGCCACTCTTAGCACCTGGAGAGGAGCAACTACAAGTGGCTGAGCAAATCTGCTTCAGGGGAGGCTGCAGCCCTGGATAGAAGCTGGCTTACAACCTCTTCCCCCAGATAACAGCTGGTTCTCAAGAGCACGTGGGCAGCACCAGAGAGAAGGCAACACATAGAATTGCCTGGGAAGCCACCTTCTCTTTCCCTGTTTTTTGCCTGCTCCAGGCAGAGCCCTCAGTGTGACAGCTATACCGGGCTTCTTCCCTGAGCCAAGGGGATGTATTAGTCCCAGTTAAAATGGGGCAGTACGTTTGGCTATGTCTGCTCCGTGCCTGGTTCATCGCTTCCTTTGACTGTTGGATTCTGCTGACTTGAGGCAAACCTCCGCAGTAACGTCTGCTAACCTGTTTTACTGGTGCTGAACGTGAGACCTGTCTGTGGACAGACGCAGCGCTGGTACAGTCACCTGGGAAGTCAGGTGGGGTGGGACTGGAGTAGGCTGACAAGGCAGATGTAGTGCGTGTATGGCATCTTGGTGGCCAGACGTCTCAAAGGGACTGGATTTGGGACATTGTGCATTTTGGCTGGCTTAGGCTCCCTGTGTGCAACAGACTCCTTGACCCACCACCCTAGATCTTGGGGAAAATGCCAATCTCTCCCCTGCCCAAGGGCTAGTGCTAGAAAGTGGTTTTCTCCTTAAAAAGTAGGACTGGTTTATTGAATTCACATAGTGAGAAATTGTCTTTAAATTACGTTTTGCTATTAAAAATCCTATACAGTCTGTAAATGGATGCTGCACCATGCAACAGAATACAGCTACGCCCTCTTTCAGCTGCTTATCTGAACACATTCTGGTTAGCAGTTTTGCACCTGAAGAGGTTTGCAGGCAGGGAGAGGAGTAATGACAGTTAACACACTAATTCTTACAGGGCTTTCAAACAGTTCAGGTGTGCCCTTGAGATACTAAGGATCCTTTTCAACAATAAAGTTACAAACATTTCTATCCTGTGTCCTTAGTCAAGGTTGTCAGGGCTGTTCTTAGGACCCCCACATGTGGGGCAGGAGGAAGTGCAACCCACATTACCAGAGGGCTTGTGTTACAAATACGTACTGGGCTGAAAAAATTCTGCTTTGGCCCTGGCGGTTCCCTCCCTCTTGGGTTACAATTGGCCCTGCAGTGCACACACCACAGACAGGAGAAGGAGCAGGTGCAAAGCACGGACTCAGTGCAGCTGTTTGAGTCCAGTCCCACAGTGCAGAGATGTATAAGGGTGGGTGCATGTGCTCCCTGCTCCTGATTTTCCAGACTTAGCGAGACACTTCAGAGCACACGCACCTCCCCCTGGGGAGAGGATGGGAGACAAAGAACATGCGACCCATGTGTAGTCATGGTGCTCAATGCAGTGCTGCCAGGAGCTCGGGTACTAGAAGGATGAGCAAAATACACGACGCTATGCAGAATAAAATAGAATCACCGTTTTTGCATTGATTAGTATTGACAAGTGAATGGATACCCTTGTCTCTTTGGAAACCTAGGCCATGAGACATGGGTTTATCAAAGGCTATGTGCTTGGGGGAGACCCTCATTTATATTGGAGGCAGACTGCTGCAAGGGGCATGTCCTGAAATAAACCGTGTGTGTTCTTTTTGCATTCTGAAAAAGCTGGGCATGCTCCCCCTCTTGAGACTCATGGTCGCTGACTAGTTGGGAGCATCTCACCTTCTGCTATTATGCTGTAAAACCTCTTTGTTTCAGGGGAGACTGGGAGACCCAGGACCTAGAGGGCTGCCAGGATTGCCAGTAAGTAGCAAATGGATATCTGTGCTAATGCCGTACCCCGTTATGATCTCCATTCACATGACACGGATGGAGCTGGGATGGTACAGCACATGCATGCCTCTCCAGAGGCTAATTGGTTCCCATCTTTTGGCTGAGGGCTGACCTAAGTAAAATGATTTAGGGGTCTCAGTGGGCCCATGTCCCAAGCCACCCATGACAGAATTGGTATGGAGACTGCATTGCCATCATATTCACAGAAGCAGCCTCTAAGTCAGGGTAGGGTATGCTGGGTTACTGCTCAAGGCAGCCTGTATAGCCTGTGGCCAGTCTGCATTTGTTCTGCAGACAGGGCTTTAGGCAAATCATTCTCCAGGTTTTGTCCTTCCAGCATCCTTGAATAATACAGCTCTGTATCTCACTTTCAAATCTTTTGTTGTAAAAAGGTGGGAGTAGAGATCCATTCTCACAAGCAGGAATTCAGCAAATATGCCCTTGTGAGTTACAAGCTGATAAATATTCCTGAGGGGCTCTGCCAATGCCATTATAAACCATCCAAGTGATTTTTTTTTTTTTTACTACTTTAGACACTGTATTTCGCTCCTCACCTTTTCAGCTCTTCAGTGGAGTCCTGACTATTGGAATTCAAATGCCACCTGATGTGGGGGTTGCTTATCAAATCAAATCAAATCAAATCAAATCATAGGGCTGGAAGGGACCTCGTGAGATCATCAAGTCCAACCCCCTGGGAATTGAACCCAGGACGTTCTGCATGTTAAGCAGAGGTGTTAACCACTAAACTTATAGTGTAGATCTTCCCACCTACATACAACTGTATTTCCTCTGCACAGGGGCCTCCAGGTATTCAAGGACCAGCTGGTGTTGGTGGTAAACCTGGTGTGCCAGGGGAGAAGGGGTCTCCTGGACTGGATGGGGCCGCTGGACCTGCTGGATACCCAGTAAGCACAAACTCTGGTTCTCTAACTGATGTGCTACATGCGAATGGTACCCGCCATTGCTGTCTCACTTAGAACATGTCTCTATCCCACTACACATGAGTGGGTAGCTGTGATCAGAACTAAAATGCTGAAGGAAGCGTCCTCTTCTCCAGCCGCCCGGCTCTGTTTCTGTAGTTACATGATGCAGGGTACAGATGTGCTGAGGTCTAAGTACCTTACCCTGCCCCAGTTACCGAAAGGTCAGCTATGTGGCCTGCCTTTCCATTCCTAACCTCTGCAGGCACAGATTCGGGATAGCCCCAAGACCCTAATAACATCCAGATGTGATGGTACCTGCGCCAATACTCCGATCCGACCCCATCCATCCAGGCATGCCCAGGGGCCTCAGAGCAGGGCTCCCCTGACTCCACTGAGGTTGACCCACAAGTGCATTTAGTCTCGTTGGGGGACCCACCATTGGAGGTGCACATGCAAGAGCAGGAGAGAATGAAAATGACCACCTGCTCCGATCTGTCACACAAGGCTGTGAATGCCACTTCTCCCCTTTCCACAGCCCTGCTGTCCCCATGGCTATGCTGCAGTGACTACCAGGGACTGTCTACTTGCTGACTTAAACTGCTCCTTCCACACTGCTCCTGGAAGTGACGACAGGGGCCAAGCACTTGGGTGCACACTCAGGATGGGGAGCAGTGAAGTCAGTGACAAGCAACCCCCACTAGATCCTTCCCCCATCCCACTGGTGGGTCAGCCCATGTACATCCTTTCTGCATGTGGTAGTTCACATCTTAAATGGGGCAGGAGGTGCAAAATTAAAAGATAAAGTGCTCCAAAATGGCAGCAGATTTCAGGAGCCTGACCAGAGCCCTCATGAAGGGACCTGATTTCCAGAGGCCAGGTGCTGGGCACTGTCCAGGAAACAGACCCTCTTCAGGGGTCTCAAGTTGCCCCCATGAACTCAACCCTTGCCTTGTATTCACAGCTTGTGGCCCTGATAGTCTGGTGGAACAACAGGAGGCTCCACCACAGACACATCTTTGCTCAGATGTCACACGCTGCACCTGTCAGGGAACCTCCTGCAGCTCTGAGTAGATGTAGAGAGGGGAATGTGATAGGCATTTCTGGGACTGAACCTGACTCTCAGGGTCGAAATGAGGCTGTTTAGTTTCCTCACCAATCCTGTCGCTTGGTTTTCACCGCCTTTCGCAGCCTACCTTGTTCTGTTTGTCTGGGTTTTTGGTTGCATTATGTTGCATTGATACTTTCCCGTGGATTTTGCCAGGAAATGTGAGCTTGCCAGAGGTCTGGGCAACAGAATTGAACAGGAGAGAGAGAGCTCAGTGGTGAGACATGAGACCTGGCTTAAACAGAAACTGAAGCCTGGCTCATCCCATTGGCCAGCAGTCTGTGTGGGCAGCACGTTCTGTCTCTGCACCAGTGTGCTGTGTCGAGGATTAACAAGGACTCTCTGCATCAGGAAATCGTTGCTAATTCAGTTTGTGTTTTTGCAGGGCCAAGAAGGTCCAGCTGGCCCTGCAGGGCCTTCGGGGGAGAAAGGAGAGAAGGTAAGGAGATGAAAGGGGCACTTGGTTCCAAAGCTGTTTGGTTGCATAAGGCTGTGGTGTTACCAATTCACACCACTGCCTGCCCTCATTTGTGAAGGATGTGTCCAGAACTACATGTTCAAATTATTGTCTGTGCAGACAGATTTCAGCCAGCTTTGCAGGGCAGGGGCTAGAGAGAAGCATCATGCACTGGACAGGATGGGTGAAGTTAGAGTCTTGAGGGACAGAAAGAGCAAAAGCTGGGAGTGAGCTGTAGCTCCCAAACACCCCTTCCAGTGCCCCCTGCAGTCTCACTCCAGTAACCCTGATGACTTCACCATTTGATTCTCACTGCCATATCTGTGTGCAATGAGCTCATTTGACACCACTAGCTCTCCTTCCTCTGCCATTCTCTCAAAAAGTGCATCTCAAACCCAGCCACTTGCGTCCAGAGCTGCTGGCTGCCCCAGAGCCTTTTGCACACCTGCAGCAGCCTTGATTACACCCCAGATTAATATTATTTCTTCTTGCTAATGGAAGTACCTGCCCAGGCTGAGACACACTAATGCAGACACCCGCTATTGTTTGCAGTGGGAATGGCCTCTCTTGGAGATGGAGGTGAGAAAAGGGAGAAATGTAGGTTGGAAGCATCTGATGCAAACTTCCTTGGTGCATCTGTACTCTGATTTCACAGTTTGGTGATGTCGAGTTCAGAACTTGATGCTGCAAAGTCTTCAGGGATGGAGGCTCTTCAGTGCAACCCCACACTATGATTAACTGCTCATTTGATTGTCCTCTTTCCTTAGGGTGAAGTGGGAGAGCCTGGAGAAGCTGGCGTCAGAGGCCTGGATGGAGAGCAGGTAGGGTGGTGATGCCTAGCTCTTGTACAGCCCTTTTCATCTGGGGTCTCTGAGAACTATGTTTCCTGTTTTATGAAGAGGGAAATTGAGGCACAAGAGCAGTGCCGTGACTTGCCCAACACCAGTAGCAGGGCTAGGACTAGAACCTGGGTGTTCTGAGTCCAAGCCCTGTGCTCTAAGCAACGCTGGTAAATAGCTCAGGAAACAATGTCCACTGTCCCCTTTTAATGTTCCTCTCTTTGCACTTTTCAATCCCCTTCCTTAGCTTCCAGCTGCAGGAGAAGTAGTTTTGTGGGGTGCTTGATCTGAAGGAAAACTGTGAGGGTCACAACTTCCTTATCATCTTCCTGAGTTGTGTGTTAGTGCTACCCTAGAGCAGGCTGGCAGCCAAGTAACATGTCTGCTAGACAGGATTTGGTACACTCCGACAGTGAGTGCATGCTACTGGTCCCACTCTGAGTCTGTCACGTCCTCAGCTGGCAAGTCACGGCTATTTCATGCAAGCTGTAGCAGCTCATGGGTTTAGCTCTGGGAGTCCCAGTTCAGTCCCTAGTGTGTCAAGGTGGCTTCTATCACTTGGATAACCTGCCGAAAAGACGCATTGGAATGATTCTCCTATAACTCCAGTGGTGTCCTCTCTAGGTTTTAATCTATGTGATAACTTCCAAGATTGCCTCCCATGAAGCAGTGTTCTCATTCTACAAGCACTGAGTCACAGGCATTTTGCTAGTCAGCGTATGTCACCATAAGTGCATAAATGCTTCAAAACATTTAAAAGCTGATCCCTCTTTCCCCCATAGGGACCCCCAGGACTCTCTGGAGTGGAAGGTCAGTCTGGGTCCAAAGGGGAGCAGGTGAGTACTGAAATCAGTTCTGTAAGATCATGCAGTAGTTATGATACTCACCTAAGCCAAGGTTGCATGTTGACAAGAAGATCAGACACACTGTGTTTTACACTCAGATTTAAGAAGCTGAAATCCTTCAGATAATGCATTTGTGAACAGAGTCCTGGATAAAAGTCCTCCATGGTGCTTTGGAAATCGAGTTGCCCTGGCACACGTAAAAGCAGGAATTCCTGTGCTTAGACATGCTTTTGGGCTCATTCTGTGTCTGTGGTTCTGGTGTGTGCAGAACTGGAACTTAAAGGAAGACCTTAATCTGCTTCATGCATTAATCATCCTTACCTGTAATATTAACAACCGCATAGGCCAGTGGTTCCCAATCTTTTTGGTTCAAGGCCCCCAGATATCCTTTTTACAATCCTGAAGGGCGACAAGTCCTTGCCAGCTGCCCCACCCCCATCCCTGCAGTCAGACAGAAAGAGTTCAGCATAAAGGCTGCCTCCTTGCTGATCTCCCCTCTCACTGGCTGTAACAAGAAACTACATGCATCCTGAAGCCCTGTACACTCATCTGGGTCTCTAGGCAGTGGCCGCCTTCTGCTGCCAGGGGGACAGAGTACCAGTGCTCTCCTTCCTCTGGCTCCAGCAGAGACCCCAGTGCCTATGGACCTAGGTGGAGCCTTCACTGTGCTTCCTGCTACAGCCGGGGGAGAGAAGTGCTGATCTCCCATCCCCTTGGCTGCAGCGAGCACCTGCACCGATCTCTTGGCCCTTCAGAAACACATTCCACCTTGTTCCTTAGGCAGCAGCTCCCTTCTGCAACCAGCAGGAGGGGAGCCATGGGCCGCTTTGAAAGCCCCTGCAGGCCACTTTTGGTTCTGGGGCCATAGACTGAGAACCGCTGGCTTTAGGCTGTTGTAAGTGGAAAAAGCCCTCTGCTTCACAATGAAAACACACGAGTGAGTTTCACTCACAGATTTTCCCACTCTGCGTTCAGAGCTACACGGCAGCTCTGCCAGAAAGCATGAGCACTCAGGCTTTCTGAAGCCAGTTTGCACACTTGTGGAGTTCAGAATAAACAGCCAAGTCTTCCAGTCCTCTGTGGGTCACTACCCTCAGCGCCAATGTGCCAGATTTTCCAAAGTGTCTTAAGCACTTAGGTACTCAGTTCCCGTAGAGTTTTCAGTGGGAGTTGGCCATCTAATTCCTTCAGTGCAGAGGGCTGGGGAGAGAGAGCAGATGGTGTCTGCTTGGTGGGACATTCATGATTTATAGTGACAATCAACAAAATACAATGATCGAGCGCACAGCTAGTATAAGTGACTGGATAATATTAATTGTCTTCCTTCTTTCCAGGGAGAGGCAGGAATCCCAGGGGATCCAGGCGTCACTGGAGACTCCGGTGAGCCAGGGGAAGAAGGGCCAGTGGGAAACCCCGGGCGACCTGGGGAACTAGGAAAAGAGGTACGCTGCAAGCATTTGCTAACTGGTGGCCCACCACTGTGGCAGCTATTTCACTGTGGCCCACTAGAGATGGCAGCAGCTGTGATCCTTGAAACGAGCAGAGGAGCGAGGTCCAGCAAGCAGGGAGAAATTTCTTGGATGGATAGATTAGGAGACCCAGCTGAACAGAGGTCATGTCAGGGTGGGCTGAGAAAGAGTGCCATGATTGCCGGTCTACAGCCTGGTAAGCACTGGCCATCCCCAACCAGGTTATCTTCCTGTCTATTTTTTGGTCCTTTCAGGACACAGTGTTACTTGTGGTGGTAGCAAGCAAAGATTTGACCCAGAAAAGAAGAAGAACTAGAGGCCTCTTGAAGTCCACTATGAACTTTGTTAGTGCTATTGATTTGAAATGGATGGTTTTCAGATCCTGGTGGGTGGCAGTATGTCTGTCTGCAGCACTAGGAGTCGGGCTTTGTCCTTCAGGTTAATGAATGTCAGAGAGAGGTGACTGGAAAATGCTGGGGTTTTTCTGATGACAATTTTGACTTCTCATCAGAAAGCTTGATTCATGAAAATCTTTTGGCTGACAATTGTTGGGGGGGGGGGGGAGGAAGGTTTTCAGCCCCAAAAAGTTAATTTTCAGTTTTCCATCCAAAACACTATTATTTTCTTTTTTAAGCAAAATTGACACTTCTTGTGAAAATTCTCATATTATAACCCAGTTTTCCATTAAAAACAGAAAATTCTGGGGCAGCTATACCTCCGAAGTAGGTATTTGTGCCTTGTCTGTGGATCTCTCAACTTCCCAGTGCGGCAACCTATTCCTTTTGCCCTTCGGCTTGAAGGGCCATATAAGACTCTGCTCCAGTCTCCCAATGGGCTGAGTGCCTTTTCTGCTTAGCCATTTCAGATCATTTCACATTGGTGTCCACTGTGCTTCGTGTCTGTAATATCCAAACCACTACCCTGCCCATCCCAGAGGCGCAGTAACACTAGAAATGAGTCTAAAGAACCTGCCTCAGCTAAAACTCTGTTACCAACCACTGAAATTCCATCACGAGGCTATGGCAGACCTGGCACTTGGAGATCTCACTGCCAGGGACAAAGGATAAGATACTATTTGGATGTGTTAATAACTCTCGCTGGTGCTGGTAGAAATTACACATATGCCCGACATACAGAATAGCCTCCAGTGTTGTTCTGGGGACTTCGAGCTAGCAGGAAGCCTGGCTGTACGTAGGTAAATACAGAGATTTGTATTAGTGGCTTATGAGGCCAGAAGACTCATTGTGACCATCTAGTCTGAGCTGCTGCCAGAGGGCCTCCTTAAACTAATTCCTGTTTGAACTAGAGCCAACTTTTAGAAGAACATCCAGTCTTTATTTTAAGACATTTCATGATGGAGAATCTACCGTGTCCCTTGATAAATTGCACCACAGGCTAAATACCCTCTTTGTTCAAAATGTGCACCTTATTTCAGGGCTGAAGTTGTCAGCTTTCACTCACTGGATCTTATGATACCTCATCATGCCCCATTAGTTCACCCAACAGCCCTATTTCTGTAATGGCTGATGTAAAGAGAACTGTGATTAATTGTTCTCTGTATCCATTGGAGGTGGCAGAAGAAGTAATTGGCTTAGTCTGTAGCAAGGGAGATTTAGATTGAATCGCTGGAAAAACTCTAATGAGAAGAGTGATTAAGCTCTGAATAGGCTTTCAAGGGGGGCTGTGGAATCCCCATTACTGGAGGTTTCTAAGAACAGGTTGGCCATATGTGTGTTAGTGATCATCTAGGTTTACTTGATCCTGTCTCAGCATATGGGGGCTGATCTTGATGACCTTTCAAGGTTCCTTCAAGTCCTGTGTTTCCATGAATTTGTGGTGCCTACAGTGCCTTCTCCAGAGTTCATGTAGCACACTGAGGAATGCTTTTCTGGAGCTGTGAAGTCCATCAAGAGTCAACATAAGAGGACCCAATCTTCAGGACTAATGAGCATAGAGGGCACATCTGGTGCAGGCCATGGGTGGTCAATGAACTGGAGCTAAAGAACTTGCTTTTCCTTCATCACAGGGTGACGCCGGGGATCCTGGAGAAATGGGGGAGCCAGGGCCCAAGGGTGAAAAGGTGGGGAGCATCTCTTCCTTTTTTTCCCTTTAAGCACCAGCATTGCCCCTCCTTGCCTGGTCAGTCCCTGCATCTCTCACACCCCTTTGTTAACTTTCTAGAGAGCCCTAGATGAATGCTGAAGATGTATGTGCCAGGCTTACAGAGGTGTCTTTGAAGCTCCATAGTTTTAAGGCAGAGCTTTTCGAACAAAGCAGGATTTTTATAACCCCTTTGTTGTGTGTTAATGAAGCTGGGCCATGAGACTGGCACGCAGTATGAGTTTAAAACATGCACTGTTAGTTTAGATGCAATTCAATTGCTGGCTCATTGACCTGTTGCTGATTTTATTCATTCCAGTCATTGTCATAACACCTGTGTTTTCATTAATGGACAGGGAGACACTGGACCCAGGGGCCCCCCCGGAATGCCTGGACCAGGTGCCATTAGGGGGAAAACTGGTGGAAAAGGACCTAAAGGAGAGAAGGGGCAAGAAGGTTTACCGGCAAGTACAGAGCAGACCTCTCTCTCATATGGGTCCTGGGTATCTTGGCAGGAATCCCTCCTAGCTGTGTCTACAGGAAAGTTCTTGGTCATCCAGCAAGAAACCAGGGGTTTCCAAAGGACCAAACAAAACACTCCATCAGAAGATCTCCACAGCTGGAGATCTGTATGTCATGTTTTGGTTTCACCAAATTAGTCCAATGTTGGGGGGCATAGAGATAGGGAAAAGCTTGTATTCCTCCTCCCTCCAAAACTGCACACATTTGTGAGTCAAAATGGGACATTTTAGCACAAGCTTTCCTATTTTATACCAAACAAGATGGTGTCAGCACTTTTCGAATTAGAAATTTCATTCCGGCAAAGAGCGTGTTCGAAATGCTGATGTTATGTGCGACTTTATGCCAAAACTATCAGCTGGCCCAAAGTTCATCTTCAGAGCCAGAGGTTCCCTTGACGCACCACAATGAGCATTTCTCCATGGGCCTTCACCTTTGTGTGCTTTTAAGTTTCATCACTGGCTTATGAGTTTCTCTCTTTATGGCTGATTGATTTCTTTCCTCTTATTGAGAGAGGAATCTGACCTGTCAACATCCATGAACATTTCTTGCTCCCAGTTTAGAAGACCTTGTCCCTGAGTTTCTCTCTCCTCTATCTGTGTTTGTTCTTGGCATAGCATTTTGGGGTAATGTTTGAGTTTGTCTATTTAATGAGCTTGTGGGTGCCAGACAGGACATGTTGTCATTGTTCAGTAGGGTGCATAAGGTCTGTCACTCTCCGTGCAATTCCCTGTGAACCTACTGAAAAGGGATTTCAGCTTTCCCTGCGTTTTCCCTGTCGTGCCATAATCTCCAGGTTCTGGCGTGGTGACAGGTGGCGTGAATGCAATTGCTGCTGTACAAAGCATTCTAGATAAATGCTTGATTCAGACTCTAGTTTTTGGCACTCTGTCACAATCCTAATAAATAGTGTTTCACTTCTTTCCACAGGGCCAAGTCGGTGTGATCGGGGTTGCGGGACCTGTTGGAGCCAGAGGACGAATTGTATGTTAACTGGTATTTTTTCCTTCCTTTGCTGGTTGCTCGGTCTTGGGTGTAGAAATCTGGGGGTCATGCATGTTACTTGACTATCAGGTGGCTGTTTGTGAGGCGTGGCTATTTTGAATAGATGTGATCTATTTTTTCCCTTTGTAACAGGGTGAAACAGGCACCCCAGGTTCACCCGGTTTAGATGGCCCTGAGGGAGAGAAGGTACTGAGAAGAAACAATGAAGTCTGATATAACCTCCACAGCATTGTGATAATGCAGTGTATAGGTGGGAAAGCTGGCATTTCAGAAAGGTGTTGGACAGCTGACTTCATCTGGTGACTAACAGAGCTCCTTTCCTGTGTCTGGGATCTAAGAGGACCATAAAGTTAGAGAATTGTGAAAAGACAATGAAACCCCCACTGAATTTAAGAACCAAAACCTCCCCTTTCTCTGTTTTAATCATGTCCCAAGCTCAGATTTGTAGCGTTGGAGTAACCGAAAGGGTTGCCAGTGAGCTGATGTATGAAGCAAGGATCCTATATTGTGTAGGAGGATCTGATCTTCCACAGATCTCCATGACATAAGCAGCTTCGGCCCCCACAGCAGTGAGGCTGGAGCAGCTGTCAGCCCCTGCCAAGGAGCAGCAGTGGGGCCAGTGTAGTGACCTAAGAGCTATTTCTTTATTTTTTCCGTAGGGGGATCCAGGACCAAATGGACGGACTGGCCTACCTGGCATGGCTGGATTGGAGGTAATTGTCACTAGGATCCTGTAGAACTGCAGTGTATTTTCTAAGATGCATCTCACAGCTGCCCCATGAAATGAAAACAAGACTAGTGCCCCCTTGCGAGATTTTCAGATGTGACTAGTGATTTTGGGTGCCAACTCAGGCACTGGATAGCTGGGGGTGCTGGGCTCTCGCCTGGTTAAAATCAAGCCCCTTTTCTTTATGGCAGTGATTCCCAGCCTGTGGCCTAAGGACCAAAAATGGCCCACAGGGGGGCTTTCAGAGTGGCCCTCCTCTCCCCTCCCATTGCCTGCAAAAGGGAGCTGCTGCCAAAGACCCAGGCAGAGTGCATTGCTGTGGGGATAAAAGACCAGGCTCCTTGCTGCAGTTACGGGGACAGGAGATTAGCTCTCCCCTCCCCTGGAGGTAGCAAGGAGCACAGCAAAGCACTCTGCTTGGGTCCCTAGTTGATGGGGTCCCCGCTGGCCAGAGGGAGGAAAGCACTGTTCCCTCTAAGCTGTGCATGTGTGCGTGTGCACACAGGTCATGAAACCTGCGCACACAAAGTAAAGTGCGCACAAAAAAAATTCAATAGTGCTAATATTGGTGCTCACAAAGAAATGTTTTTGTGCACACAAAGAAATTGTTTGCACACACAGTCTACGAATAATTAGAGGGAACACTGGAGGGAAGCACTGAGCTTTCATCCCCCCAGCTGCAGAGGAGAGCCAGTGCCACCCAGCTGGAGCTCAGGAGGCTAAAGGACATATGCAGTTTCCCTGCTGCAGTCAGGGGGACTGGAGAGCCTCATCACTGATTTCCTTCCAGCTGGCTGAAGGTCAGGGAAGCAGGGATGACTGCTGGCAGAACTGATGGCCCTTAAGGGTAGTAAAATTGGTTTCTGTGGCCCAAAAAGGTTGGGAAACACTGCTTTAAGGTGTTTCAAGCTGGGCAACACAAATCACTTGTCTCCTCTGAAATTGTTCCCTGTCCCTCAATCACATTCTTACAGACACTGTCAGTGGGACACTGTATCTTTCATTGGCACGTTGCTGGCTTGACATCCCTAGAGATAGATATTCTGTCTTTATTCCCATATTTGTCGATGAGAATGATCCAATAATAAATGGTAACTGTACAGTCCCTCCATCAAGGTGCTTCTGTAAGGCGGCATCTGCAAGAGGGACAGGAAAGTTTTCTTTAGGGATCATCTTTGGGATGATTTTGTTGGGGTGGGTCCTGCTTTCAGCAGAGTTTTGGACTAGAAGATGATCTCCTGAGGTCCCTGCCAACCCTCATCATCTATAGTTCTTCCCATAGGCTATTCAGTGTTTGACCTGCTGAGATGTGGTGACATAGACCCTGGCACAAGCCAGCAATCTGAGTACATACCCTTAGTCCCAGGTGTGCTTCTACTGGGTCACCTAGCCTGCATTGCCACATCCACACTGACACTAGATGTCCCTCCCCACACTGCACTTACACCTTCGCTTGCGGAACAGACGTACCTTGAGACTACCAGCAAAGGTGCCCGTTCTCCATGGCGTAGCCCTTGGTAGTCTCCTAATAGGATAACCAATGAACGTGTCAAACAGGAGAAGGTCAGATTTCTGTTAATTCTGTAATGTTACTGCAGGGAATCCCTGGGGAAAATGGAAGAAAAGGAGAGCGAGGCAAGCCAGGGCCTGCTGTAAGTACTGAATCATGCTCCAGAGCAGAGAATGGAGAGTGTTCAGAGGTCAGGGCTGGTTTCAAAGAGGTTTCCAGCCTTCGAGAAGGCTGCTCTTTTATCGTTGCTCTTTGATGCTTTATTCTTTTTCTGGTGTTTTTCCTGCATTGGACTGTAGTGGTTTGTTTAGTAGAGAAGAGGGTGCAGCTGTCTGGACTACCTAGCCCTAGTGTGGCAAAGCAGGCTAGAATTTCATGGCAGCAGGCTTCAGTGCGCTTTATTTCCACCTAGGATGGAAACAGCCTTTCCACAAGCTACTTGTGGCTTTTTCGTCCAGTTCTGGGTGAAATCAGGTGTTTCCCAATCTCAAGGGCGCCTTCGGCTTTAAGTTAGGTTTCAGGACAGTTTTGAAGTGTTCCTCTGCCTCAAACCAGAAGACCTAAGACTCAGCTATATAGACATTCTCAAGGCTCCAATTCAACATCAAAAGGCGTTGCAATGTTTTGCTTGTTCCAACTAAATTAATCTGCTCCTGCTGAAGCTGTTGTATTCTGGGATATGAGAAATATGTTCTGCTAACATCCTGAATATCTCTGTGCCTCAAGATCTAGATCCAGAAGGGGGATGTTGTCCCTGTTTGAGACAAAATGGTTGTATTTATGGTAACACAGTTATGCAATTGCTCTGCTAAGTGGCACTGGGAAAATGTAGAAGGATGGTCAGGAAAGGATCCCTACGGGTAAATAGCTTCCAATTGGGTCCTTATTTTCTGGATTTCTCTAGAATTATCATAAGTTAAAGACATTTTAAGTATGGCTGCCAATAAGACACATGCCTAAATGCTGCTGTAATGGTACAGTTAGTTGCCAGAGCCCATCATAAGAACATGCACAGTCCATTTTGTTCAGTTTTTGCTGTAGTAGAACAAATACGCTTGAATAGTTAGGCTGTGAAAGCTCACCAGAAATGCACGTCACAGCCCAGTGCCCAGACAGCAATGCCATATTCTTCAAAGTGCTCTCCGTCATCTTTGGTTCAAATTTAAAAGGGTAAATTACCACCCCCCTTCCTTGAATGTACAGCATGATGAACAGCTGCACCTGATGACATTTAATGATTGCAAAGGTGACATTGCAAAGCGCTGAGGATGTGGTGATGATGCTGTGCAGCTTAATTGAAATAAATCCTGTTCAAATCTGGGGTTTCCAATTGTCTAGGATAGCATATTAACTCATCTCTACATGACTGAGATTGGATTTTTAATTCAATAGATTCCATTTGCAAAGAGAAGAGAGGAAGTGAAATAAACTATAATAATAAAAATAAACAGCTTTAAAGTTTTCTGGGAAATCCTCTTAGGCCCTTTTTTAAAAAACAATAACAAAAAGCTAGAGTTGGAGAATGGAGAGCAACAAGGTGAATTTGTCACTTTCTGAATCCGTCCAGTTCACAAAGAGGGCTGGCTCTGAGCTGCTTGAGATCCACAGCTGCCCCTCCTCGTTGTTGAGGTTTGGGTTAGTGGCCCAGCTTGGTCCCTATCTGTATTCACCCATTCTCTCCTATTGTTTTGCAAGCTATCTGTGGGTTTTATGAAGTGGGCCACATAGTTCTTCAGGAGCTCTGGCTTTTTATCTTTGCATAATGACACTCCAAATGAAGAGACAGTCAAGACCAGTGGGTGCAGTTGGTGAGGCTGTTAATCAGTGTTCCCTGTAGGCTGCATGGGAGCACAGCCCCTGTCACTCACCCTTGCAGCCAACACTACGGGCTGTGCGCAATGGCGGCCAGGGCCCCTACCCAGGCAGAAGACACCGTCCTCCGGCTGGCAGGGGCCTGCCCTGCCCCACGCTGGGAGTTTTTAAAATTCCCACCCTGAGCATGCTCAGAGTGGGAGCAGCAGCCAGCTGAGGAAGCCCTGGGTGGTGGGATTGGCAACAGGCAGCTGCTGGGGAAAAGGACCAGGCGAGCAAGTTAGGGTGGGATTGGGAAGGGGGCTTGCTGGCTCAGCTGGGGGACTGGGAGAGCTAGCAGGCTGGTTACTCCCGAGTCAATTTACACTATACAAGGCACTCAAGAATAAGTATGGATTAATAATTCTTTATTGATTGATCTGATAATGAGGTAACTCTGTTTCACAAAGAAATATGGGACTGATTCATTGCCTGAATCTGTACGTATTACATAGCAATGGGGGAAAAACATTGAAATGAGATGGAGACCTTGCAAAAGATCAAATATCTTTGTTGGGGAGGCAAGGTGGGCTTACATAAACTGAGACTCTGAGCCTTCTAATACTTCTGTTCTTCTCTTTCCTCACAGTTAATTATCCTTTTCTTTAGAACTAACAATTCTTTTTGTCCGGGCAGATCTTGAAAGGAATGAATCCAATTTTTTTATGACAATCTGCAGCAAGTTTTGTTTGCCCTTTTCAATCCCTGACAGTTTTGCCCGGGCAGTAGAGAAGCTAGACAGCTGGAATTAGGTAGCATTTAGAAATCCAATAAAATAATTAAGATTTTTTCCTTGTATTAGGAAAGGAAAGAATTGCATACAGATTAACTGGAGTATTGATAAAAAGGATTTAAATTGTAGCCCACGTGTAAGTAGTCAGTCCTTCAAAAATCATCACATTCAAGTCAATGTGATTAGCAAAACACTTTTAGGTAATGTAAATTGATTAATAAATTGTCTAATCAGTGATACCTGTAATTCACATAACAATGCCACATTATAATGAATGGCATTCAGTATGGGATGTGGTTCAGGAAGACATTGAAATTCATAACTTGGACTCTGCAGGGATGTCATATCGGAAACATAAAGGAATGTAAAATGTTAATTGTAGAAAATAAATGCTATGATCAGGAATAACAATAAGCCATTATGACCATCCTTTAATAAAAAGCTTGTTTGGTATGGACATTAAAATTGAAACAAATCATTTGATTAATGTATGAAACAAGTCAAATCTTTTCCAGTTTCAAGCTAAACTTTGACTAAAATTTCTCGGCTGTTAAAAAAAATCACATTTTTATACAAAACTAGAAACATATTACAAAACAAACAAGAAGTACTGTGGCACTTTTAAAGACTAACACATTTATTTTTCACATGAGCTTTGGTGTGCAAAATTTGTTAGTCTTTAAAAGTGTCACA
Organism: Podocnemis expansa; assembly: GCA_007922195.1. NCBI lineage: Eukaryota > Metazoa > Chordata > Testudines > Podocnemididae > Podocnemis > Podocnemis expansa. The sequence goes on from ML682047.1 coordinate 5,362,284, forward strand.
GGCTCCTTTTTTTCTTTTGCCTAACTAGACTAACACAGCTACCTCTTTGGACGTTCTATGTTAAAGTGTCCTTGTTTGGTGAAGGAAGTTTTAAGTGTGTGAAGCTGCATACCTAAACCTTTTTCTGGGACAATATTCTGTGATTTGAGAGCCTCACTATGGATATCAGATTTTTTGATTGATTTAGGTTGTTACTGGATCATCATCTCCCATTTGTTTAATAAGAATCTTAAACTGAAATACTATAGTTTGAATGAAAAGACATCATCTATGCATTTCTTTTGCATTAGGGTAGTTACGCATGCTGATGCTTCTGGCACCAAAAATTGTTGCCCACATGGTGCCATGCCTCACAAATTGTCACTCAGCAAGCACCATAGCTTGCTCAGCTGCATCATCAGCTTAGAGGGAACATTGCCGTGAATTCAGAGTGTAAGACAGCTGCATCTCTGTTTCTTGCACACCGTAGGGTGCAACTGGCTCCAAGGGTGAAAGGGGGATCCAAGGACGGAAGGGCTTTGAGGGGCGTGAAGGACCCAAAGGTGATGCTGGTGAAAAAGGAGAGATTGGCCATCAGGTAACTTTATCCACCACCCTCCCTCCAGCAAATCTTTCATCAGCTGATTCCTCTCACTGCAGTCTCTCTCTGTGCTGCTGTACATGGAGTTCTGCTTGAGTTCATAAAGATCCATGCATTTTGTTAGCTCCCTTCCCCCCCAAAACCAGAAGGAAAATGCATGTAACAATCATACATCATAGGTCGCTTAGTGGAGAATGGATTTGGTTGTTGTGTCTTTCCAGGCTCAGTATCCTGGGCTGTATGTGAAGTGTGGCTTTGGGCTTTGAACACACATGGTGCAGGTTCGTTGCTCACTGCCCTTCCACATGCATCTTAGGAGGCTACGTCTGCAAACCCTATTACTTGTGGATGCCCCTAGCAGTTAGGGTAATGATCTGCCATGATAGTTGTCAAGACAGAAGTCCAAGCAACAAACAAAAACATGGATAACCTTGCACCTCTCTAGGACTTTTCATTCCAGAGCACAAAATGATTGATCTAGGTGAATTAAGCCTTATAATGCCCCTTTGAAAGGGAAGATATTATACCCATTTTACAGGTGGGTAAGCTGAGGCACAGAGCATGTATACAAGTTGCCCGTAGTCACTCACTATTAGGTCAGTGGTAGAACTGGGACTAAAACACAGAGCTCCTGATTCCCAAGTATATTTTTTCAGTCACTAGATTGCCTTTCCTGATTTGCCTGCCGCTAATGTCAATTGTGTTTTTCCTCCCCAATGAATTCAGGGTTCTCGTGGGCTACCTGGAGAAGCAGGAGCAGCAGGGTTAAATGGTGTTAAAGTGAGTGGTCCTCTTTACTGTGTTTTGAGTAAAAATGGAGCTTGTATATTACAACTGCCCTCTCGGAAAGCCTGTGCTCAGAAGTATGAAGAGGGCTTAGGGCCAGTGAGGGAAGATGGCTGGGACGGTACCCAATATTTCAGAACGCTCAGACTAAATGGCCTGGTCTGAACGAGATAAACAGATTGTGCTTGATTTCTTGGAATCCTGCTGTAGGGCAGTGTGTCTATCCCACTAATAAACATGGGTACACACACGCACCGTTAAAAGAACATCATTAAGATTGCAAAGCCAAGAGGACAAAAACTAGGAAATGCCAGAATTCTGGTTGCCCATGCAACCTTCATTTGGCCCTCTGGTTCACGCGCCTGTAACTACATCATCACAGGTTAGTTTTTTCTGGGGATGAATCACAGCTAGGTAGTGAAAGTGACTGTCTCCTCCTTTGCCAAGGCTTCTTGTCTCAGTCTCTGTCCAGTCAACCCCAGTTCTCTCTCTGCCACCTGTCTCATCAGATCTGTCTCCTGTCCCCTTTCTCTTTTCACTTCCTTACTCCCTCCCATTTGTTTTCAGTCTCCTTGCTCAGCCATATTCTCTCTCCTTGGCTCCTCGTCCAGTGTCTACCCCTACAACTAGTGTCTACTGTAGACCCTGCCCCGCTCCCATCTCATGTTTTCCCCCAGGGTCAGCCAGTCACACCCTCTCCCTTCAGATCCCTCTCTTGTTCGCTCTGCATTTGAATCAGGTCATTCTCTCCTCCTCCGCACTGCTTGGGCCGTACAGCAGTCATCAGGAGCACAGAGAGACAGTTTCCCTACTAGTAGTTCCGGTGTCCACACCTGGCACAACATTGCAATTTCAAGGACTGGAGCATGCTCAGTGTGGATGAAGTTTTGGGGGCATTTAGCTGCTAAAATCTAAGGGAATCAGCACTGAACATGTGAGAAGTGCAAAGTTTGGCCCAATTGGGGCAGATTTTCACATGGGATAACAAAAGACAGTTCCCTGCTGACCAAATTTCAAGCCCTTGAACAGGGATGCTACAGCTTTGCAAAGACAAGGTCTCAGAAATTTTTTAACATGACCAAAATATTTATTTTCTTTAACCTTATTCTTGGACATGGTCAGACAATTTTGAACATCCTCCCCGCCCCAAATAAGTTAGGCTGCAGGGAGCCACCTAGCATGGAAAAATTCAGCCCAGTTACAATTTGGCGAAGTTAAGTTGGTAGCAACTGAAAACAGGGTCTTAAAATGGGAAGTGTTGGGCAACCTTAATAATTGACTGTTACCACTTCTCCCATAATTCTCTCACACAAAATGGTGTAGTCATTACGTGTATTGCAATGACCCTACCGTAGTCTTGGAAGGTGTTCATATGGTTCAGGCATTCAACCGGGCAGGGCACAGACAAGCCGGGCTCTAGTGCTATCTTTGCCACGTACTTCCCATGAGACCTTGAGGAAGTCTCCTAGGGTATGTCTACACTGAATCCACCCCCCCCCCCCCAAAAAAAAACCAGCCCCGTCCTCTAGCAGTGTGTCTTGGAGCCTAGGTCAGCTGAGTTGGGCTGCTGCTGTGGGGCAGACAGCAGTATAGACATATCCGCTCTAGCTCTGAGACCCTCACCTGGTCTCAGACCTCCAACCCCACCCCGTGCAGGTGTTGTCCCATCTGTTAAAGGGACTAATACTTATCTGCCACCCGGTGAGGACAAACCCTAGTGCTGATTGTGGTGCACTCAGCTAGGAAGGGGGTGAGGGCCATGAACGGTCACAGGGGTGGCCAAACTTATGGACCTCAAGAGCCACACAAATTGGTTATTAAACCTTCAAGAGCCACACTAAGCCATATAGCCATATACTTTTACCTACTAAATAGATTTGCTGACATTCTTCCATGAGCCACGCTTTTTCATTCAAGATCCACATGCGGCTCCCAAGCCGCAGTTTGGCCATGCCTGGTCTAGAAGGACACCTTTATGTGTTCCTTAGGGAGATATGGATGGAACAGTTTCTTCACCTTTTTTCCCCCCATCAGGGCCCTCCAGGTGAGAGAGGGAAGCTGGGTGAGCCAGGAGAACCAGGACAAACGGTGAGGGCAGAGAAAGGCAGGTGTGCCAGGTACCAGCATGGGGCCCATCCAGTCCCATCTTCCTGCAACCATTCATTGCATGCCTCCTTTTCTTTCCCAAAATCCTGATTCCAGACCCTCTTCAGGAAGCAGGCCTTGAAACCTTAAGCTGGTCTCCATCAGGCTTGGTGAAAAATTCCCCTTGCTGTCTCGGGCCCCTGCTCCACACCCCTGGGCTTTTACAAGCCCTGTCTGGAGTATAGCTCACACCACGCTGCACTGGGGTATGTGCATGTGGGAGGTGGGGACAGCCCTCAAGGGAAGCACATTGGACTCCATCAGCATTAAGAGCTGTTCCTGCAGAAGCCCCCTTCTTTGGGACACTAGTGGCATAGCCGTGGAGGCATTTCCTTCTCTCTTCTGATTTCAGGGGCCTCGAGGACAACAGGGGCCAGAGGGACAGAGGGGTCGGAAAGGAGAAAAGGTACCTTTGAAAGCCCTTCTCTGCACTTCAGATGGGGAGTGATCTGTCCTCTGAACGGAGGGTCCCTTTTGCGGAATAACTGGGTCTCGTCCCCTCTGGCAGTGTCCTCTGTGGCTCTAGAGTACTTATCTTTTGGGGTTGTGCCAGGAACTACTTCATCAGGATAGCTGATGCTATTGACATGTGGCATCCTTCTGGCAACATCTGCCATATATGGAGCTCCTTCCACCCCCAAAGGTCTTACAGCACCTACCACCTCTGGGGCACACTGCAACACCTCAGTGAGAGGGGCTTATGAGCCAGATTTGCACTCCCTTACATCCAGGGAGGCTGTAGAAGCAAACCAGCTCTCTTGGGTAGGACAGGAGGAGTCTTTGCTCCCTTCCTCTCAGCCGATCAAAATTGTTGGTGACTGCAGGGTGTGTGTTTGTCTGTTTCCTTAGGGGAGCAATGGGCGTGAAGGTGATCGGGGCCTCCCTGGCAAGCCTGGCAGACGGGTACGGTGGCATTATCTTCCCCGCTATATGCTCTGCATCCACAGCTAGAGGCCATGTTCCAAGATGTGTTCAACACTGATGGTTAATGCTAACTCAGGGCAGACGGTCCGAGTTGAATCCTCTCGCCCCTGCATGAGCAGCACCAAAGGATGGCAGTGCAAGTTTTTTGAAGGTGGCCTTGGAGGCTATAGCAAAGGGGCTGGGCCACAGCATGACAGGTTGCTTGAAATACTGCAGCAATGGCTGAACCTGGCTTAGTTTAGCAGTGAGGTGCCTTGGGGGTGCTGCAGTGAGGACCTGGGCTGGGCAGGAGGCTCAGCCTTCATTAATTTTCATGTGACTTCATAAACCCCAGTTCTCTATTGTTGCACAGGGCAAGCGAGGCAAAGCCGGGCACAAGCTCCCGAGAGGCCCCAAGGGACCCAAGGTAGGCAAATCTGCTCTTTCTCTTGTCCTTTTCCAGCTGTGCCAGCTAACAGAGTCCCAGATGGCTCAACCCTATCCAGACTTTTGGGCTGCATTAGACGTGCTGAGCTAGCCTGGACCCTTAGTTTGGGTGAGTGCCCGCACAGTGACTTTGTTAGGCAATGTCATGTGCACCATTTTGTGACTGTCACTGGCTCCACTCTGCTAAGCAGACAGAACCATGTCTCTGGCATCAAATTAAAGTAGCTGCAGTGAGAATCCCTTGGGTAAGCCAGGGGCCGGGCATCCTTTTGTCTGTGAAGGGTCCTTAGCGTGACGTGGCCTAGAGCATCCACCAGCAGAGGCGTCTGAGAGCCATTGGGGCCTCTCCTCACCAGTGGCGTCGCTGGCACTGGGCACAGAGGGGACACATGCCCCAAGTCTCAGTGCCAGTGCCCAAGTGGTGGCAGCCCAAGCCAGCCCTGTCTCAGCCGGGGCTCGAGAGCCAGGCCACCCAGAGCAGCGGCCGCCTTACCCGACTCTGTCCCCATCCTGGTCCAGGGATCCAGAGCTGGGCTGCCTGTGGTGGCGGCTGCTTTACCCAGCCAGGCCACCCATGGCTGTAGCCACCTGTCCTGGCCCTGGCCAGGGATTCAAGGCCAGGCTGCTGGCTGGTGGCGGCAGGACCCTGCCTGCTCGGGGCCCTGGGGACTGGATCGGGCTGGGGCCCAGGGGGTAGGGCCTGGACCCCAGGGCAGCATCACCCCTGTGTCTCACACCTGGGAATTTGGTCCCTCAACGCTTGTTAGTTTCCTGCAGCACATCTGGGTCCTGCTCTGATTAACCCCTTGCAGTACCAAGCCCGATAGACTTTCTTGCCTCTGCATAGTCCTGGCCGAGCTGTGCTGCAGTGTCTCCCTGTGCCTCTGAACTCCATCTCTCTTTCTCCCTGTGCTGGGGGTTTTCACAGCAATGAAATGCAAGAGGCTGGTCAGCTGTTCAGCCTGGTCCTGGTGACTCTGATCTGTGCATGTGGCAGGGGTTGGAGGGAAACCCAAGGAGATGCACCTCCCTGCTGTAGCCGGTTTGTGGTGCAGTGTTATATGTTGAAGCAGTGTGTCCTGTCCCTCACAAACCATCCCCACACCTTTAACGCCATCCCCCACACTTCCTATGGAGAAAGAGTCAGCTAGGGAAAAACTTTGCTTCTCCTCTTACCTAAAGCACAGATCCCAGGGCCTTTCCCATCTCCCTGGCACTGGCATCATCTCCGCAATGCTCTGCTTTCCTCCTGCCCAGGACAGGCCCAAGGGATCATTGCTGCCTTGCTGTTATATTGTGACACTGAGAAGGATCTCTTCTCCTTCTGCCTTCCAGGGCCATCCAGGTGAACCAGGAGAAGAGGGGCCACATGGTCCACAAGGACCCTATGTGAGTATTCACCAGCGACAGCCAGATAGGACAGGTGCTTTTTTTTACAGGTGTGAGCCCATCACCTGCCTGACAGACTCATCCCAAGCTGTGATGTTCTTCTCAAACATCACGGCTGGTCAGAAAATCCAGGGGTGGGAGATGCACAGATTTTAGCAAAATGTCAGTTTTCATCCTGATTTTATTTTCATAGAAATTATCTGACCAGCTCTATGGGCATACCCTATGGTAGGAATGTTAGTTTATGGAAGGGCAAGGTACATTGAAGGGGCCAAATACGTACAATACTTTAGAATCTCAAACGCAACTGATTTTTGGATGAACCTGTCTGGGGGGCAAACAATCTAATCTCAAGGTTGGGTTTTATAAATTTATGAACAAGATGATAGGACAGGGTGCTTGCACTAGTGGGGGTATGACTTGACCCAGGCATTTCTTTCCGGTCTTGTGTCTGGTCATTTGTAGATGAGCAAAACATTAAGGTCTGTCAGCAACAGCTGGACACCAGAAAAGCAACTTTTGGCCTTCCCAATTGGGAAGCAGACTCCCAACCAGGGCTTTGGCAAGTCACCCCTTAAAAAGTGGCACATGACTCCTTGGTTTTTTTGCATCCTTTAAAAACCTCTAAGGATGGAGATTTCACCACCTCCCTAGATAACCCATTCCAGTGTTTCCACCCTCCTAGTGAAAATGTTTTTGGTACTATCCAAACTAGACCCCCTCACAGCAACTTGAGACCATTGCTCCTTGATCTGTCATATAGTACGACTGAGACTGAGAATTGCCTAGCTCCATTCTCCTGTCACCCCACTAGCAATCCCTCCTCACTCTTCTCTCTTGCAGAATAAACAAGCCCAGTTCTCCCAGCCTCTCCTCATAAGTCATGTGCCTCAGCCCCCTAAGTAATCTTCTTTGTTGCCTTTCACTGGACTCTCTCAAACTTGTCAACATTCTTCCTGTAGTGGGAGACTAAAAACTGGGAGACAGCGCTCCAGATGTGGCCTCACCAGTTCTGAATAGAAAGGAATAATCACATCCCTTGATCTGCTGGCTGTACTCCTGCTAATGCAGGCCAATATTCTGTTAGCTTTCTCGGCAATAGGAGCTCACGGCTGACTCATATCCAGCTTCTTGTCCACTGTAACCTCCAGATCCTTTTCTGCAGAACTGCTGCCTGGCCAGTCATAGAAAATGTGTGTTTCCATAACATTTCAAGCAGCTTTAGTGGCAATCAGCAGCAATAATTACTGGTGAGGTTGGTCTTTGGTGGTGGAGGAGGTACTCACGGACACTGGGCCTTCAGCCTAGCTAGACGTGTTATTGCATAGCAGTGTTCTCAGGAAGGAGTAACTAACTCCATGGAAATCTGTGTCTCAGCTGAGACAGCTGCGTGGACACTATGTTTTTCTTCCCAACAGGGGATTCCTGGGCTGAAGGGGATGAAGGGAGACCGGGGAGCGAAAGGGCAGAAGGTACGTAGTGCACTTGGGCACTGCAGTGGGCGTTTTGCATGGTGGGAATAAGCCTAGTCAATGGCAGCATGGGGAACAGCACTTCCTCTGTCCCTTTCTCAAAATCTTTCCAGCTTATCCATTGTGCTTCTCTTCACGAGTCCCACGAGCATATAGCTAGGCATGTTTCTCCCTTGCCTGTTACCTGTCTTAAGCCACTCATCATGTCACCTTATGGTTGAAACCAGGCCCTAGGTGTATACAGACATTTAATCCCCCCATCCGCTATTCCCAATGTTTCTGATGACTTTCAGATATAGGTAGATACTCGCTTTGAGTCCTGATTAGATGCCTGATTTGACTTTTGCTCAAAAAGCTCCTGTACGTAATGACTCTTTCTGCAGTGAGGCAGTATATAGGAGTGATTGGGGGGGTGGGGGGGTCCTAGCTGTCCATGACCTTCAGCACTCCCTGGAATGAGAAAGACTTTTAAACATATCCAAACCTAAAGCATTGTCAGTGCAGCCGGAGGGGAAATTGGTGTTTTTGTTTTATCACCATGAAAAATTTTGGTGAACAATTTATTTTTTTCATTTTCATCCAACATTTTCTTGGAAAACTTCTTGGGTTTTCATTAAAAAGTCAGCGAGGTGGGAATTGAAACCCCAAAATGTTTGGATTTTTGGCTGCCAAAATTTTTGACGAGACGTTTTTAATAGCAAGAATTTGTTTATTGTGTAACATCCCCACCCTGCTCCAGCCTTGTGAAAAAAGCACCAGAGATTCCCCCCCAAAACAAAACCACTTCTCCATGAAGTTTTTAGTCAGCTGCAGTTGTCAGCATCACACACTTGGTTCTGTTCTTCACCGTGTTGGGACCTGTCTAGCCCTGCTTGGCTGATTCATGTTGGATGTGCCACTGTCAGTCCACCTCTTCTTTAAGTGGTGTGTGTGCAGATCTTGTAATCAGGAAAGTGGAATGAATCTAGGCTACTGTTAATTTCTGTGGTTTTGCTGCCCCTGGCGTTTGAGTCAAAGGACATTTGTTTTTGTGTTGATTACTCATCTCTTCGGTAGGATTTTGAATCTCTTTGGGGAGTTCATGTCTCTGATAACAACAGCTGTATAAAGCAAGGGTTCTCAGTATTTTCTGCCTTGTGACCCCATTGGCAGCATGGCTAGCCGTTCACCGCCTACAATTCCCCCACTGCTGAAAGAAACAGCCACCAGTAGCATTTTCGGTGCAGCTGAAGATCACACAGCCAACTCCCCACTGCCATAAAAACCCGCGGCCAGAGGTATTTTTGGTGGCATCAACAACAGACAGCTCTCCGCAGCTGGAAAAAGTTGTGACACTCTTGTGTTGTGACACAGCAGTTGAGAACTGCTGGTATAAGGGATGTGATCGATACTCTCAACTTAACACATACATGTACAGAAAAACCTGCACAGATGATCATCTGTCTTAATAACTCTGGGCTAAAAATTCCCTGTCCTAACAGCCAGCAAAACCTCAGTTTTTGACTGCTAGGAGGAGACTTAAGGCCGACATTAGTAAGGTTCTCTGTATAGTACCTCCACAGCAGCTCACCCTCCTTCTGCCGTGAACTGATTATTACAGGACTGCTGTAAACTTTGTGCTGTCCCACGGCTCAGCCGTAGGGCTGCTGAGTTTTACTGTCTGTGCTGTTACCAATTCCCGCCTGCTATTGGCCCTTCTAGGGGGAGAAAGGCAGGATGGGATATCGTGGTCAGCAAGGAGATGATGGCTTCAAGGTGTGTATGGTGATTTTTTCCCCCCTTTTTGGTCCCCCTGTCCTGCCTCTTTCAGTTGCTGTGGTGCTCACTCAGTACCTGTTACACTCTTAGGGCAAGCAAGGACCCATAGGTCCACCTGGGAGGTCAGGACAAAAGGGAGAGCAGGTAAGGACTTTAACTAGTCCGTGACTTCTCGTGTAGCTTGTTCTGCAGGCGTGTGCAGTGCCGCCCCCTGCTGCTTTTGAACGCTAGCGGCTAGTTCCAGAGTTGAGAAGCGGGAAGTGCGTGGGAAAGGCATGAGATGGATAAGTTCCCAGTCTGGGGTTGGACTGCGAGAAGAGGAACATAAAGCACCAGCTGTTGGGGAGGGAAAAGGAGTGCGGGCTACAGCAATGTTGTTGGAGGGAGGGAGGAATTGGAATTTGGCTTGGGTGAATTTTTAGCACTTTTTTGTTGACGTTGCAAAAATCTGCCTCTTCTCTGCAAAATACACTGCCAGGTAGAAAACTAAGAACAGGCTTTGGCCGTGTTGTGGGCCCTGATGCTGCGAGGGGATGGGGGATCTCCAACAGAAACTGTGGGGTCCAGCAGTTAGACCAAGGGGCTGGGAATCAGGGCTTGGGGAAGTCTTTTAATCTCATTGGACTCAATTTCCTTTTTATACTCCAGATAGGGTTGGGATCAGCCTCACAGATGTAGTGAGGCTTAATTATTTCTGGTCCATGTGACCATCAGCTGAATATGTGAGAACTATTTTTGTTAATGATGATGCTGTCTTGCGCTGAGGGCTGGAGAATCCCTTTGGAGCTTGGAGGTTCATTTATGCTACAAGATGCTGAATGGTGTCACCCAGCTCTAGGGCCACCCATGGGTTGTTTCTACCTTTTCCTGCAGCGAGTTTTTCACTCAGCATGTGCCATTTTTGCAGGGTGATATTGGCCCACCTGGTCCACGGGGCTCCTCCGGCTTCCCTGGAATGCCAGTAAGTCCTTCTATTTCCCAGCAGGTGTCGATAGATGAGCAGCTGGGCTTGGATAGATGCTCTGGTTTACAGCTGCCCAACAATGCCACCTGGAGTAGCGTGACTAGTTAACAATAGTAATAATTAATAATGAATGTGCTGCCGTGCTGTGTACCTGCTGGGACAGTTGCTCTTTCCATTCCTTTCCACTGTTTCTTTTAAAATTACTTTGCTCCATTTCCTAGCATGGTCTTCTCTCCCAGCCACAGCACGACAGGCTTGGGGAGGTCATTCAGGCACCCGCTGTAGCCCAGTGGTTCCCAGTCTCTGGCCCGCAGTATGTGTCCAAGTGACCCAGCTGCTGGCGGCAGATGGGAGCCACTGATCAGCGCTTCCCCACCGCCCCCGGCTGTAGCAGGGAGCATGGCAAAGCATTCTGCCTAGATCCCTAGGTACTGGGGTCCCCGCTGGAGCCAGAGGGAGAAGGGAGCACTGATCTCTTGCCCTCCTGGTGGCAGAAGGGACCCACTGCTACTGGGGGAGAAAAGAAAACTGCTGGCAGAGCAGCCAAGAATCAACTCACTTGAGGAGGGACAAGACTAAAAATTCGAGCCTTCCAGTTCAGCATCGATTTAGCAGATCATCTGCTGTGACTTGGCTGGCAGGCCATGCACTTCAGTGTATAGTGACAGTCCTTCATCTACACTAATGCTTGGTCTCTGAGCGTGCAACGCTGAGAGTCACTGCAGGTGTAAAATGGTGACTGTAAAAATGAGCACAGTAGCTTCAAAATGTTTCCTTTAAACACATCATGATTTGTAGTCCTTAATGGTGTATTTGTCACTGCATTTTTTAATGAGTTGAGAGACCAGTGGCCCTTCAAGGTTGTACAAATGATATTTGTGGCCCTGAAGCTGAAGGAGTTGGGACCCACTGCTCTAGACTGGCCTGGATGAGAGTCGTGTTTTGCTAGGCTAGCTAGATGATGATTTGTGGTTTTAAGCTCACAAGTAAGCCAAAGACTGGGGTTCCTTGGGCTCACACTTTGCTGGTCATGGCCACTTAATGGAATAGCTCAGGATTGGCCAGCAGAGAACTGTGAAAAGGGCTGCAGTGCTGCCTAGTGGGCAGAGCACTGGACTGGGGTACAGAAGACCTGGCTTCTAGTCCTGGCTCTGCTACTGGCCTGCTGGGTGACTAAGGCATAGTTGCTTCCTTGCCTCCCTGCAGATGACTTCCTTTGAGATCAGCTGCAAAAGACTTTTTATTGATATTCTATTTACTTAGTGTCGCACAGTTTATATTCCTTCCCAAGTCAGTTTTCCATCTCAGCCAATGTTTGCTTTCTTTGTCTTTTCCTTTCCAGGGCTTGTTTGGACCAAAAGTAAGTAGAACATGCTATTATCTTCTGTGATCTGTTTCCTCACGGTCTCCACCCTGTGTGGGTGCTGCCACATGTCCATGTACCCTCCCTGTCGTCCTCTACCTAGCTCGGCTCACACAGTTCCCCTGTCAGCTGGGGAGGACAAACTGTCGGGTGACTTCTGCTCCTAACAGAAGGGGGGTCAGGGAACTGGAGCAGCCCTCTGCTTTTCCCCCAGAAGGCCCTAATACACTGATTTTAGCATCAGCACAGCTCACAGTTTAGCAGCCCTGGGCCTTCTCTGTCCTTCAAGTCTCATGCATGGAGAGATGGAGCGGAAGAACAAATCCTGGCTATTGGAGCCCCTGAGATTTAATTCAGGCTCTGGACACCAGCGGTCAGCATGTCAGTCCATCCGGGCCTGTCTCCTCCTGTGTAATAGGGGGTGCCTGTCTCCCGGGGTCTGCCACAGGTAAGTAGCTGACCCTTGAAGCTGAACTGTCTGTTCCTCAGTAACGCTGCTGTTGTGGCCCCGTTTCTTCAGTAACTGGTTCAGCGCTGGGTTCCTTGGGAAGAGGCCAGGCTGACTCAAGCTTTAACAAGGACCCTCACCAAAGTGCGATGGGCAGCAGCTCAATTGCGCAGTCACAGGCTGGACGGGGGATAGGTGGGGATGTCTGAGTACGGGGTTGGGACTGTTCTGGGAAGGCACACGGAGGAGGAAGCAGCCAGTGCTGCTCCTCCTCCCTGGCATTTTGGAGCCTAGGTCTTGAGGCGTGGGGCCACCCATAGCACACGGCTCTGTGCTGTCACCCACAGTATGCACGTGAAGGGGACGAACAGAACCATGAGTGTGTCCAGCACACACCGAACTACAGGCCGTCCTCAGCTCTGGTGGGAAGCTGTGGCCAGCCCTGTTCTAGCCTGCAACGCTCACTGTGCAGGGCTGGATGGAGTCTGCATTGTGGTGGGTCTTTGCCTGGCCATGTTGCTCTAAGACAGGGCTCTCAAAAACATGGCCTGTGGGCCACATGTGGCCACTAAAGCTATTTCCTGCAGCCCAAAGCGACACTATTGTTAGCAATATTTGCAATATCATTGTATGAAAAGGTTTCAGTGGTGCGGTCCTTGGGCTAATGTACTAGTCCTCACGCAGCCCTCGTGATGATCTGAGTTTGAGACACTTGCTTTGAGAAATAACCAGCCAATGCCTAAAAGCCCCTGAAGCTCCTGCCACTCGCGCCTTCACCCTGGAGTGTGGCTTTTATCCTGGAGCCACTTGGGATATGGGCTCCGACAAAGGCGAAGAGTAGGGATTCCTATGATGGTCTGGGGCAGGCTCTGCTGGTTTTCTGTTGTGTTTTTTTTTCCCCACCCTTTTAAATTGTTTTCCTCTCTCTCTTTCTCATGTTAGGGACTCAAAGGTTTCCAAGGCCTGCCAGGACCCAAAGGCGAGCCAGGCCTGCCTGTAAGTTAAGCTGTTTACATAGCCCCTGTCCTTCCCACCCCACACAAGAGCAAGTCCAGTCAGTGCTGCTGGCCGCACATGGAGGGAGGAGGGGACGCCAACAGCCCTTGCAGCAAAGCATCAGCAGCCTGCCTTGCAGCTGAAAGACAGCGGGACTGGAAGGGGACGCCCAGGTCCAGTCCCCTGCTGTCACTGGCCAATGTTGATTTGGGTACCAATGTTCTCGTTGTCATCTAGGGTGCACCCGGCCGCACCGGCCCCAGAGGTCCCTCCCTAAACATCTCCCTGGAGGGACTGAAGGTGAGTGTCATGGCTGGGGAAACACTGTGACCAGGTCAGTCGGAGTGTGTGATGGGGGCTGCTGCATCTGCAGGGAGAACTTTCCTCTCCCGAAGATCTGGTCCGTCTTGGTCTAGTGGGACTTAGCTACTGGGGAGCCTGTGTATCAGTGTATGACGGGTGTGCTGAATCTTGTGGCCTCCTTGTGCTTGGGAGTGGAGGGGAGGCATTATTTGCCTTCACAGGCTTACTTGAATATAAACTGTGTGGTGGCTTAATCAATGCTAAGCCAGAAGCAGGAGAATTGAGCGCAGTAAACAACCAGCGGCCTTCACTCCCTGGTTTGCACGGCCAGTCTCAGATCACATTCCCTCTTTACGCTCTTTTCCAACTTCCAGCCCCAACAGAAGAGGATGTAAGCTGGGTCCTCTTTGGGCAAAGGCTTCTAAGGAAAAATCATAGACTATGCTGGTCACAGCAGAGTTGCTAGGAAAGAGTAAATAAGTAATGTTGCTGTGGTAAATCACAAAGGCCTCTGGAGGTACTTCTGATTTAGTAAGGATGCATTAACTCAAGGCTGTAACTACAGCGGGGTGAAGAGGGCTTTGCCCCTGTTGCTGTGGAGTGGCTGTGTTGAGCCGCTCTATCAAAAGGCGCGTTCTGTGCCGCTAGCACTAGGCACCTCTCATTGTAAGGGGTGCGTTTTGAGTGGAACGGCCCCGGGCGCAGAAATACCTCATTACGGCGCTGAATTGACTTAAGCGTACCAGTTTCCTCTCCCATCTACCACCCTTACTGTTTGTATTCCAGTAGTACCTGGAGGATCAGGGCCCCATTGTACAAACCCAGGGAGAGACACTCCCTGCTCTCAACAGCTCAGTCGAACTAAACAAGATGGACACTGGGTGCATGTGGGGGGTCTGGCTGGCTGGGGAAAGGGAAAGGAGATTTGAGTCACTTTCTGTACATTTGCATCCCTTGCAGCATCTGATTTATCCAACAAACAAACTGAACTACGACATGGTGTGGGCTCTTATGGACAGCTTGGGCCATGAGCTGAAGCTCTTGGTTGATCCTCCAGATGGCACGAAAGACAAGCCGGCTGCCACCTGCAAGGAGCTGCTCCTGGCTCAGCCACACCTGCCAGACGGTAGGTAAAAGGACTCTGTCCCCTGGCCACAGCTGGGTCCCTGGCTGGGGGAATCCAGAGGAACAAAGGGGACTCCAGGGAACCTGTGGGGGCGGTTCAGGAGGGATGACCAGGGGGAATTTGGGGGGCCCAACAGGGAGGGGTCAGGGTGGGTGACAGAACCACCTGCACTATGTCTGAGGAGCACCAGTTGAGAAGTACTGCTCTAGATAAAGGAAAGGCCAGCTTGCAGGGCAAAGGGCCACAACAGCGCAAATCCTGCTGAAGTGCCTGTGTACCTCCATGCCTGATTCGCTGGGGATTGAACTAAAAAAAAGTAGAGCTCAACATTGGCGCTAAAAAAATGTGTCACACCTTACGGCAGCGTGGGCAGTAATTCTGTCTTGTGAGCGCGCACCCTGCTGTCAGGTTGGCTGGTGGGATTGAGACTGCTCTTGGGAATGGCTGTGGACAGGCTAGTGGGGAGTCAGGGGGTGCCTTAAGGGAGCAGGACGGGATGGGCAGCTCTGCACAGTCTCCAGCAAAGTGAACCCTACAAAACTCAGGGGCAGGGATATCCCTAACACCCCCCCCCACACACACACACACACACACACTCCCTCTGAATTTCCCAACACCCCCCCATTGTCAGCTAGTAACAGTTACGCCAAATTAGTGAGCACCCCTACAGCCCCTAATTTCAAGTCCTGGGGAAGCTGCTGCTCAGGGGTTGGCATGGAGAATGCAGCAGAGCACAGCATGGTCCTCGTCGTCCCCGTCCCCCCCCCATTATTTTGCACACCCTAGTGTTGGGCCCTTTAGAAAGAGAGAGCTTGGAAAGGAAAGCTAAAGGAGCCTCCTCCTTTTCCCAAACATGAGCATCTCTGTTGACCTGCTACTCGCTCTGCCCCCTTCCAGGTTCTTACTACATAGATCCTAATCAAGGCAGCCCGCAGGACTCGCTGCTGGCGTTCTGCAACTTCACGGCAGGGGGAGAGACCTGTATCTCGCCCCTACGCAACCAGGTATGCTGGAGGAGCTGCAGCATTTGGGGCAGGAACTTGCCCAACAGCTGTTGTCTCTGAGTGCAGCAGAGCTGGGCCATGATGTGGGAGAAACAGCAGCCAGGGTCAGGCACTGGGGATGGCGTGACTGATTGCTAGTTTGAGGGCTCGACAAGAGAAACGAGTGGCAGTAAAGAGGGTGTAGACCAGAGCCATAGCACCGAGGAACTGCCACACCACTTTACTTAGCGTGAGGTTGGGGCCAAGAGCGCGCAGCGGGCAGGAGGTGGTAGCACTTTTATAACAACAATCACTTTGGCCGGAGACAAGGCCAGTTGGCAGTGAATGGGCAGGGATATTTGGTGCCAGGCTTGCCCGCTGGTTAACCTCAGACACAGCGCTGCAGGTGAGCCCTGGGTGCCATCACCGCGCCTGGTGCGTAACTGGCACCTCTGTTACTTGCCCAGGTGCCGATCAAAGCCTGGCTGAGAGCATACACCTCCACGCACACCTTTGAGTGGTTCAGCTCCCTGCCTGGCGGTTTCCTGGTAAGTGCTCCTGTTCTGCACTGGCACATCAAGGCCCTTGTTAGCTCATTGGCACGTCCCCTGAGGACAGGAATGATCAGAGAGCTGCAGACTGGGCCGTTTCAATATAGGAAGCGGACCCTGCTGCTCTTGTTCTTGGCATGGGCAGTAGGAACGGCTGGGTGGGAGGTGGGTGGGGGGGCAATAATGGAGTTCCTTGTCCGCTCTGACTCCAGCACCACATGAAATACAAATGCCTTCAGGGAAATCCTCAGGCCTGTGTTATACCCAAGAGCTGAGGGAGTCAGCACAATTGTCCGTGCTGGCTTTGCAGCCTGAGAACCTAGGAAAGCTGCTTTCACCCTGCGCCCACCTCCTCCTGGCGCCTGTTGCTGCTCCGGGATGCCACCTACAAAGTAAACAAGGAGTCCTGTGGCACTTTTAAAGACATAATTCATTTATTGCATGAGCTTTCGTGAGAGAAAGAGCTGGACTTTGCGAAGGGAAAACTAATAGTAAAAGGTTCTTTAGCCATAGAAATAGGAAGAAAACAAAGCAAGAAGGGGACTGCTTGAAGATGGGAGTGGAGGGCAAGGATAATCTAGGCACGGCTGAATATCTAAATAAATACTTTCACCTCTGTTTTTAATGAGAGTGATGATGAGTTTGGGGATAGAGTAGGGTAGCTAACGGGATTGAGGACAGTGAAGTGTAAATTACCATACTTGAGGTAGAAGCCAAACTCACTGCTGAATGGGACTAAATTGGGGGCCTGAATAATCTCTATCTGAGGATATTAAAGGAACTGGCACATGAAATCGCCAGCCCATTAGTGAGGATTTTTAATGAATCTGTAAACTCGGGGGCTGTACCGTATGACTGGAGAATTGCTAATATAGTTCCTATTTTCAAGAAAGGGAATGACCTCAGTCGTATGCAAGGTCTTGGAGAAAATTTTCAAGGAGAAAGTGCTTAAGGATATTGAGGGTAAATGGGCTAAAATACAACATGGCTTTACAAATGGTAGATTGTCCCAGACCAACCTGATTTCTTCCAGCAGCACCTGCCTTTCCTGACCCCATCCCCAGCCAGGGCCAGGCTGGCGGCAGCAGGAGCCTGATGCTGGATCGGGCCTGGGTGCCGGATCGTGGCCACAGAACGGGCCCTGGGGCAGCGACATTCCTAGTTATCGTTCCATAACAACATTGGCCCCAATCCTGGCCCCACACGCTGTCCCCTCCACACCCCGAGTTCAATCTCGTCCTCACACTGTCTCCACCACCCCTTTGGCCCCACACACTGCCACCTCCACACCCCTCCACCCATCCTGGCCTCACACGCTGCTCCCGATCCCAGTCGCATCCCCTGCCCCCCTGCTGGCTCCCCAACATGCCTGCCCCCTGGCTCCCCGATCCCCTTCTGTGACTTGCCCCCGGCTGCCTTCCCAACACCCTGGGACCCTTCCCTGCTGCCCCCTCCCCAACCCTTTCACGCCTTCCTACCTTGCAGGAGCCTCTCCCTGGCCAGGCCACTCCCGCCCTGAGCATGCCTCTGCTTGCCATATTTGGAGATGGGAAGGATTTTTCTCCCCCCCCTTCAGGTCTGATTAGCTAGGGCTCAGGGACTTTTTTCACCTTCCTCAGTAGGGGCATGGCTCACCTGCTGGTGAATTCTCTGTATCTTAAAAGGCCTTAAATCAGGATTTGAGGAAGTAAATAACTTCGTCATAGGTCAGAGGCTTAGTGTTGGAGTAGGTGGGTGAGGTTTTGCAGCCTGCATTGTGCAGGTCAAAGTAGATGATCATATTTAGTGCCTATGAGTCTGAATAAAGTGTTAGCTTTTAAAAGTGACCCAGGACTCCTTGTTTTGCTGAACCAAACTAACACACCTTCCCCTTTGCAGCACCCCTACAAAAGGAAAATCAAGCTGCCCTACAGCCCTGCTGCAGCCCTCCGTTACCCCAGCAGGGAGACAATGGGGTTATGGACCAGAGGTCATATCCCCCCTGCCCCCCTCCAACCCGCTTCTCATTTGAGGGTGGGGTAAACCTGGTCCTTGGAAGAGCTCGAATCCCTCCCGCTGCAAACCTTGAGGTCCTCCCCCTGAGCCGGGCACTCCAGGTGGCTGCGGTAGGGCTGCTCGCTTCCCCTAACTCTCGTCACTGCAGCTGGAATACCAGGGCGCCAGCACCGTGCAGCTCCGCTTCCTGAAGCTGCACAGCAGCCTTGCCACCCAGCAAGTGTCCTACTCCTGCCGGCCTGACTCCACCAGAGGAGAGCCACAGGCCAGCAAAGACATCAAGTTCCTAGCTGACTCCCGGACACAGAGCTACCTGGCCACCCTACAGGGCTGCCTGGTAAGTGGAAGCGCGGTGCCAGTGGTTTGATCTTAGCAGTGGTGGGCAGGCTTCTGCGTCTCAGTCCTGAGCCCTTGTTTCACACAGCACCCATCGACTGGTGCCATATTTTACTTTTCCCTGGCTAGAAGACACAGGCCAGTTGAGAGAAGTGAGGATTCCTGCAGGGCCAAGGCCTTGCTGGGAGAATCCCTTGTTTGGCAGACCTGACAGCTGACAGCCCTTTCTGAAAAGAGTAAATCTCCGTCTCCCAGCTGCAGGGTGCCAGTCAGTGTTTGCAGTGAGAAGAAACCTGGTCAAAAGCACAGCTGCCTTTTACCCAGAGCTGTGGGGAACACATTCAGGATGGATGCTTGCCCTGTTCCCACAAAATAAATCAGGCAATTCCAGTTCACTAAACACGTTAACGTGTCATGCAAATCGGGTGCCTTTGTACTGACAGGAAACTGTCCTCAATAGACCTTGAGGGAGACATTTAACCTCAGAAAGGCCCCGTCCGCCCAAATCCAAGTTTGGTACGCAAGTTCCAAAAGGTTGAGCTGAGATGATCAGGACCGTATTTTTCAGCTCCAAGGACCCCCAAGTGGGGTATTTAAACACGTGGCTTCATCTAGGCCTGACTCCAGCCTTCCCCCTTGACTGCAGAAGACATTGAAGAGCTCTGCCCATCCAGCCAGTTGAGGGAGTCAATTTTGAAAATGACAAATTTAGGCCTGGGTTAATTTCTGGCACTGCAAAAATCTAAGAGGCTGTTTGCAAGTGATGTTAGCTCCCACGTTGCTGGTTTAGCCTGCAGTAATTGTGTCTCAAAAATCAAACTATACAGGGCTCCTCTTAGGCACCTGATCTGCATTTTAGTAGCACCTAAACTCCCTGTTCTGGGTACCGGAGTAATTAGCACCTGGCTAAACCCTAGTGAAGACAAGGCAGCTTGTAGCTGATCTAGTGTTGTGAATACAGGTGAAAATATCAGAGGAGCTAAGGTTGAGCTTGGCCTGCTAGTAAGTATTAAGAGAACAGGAGCCTTTACTGGGATTTGTTATGTGACAGCACCAGTTGACAGGACTCTCCAGAATTCCCTCCCAGTCCTGCTTTTCTATACCCCAAGACAAAACACACCTTTATGTGTCACCACTGAGCCCTGTTACTACTGCAGCGGTATCGCTTTGTGTCTTACAGCTGGACAACGAGTCCTCAATCACAGACACCATATTCCAGTTTGCCACAGCGGAGCTGGCGCTCTTGCCCCTCCGCGACTTGGCTGTGTTTCACAATGGAGATACCTCGCACCAGTTTGGATTCACCATTGGCCCGGTTTGCTTCAGTTGAAACCAGACTCACAAACCCAGGTTCTTTTGGGGAATTACAGGCCTGCAGAGGAGAG
This sequence comes from Podocnemis expansa, assembly GCA_007922195.1. NCBI lineage: Eukaryota > Metazoa > Chordata > Testudines > Podocnemididae > Podocnemis > Podocnemis expansa. The sequence goes on from ML682047.1 coordinate 5,382,214, forward strand.
CGGAAATAAACAACCCTTCCCCTTACTGCACTGAAAGCTATTTCTATTTACAGGATATGTGTTTATAGCTATCGTATGCTATGGATTACAGGTCCTTCTGAAGGCAGAGAATATTGTTTACAAAGGTGTTTTCTCTATAATCATATATATTTATAAGGTGCTAATTTAATAATTAATGGGAAAACTGTCCTGTAACTAGATCCTGCTTCAAGGAAGATCCAAGCTTTCAGCTGAACCACTTTTTCTGATATTGCACAGGTCCCTTTCTCAGGCACATAAAAGGCTAGGGAAAAGCATGCCAGGCCAAGAAGCATTTGGAGCTGTTTGGGCATTTTTCCACAAAAATATTATTAATCAGAAAACAATGATTCCCCAAAACTGGAACTAACTGCTCGAAAGATCAGTTGAGGCAACATTTGACTTGCAAATGTCTCAATGGAAAATGTGAGCTTTCTGGCTTGAAACTAAATATCAGCTGTTTAATTTAAAAATGGTTGAAATCAAAACATTTTCAAAATGCTCACAATGGAGCATTTAAATTAACCCACTTGGAAATTTTTTATTAAGATGCTTTGTCTCAATTCCTGAGGGAAGGGAACATTTTGACATCACAAAAATTGCTGCAGTGCAGGAAAAATGTTTCCTGCCCAGCGTCTGACTGAAGCCTAATTCCAGGAGGTGCCACACACCACCAGCCTGCTGGTCTGAGAGCCCAATAGCCCTTTGACGTTCAATTCTTAACAAAAATGTACCAGGTCAAAACTTACTGCAGTACTGAGGCTTTTTAAAAACGAGGCTGTAGCTTTTCATGAACACAGGAGTTGGTTTTTGCTGCTCCCACTAGTCTATTCAGGCAGCCTCATCACTTAGTCAGCCAGCACTGGGTGTACATTAGAAATTGTGAATGCAAATTGTGGAGCAAAGATGACGGTCCCCACCTGACCTTGATCACAGGTGGTAAAATAGAGGGGCCTAGTTAATGGCAGCACCGTCTTAATAATCCAGCAATGTGACACATTTGCAATTCACTGTGGAGAGAAAAGGGATAAAATTTGTAGCAGGCGCCATGCCTTTCCTTGGGCTGTAGGGTGATTAAGGCTGAGTTTCACAATGCAAAATGGGCCGGGGGGGGCTGATCCTAATGTTCATCTGCTGGACAACAACCTAGTACTTCAGGAAATGACACTGAGAATCAAAACAGTATTAAACACTTTTAGTTGTACATGGGCATATTTTTTTTCTAGCAGGTGTGTTAGCCTTGAGTCTATGCTAAGTTGCTTGGGCCCTGCTGATCTGGATTAGCAGCTGTTACAGTTAAACAAACAACATTCCTGGTGTTCAGCTCCACCCACACAGCAGGTTAGCTTTAAGAGGGTTGTTGGTCCTGCCATGAGTGCAGGGTCCTGGACGCAATGATCTCTTGTGGTCCCTTCCAGTTTCTACAGTTAGAGTGAGTGAAATCTCACCTTTAAAAACCAAATAGGTGGAGTATGGTCTAGCTTGCATGAATTAACTAATGCTGGGCTCTGAACTCTAGCAGTGGTTCACCCCACCCCAGTCTATTTTTGTGGATTGATAATTGGGAGATTTGCACCTTTGAGCTCCACATCAAGTGCTACTGCTGCCTGCAGCCTACTGGGGGCTGGCTGCTTATTGGCTAGTACTGCAACGCCACCCCAGTAAGGAGTGTGTGTTGGTGCGAGGACTCAGAGTCGGTATCTAGTGGGAGGTACCATGTACAAAGGAAGGTTAAAGCTACTCCAGGGAGTGTGACGGAACTGTGTATGCAGTTAAACTCTGCTTCCACTCCAGTTTTTTGCTGTAAAAACAACTCGCGTGCAGTGCAGCCTTTGTTTATGTGACGTCTGTTGCTGGCAACGGATGTACCAAATACATCACTGGCTGCAGGGTTCACTCGCTGCTTTTCCCATTCTGGTATTTGTATGATGTGCATTTTTAGCCTGACCTCTGTATGAAAGATGCTGGTCATTTTGTATAAAGATGTGATGTATTTTGTAAAACTGGCACCACTCATTTATATACCATACAAACGATTTGACTTTCCGCCTGCCGTGTGACTGCTTGTTCTGCAATGGGAACCTAAACACCTGTGCCAACAGGAAGTGGGCAGCTTCCCCAAAGCAACAGGGAAAAGAGGCAGGGAGTGGTCTAGTAATCCAATTAGTCTCAGGACTTTCCCTTTGTCAGCACAAACCCTGCCCTGACACAGTAACACTCCAGCAAATTCCCATGAAGATGGTTGTCAGGCAGCCCTTGCCAGCTGCTTTGGATGTAGGGTGTGTGCAAAAGACAACACAGAGTGAAAGGCTGCCCACAGGGACATTGTTCACTCAAGCCAGCTGCCATCTGAGGCCAGTTACCATGCATGTAATATCATGGGGTCACAGTGGCCATGTCTACTACTTTCAGTTTTTTGGGCGTGGTACAGTGCAAATTTCTGGGACACAGAGGAAGAGAAAAGTTCTCCTTCAAATGGCCGCAGAGAGGTGCAAGCCCCACCCTAAGGAGTTAGAAAGTTTTCAGATAGTCTCTAAACTACAGTATAAAAATGTCAGGATCAGGCTTCCCTTCCCAGAAGAAAGCTTGTGGTGTCTCTTTATACAGCTCCAGGCATTTTTAATACCTACACAAGTCATAGCACTTCACAGGCAGTGCAGGAACTGCTTCCTCCCCCATTATTATTCAGGACACATGGGGCAGTGTGATGGACAGTCCTGTCCTACCCCTTTGTCAGTCAGAACCAGCCTGCTAGCTAGACAGGCACCAGAGGTCAGTTTGAAAAACTGGCCAAGCCTCTACTGCACTCTAAAACAAGGGGAGCATACACAATGACCAGCCTAATTTGCACCTGGTAGTTGTAGCTTAGGGCTACTTAGTACCTGAAAATTAGCTGTTGCAGCTGACTGAGTTGTGCTACAGTCCCAGGTTCAACCAAGTCAGATTTAAAGACCTGCACAGTTTAGAGGCAGGCAGGCAACTTAATGCTAATAGTTAAAGAGACTGTAACAAGGGCAGATATGCAGTAGAGAGCCTCTGGCCAATGAGATTTTTGTACTTTTTAGCTTTCCAAAGTACCATAGAGACAGCAGCGTGTCACCTGTTGCTTTCAAGTAACACAGCCAGTGACCATGAAGCTGGACTTGTCTGGGCATCTTTGGTACAGCTGATCCCGCAGAAACCCCCTTACTGCTTATTAACAAACCGATAGCTGGCAACAGCTTTCAATTTAAACATGTACATTGTCCGTGACACTCAGCCAATGGCCCTTGGCATCCCGCCTGCCACAGATTGGCACAAGGGTTATAAAAACAGAGATGCTACCATTGTGACTCACTTGCACTCCTGGCTAGCAGCTAGGTGCCACCTTTCCCCTCCTCCAACATGAAAGTGCCTGAGTTTGCAGGGCAGAAAGCCAGCGGCCCCAAACTGACTCAGTGTGCTGCAGTAAGTGATGAGTTCAACACTTCTGCGTAATCCAGGCTCTGAGAGCAGCATCCACAAGGGGTCAGGCCATCTGCCTCTTAGCTGGCCCCTAGCCACCTGGCTTGCAGGAGAAGCAGGCTCAACTTGACCAGGAGTGCTTCTCACTCTCCCGCATTGATCTCCATGGCTGCCGTGGGATCACAGCTGGTCTGTGTTTTCTAGAATTTGAAAAAAGTTAGAAGTCTGGTTTGCAAAACCACCCAGCTCAATCTGCCCCATATGGGGCTCAGCTGTGAAGGCCAACAGGGACCACTGTGCCCATCCCTCAGTCTACCTTGCTGGGTAGTCTTACCCACTAATTCTTGGGTCAAGGCTGATCGATAGCAACATTTCTCAGCCTGGGGGTCAGCCCCAACCTGGGCAAACCAGCATTCAGAGTTCTAGTGCAGTTCCGGTCCCACAGGGCTGGCTGAATTCAGCTCCCTGCTCATGGCTCTGTGAGGCAACAGCATCACGCTGGCCTGGCCCAGCCACCTCAGTATCATGATGATGGGACAAGCTGGGCAAATGTCAGTGGCACCGCAACACCATGCGCTAAGTCACACCAGTGGGGGAAATCTGGCCCAGCCAGCTCCCCCCAGTGTCGTGCCAATGGCGTGGCTGGGCCCAGTGTGACCAGCCCGCGATCCTTTGCACAGCAGCACGCTGAGCCCAACCCAACTCTGGGACCAGACCTGCTGATGCAGGGTGAGTGGGAGAACTCTGCACCGTCCTCGTCACCACCTCTCGACCTCTTGCAACAGAGCGGTGACATTTACAGCTAGGTTGTTAGCCCAAAAAGGTTGCAAACCACTGCAGTAGAGCCTCTTTCAGAAAGACATTCAGTCTCACTGGGAAAATATTTCAATCCATGGAGAGTCCACCACAGCCCTTGGCAAGTTCTAAAGGTGACTGACTTACCCTCACAGCTGACGTTGGTATTTTATCCCCCCTCCACCCCCAAAAGTGTTTGTCTCAGGTCTGCTCCCAAGCCATTCTGTCTTGGACTGACCAAGATCACTTCTGCTCTCCATATACATTAACAAAACCCTCTCCCTTGAAACCAGAAATTACCCAAATCAAATTCCAGCAAACTGGCCTTGGGGACAACTGGCTCCCAAGAGCTTCTGCTCTTAATTCAATTTCCTCTTTAGTTTCTTACCACTTACCTTCACCTGGAAACATGGACTTAGCTCCCAGAAGGACATCCACATTGCGATGTTGGGCCAGTGCATCTAAAAGTACTTGCCCTTCCTTCTGGAAAAGGAAGACAAGGGGGATGACGATATCGCTGGTGCTTCCATCTCCCGCCATCTGAAACAGAACCTTGTCCTCACTGTAGCTGCCTTCAGCATTGTCTAAAGAGAGGGAATTAAACCTGTTTCAGGGCCAGAGCTGGGAGCATTTGCCAACTCATACATGCTCTCATGCGCCACACACTGCGTCCAGGGGCAGGTTTGGTCTGACTCTCAGCTTCATGCAGGCAGGACACTTGGGAAGTCGCACATTCTCACGGCACTATACAAACTGGAGGGGGGGGGGGAGGAGTTCAGGGGTCAGAGGGCAAAGGTGATTGCCAGTCCTCCTCCCTGCGAGCAGGGACTGGCTCTCACTTGGGCTACAAGGCTGCAGAAGGACAGATGCACCTGGGGCTTTGGTGAGATTTTCCTGCTAATCTCTACCTAATAGACAAGTGCTTTGCAAAAAACATACCCCCTAGCAAAAGACAGACCCATTGCTCTTCTGGTCCAAGTGCCAGCTCTTTGCCCGAGGAGAACTCCCTAGAGAAAAGCCTTCACACTCAGGCATTTCCATGACCACAGCAGAAGACAAGCATCTCCTGGCCCACTCCAACTCCCACACAGGCATGGCTTCTGTGAAGAGGACATGATGACGCTGGGTGCGGTGGCTGGACACTCACCAATGAAAATTGCTCCTGAGGCGCCTGCTTTCTGCAAGTTCCTGGCTTTGGCAGCAAACATACACTCGCCTCTCTGGGCCAGCACCATTTTACCTCGCACCTCCGTCGGGTTGGTGATAGCCCCACAGGCCTGGAAAGGTTCACTCAGCACTAAGGTTCCTTTCACCTACAGTGACACAGACCTAGGTAAGTGCTTTGGAGCAAGGACAGGCATTTGGCTCTGTATTTGTAAAGCACAAAGGGGAACCAGTTTGTACCGGGGTTTCGCAGACACTAAGGTAAAAAAAAAAATTAACAAGTGGCTCATTCAGTACCATTAAGGTTGCTTGTTCCTAGACGTATTGCAATTCAAGAGTAATCGACACACCCCACTCTGTTTGCTGTGTAGGAGTCCAATTTCATCCCCATCACACAAAGTGTAAGGGTATATTCCCCACTGTAAAGGCAGCAAACAGTTGAAGGAAGGGGTGTGTACGTCTCACACCTGCGTGGCATAGCCAGGAGCCCCAGGCGAGCTATTTCTGACCATGCCACACTAACATCCTTCCAGATCCCAACACCGTCTGTGTCATGCATTCGGTACTGGGGCCTGGCTCCTCCTTGGCACAGGTGCCCTGGCCAAAGCTGCAATCTCTGTGGGCTGGTCACAGTATAAACAAACCCAGAAAGAGCAATTACAGCCAACTGGGACCATCCCCAGGCTCCAGTGGCAGCCTGGAGGTTGCCCTCCTTGGAGTAGGAATGTTGCTTAATTTAAAATCAGATCATCCTTCTTGGCAGAAGTCTTATTCTCCTGATTTTAATAAAGTGGCCATCCAACCCAGGAGCAGAAACAAGGCCATGTGATTTAGTAACATTCAAAGCAAACAAACTGTAAAATTACTCAGTGACTCCTTTACACACCCCACACGCAGGCCTAGAAAAGCGGGAACAGCCGGCAAACGGAGGAGCTTTCATTCCCTTGGCTCTAGGGCCCAACAAGGAGAGGCTAGAAAGGTTAGCCACTCCTGCAGACACAACCTGGCCCAGCTCCCTGGCTATTAGGTGTGAAAGAATCACCTACCCCATGTTCTTGTTTGGTCAGGTCCATCCCAAACTGGGCTGGTCCAGCAGTAAGTATCGTTCGCCCTAAAAATGGGGGAGAAATAACTTGGACAGCCAGCGGGGAAATGCCTTTCTGCTCTCCTTCAGAAGGGTCTACCAGCTCAGTGATGAACTTCAGGCTGAAGAGCCCCAGAGGAGAAGCTTCCTGCTGTTGGGGGAGAGAGAGACAGCACTGTACCAGCTCTGACAGGGTAGTCACAAGGTAAGAAAGTAGCTGGTTGGTATGTCGAGGGGCACTACCCAAGGACTGCCATCACATCAGCGGGGGAATGCAGCACAAGCTCATTCTGACCCTGCTCTGGCTCAGCTTAGCCAGAATGGAGCAAATACCCCCCAAAGGGCTGAAATGAGGTTTAATTAGTGTGTCAGTTGGAGATCCTTGGAGGAAAACAATCATATGGCACAGTGATGGACAAAACATTTGGAAGTTTGACTAATGTGGCCACCAAGAGAGCTGCAAAAATGTGACACTGGGGTGGAGCCTCGGTTTTACACACTGCAAGGAAACACACCAGGCCTTTAAGTAGCTGCTTGCAAGATGAAGGCTCAGTTCTTGGCGATGACCTTGGGACAGGTTCTCATTAACTGCCCCAGCTGGTCACGCTCAGCTAGCAGTTCATGGAGGAAAGGAGATAGTCACTGAAGTAGCTCAGCTTCAGTTATCCCTACAGGGAAGATATTACCCAGCCTAGGTGCCTGGCGCTGGCAGGAACCTTGCCAAGAATTCTCACCCTGGCCTTCCAAAGTGACCAGCGGCAGGCAGAGCACTGCCACCACGCATGGAGAACTCAGAGCTCACCTTGTGGTGGAAGGCAGTCAGCTGCACACTCCTGTCGCCCAGCGGGAGCAGAGTCAGTCCCATGCTCCTCAAGATCTCCAAAGGCTCCATCCTGGCATCATGGAGAGGGAGCTCCAGCCCACTGAGGGAGACAAGGACCAACCACCAGGTCAGAGCGACAGCAACACAAACCGCCCCAGACCAGTGCAAGCCCAGACTACAGCAGACAAAGGTCTAACAAGAGCCAAGAGCTGGAAGCTGACAGCAAACTGAGATTGAAACTAAGGAACAGATTTTAAGAGTGAAGGTAACTAGCCGGTGGCCCACCTTCCCGTGGGGTGTGATGGATTCTCCATCACTGGCAATGTTTAAATCAGGTGTTTATGTATGAGACCTACTCCAGTTCAAAAGCAGTTACTGATATGCAAATTGATACAGGGGCGTCCAAGGGCCTGCATTGTGCAGATCGCACTAGATGACCACGATATTCCCTCCTGGCCTGGGACTCTATGAGTTGCCAAAAGCCTGTGAGCATTACGCAGGGGTTGCCACTCACCTGAAGAGCGCCAGACGCTGTGCTCCTGGCTGCAGCAGCTGCTTGTGGGCATCCCTTATGGTGCGGGTAAAGGTTGGGTTATTGGGGAAAAGCGTCTGCACACTGGGGCAAGAGCGGGTAAAAATCTGCTCCTCTCCATGGCCCATGTGAAACATCTACAGTGAAAGAGACAGGGATCAATCTTCCCCTCTGCTCATGCAGCTTCCTGGGTTTGTGTGAATAATGGTCCAGTACCACTTCCTTTTCAGACACTCAGTGAGGGACTGGCAGAGCCCCTCAGCCCAGCTCAGCCACTCCAGTAGCCCTTGACTTGGCCCTTCTAATTTGAAAAACCATTAAAAAAAACCATTTCATGTCCCTGGCACTGGATGCAATTAGTCCCTGTTCTCACCAGGGCTGGCCAGCACAGGGCATGCCTGATGCTGAACAAACACAACCATGGAGCGACTCTGCCGTAGCTGAGCTGGCATGGCGAGAAGGAGACTGGGTACAAATGAGCACAAGTCACTGAGATGGACAGTCTTGTGGTTAAGACGCAAGATGGGAGATCACCAGAGGTGGGTTCGAGAGCCAGTTCTGCCACAGCCTCCCTGCCTAGCTCTCAGAGAGCCTCTTACACCCACCATGTCTCAGAGCTAAACAAGGGAGTGAATATTTGCTTTTCCCCTGCCTTAGTTAGGTGTGTCAGGCGCTGTCTCTCACCAGATATGCCCAGCACAACGGGGTTCCAATTCTGTGGGGGCGCCACCGTAACACAAACCCTTCACCCAGTCTGATAAGAGACTTCCCTATTGTCCCCGACCAACACAAAGCCTTCTGATTGAAGGCTCCAGCCTCTTTGTGGGCCTGGGACGCAGGAGACCAACAGGCAGATTGTACCACTCCTTGGAGATGGCTAGTGACAAGTGCCAGAGCAGGGACTTCCAAGACTCTTGCTACAGCCATTTGACACTCTAAGGAGGTTTTGGAAAGTGGGTGAGTGCCTCACTGCCACTGTGTCCATGGCAATCCCACTTCGTGGAGATGCACAAAGTCCCAGGCCAGAGGCGCTCAGGTATGTTAGGTGCACGTGGAACCCATTGCTCGGGGGTATCGTGTCCCACAGTGCCTGATTCACAGAGGATGCAAGTCTGTTACAGGCCCAGCTATACAGTTCCTCACGGCTGATGGCTCTGGAGGGGCCGTGTGGCCTAACATTACAGAACCAAACTGGGACTATGGGAACCTGGGTTCTGTCCCCATCTTGTCCAGGGTTACCCAGCAAACCAGGGGCAAGGCCCTTCCCAAGCCTCGGGCTCCTCCTCTGTTAGTTCAGCTGAAGAAGAGTGCTAGAGGTTGGTGCTGGTGAGCCATCGTGCACAGTTTGGCAGGGGGAGGTTATATAAACCAGGCCCCTCATCCACACATTTCATAGCAATTCTGACCAAATTTTCCATACAGCATAAGATGGCTAAGAGAATCAGACACCCAACTCCCATTGGAAATGCCTTTCCTCAGGCTGTGACCCAACACGGCTGGTTTTAAACCTTGAAGAAAAAATTACCAGCCAAGTTGACCTCCTCTGAAAAAGTCCTGTGCCCTGGGAGTCAGAGACACAACCATTACCTGCTGTGAAGCTAACCATGCCCCGGGCACCCTTAACAAGCCTACGGCTGACGTACAGTCATGTTCCTGGGGCAGGGGGGCCGGGCGGTGGAGAGAGACAGGGGCAGCAGGTGGGCTTCTGTGGTGAAGATGTAATCGTCAATGTCTAGAGGCAGATCTCGCTTCTCTGTGAAAAGCAAGTAGAGGTACTTAAACATCTCGGCCAGGAAAAAGGAGTCCATCCTGCATGACAAATGGAGACAGACATTAGAGGCAGGGCGCGCTGAGAACGAGGTAACAAGAATTGAAAAGCCCATGCAGATTTATTTACACCCCTACAAATCTCTGGAGAATCATGGTAACCCTCTCTGAATGGAAGCCATGAGGGGTGGAAGAAGTAACTTCGGAGGTCTCTCTCTTGTCTTCGAGACCCACATATCTGCTTCTGAAATGCTATCTTGTCACATCACACCGCAGTGCCTCCAGGGAGATGGTATTCCCATGCGCACTGCAGGAAGATGACATACAAGGGGACTAGATTTCCTCTCAGGGCTCAGAACTGACTGATGCCTACTTTGCTCCAGGAGAGATTCAGACCTGTTTACTACCCTTGTCCCTCCCTTCTGTTGACCTCCCTGTATGGTCATTCATCAGCTTTAGAGTGTGAGCTCTTTAGATAAAGGGAGACGATTTCACATCAGTGAAGGACTGTGTCAGCTCACGGCTTTAGAAGTCCTATAACAGTAATGAATTAAATTAGGATGCCCAATGGAAATATGTGAAGAGGAGGATGGAGATTATGATCTTCAGAGAAGTCTGAGACAGACTCCAAAAGATCAGCTTGGTTTTGGTAAATCCAGTTCAGCACAGCTGCAGGGAGGGCAGTTCTGTTGGAGTGATGTACTCCCCTCACATGGCTCTGAGGAGTTCCTCTGCAGTGCAGTGACGTGCTCACCAGTGAGAGCAAATTCCAGCACTCTGCCCACACATCATATCGAACAACCTGCACCGCATTAGGAAAGGCTGAACATGCTGTCAGCATTAATTAACTGGTGCTCATTGACTGGCCAGGACAAGAGGGAAATCCCCAAATCACAGACCAATCAGCCATGAGACCAATAGGTTGCTCCTGGGTTGGGTGGCCTCACAGCTGGTGAAGGGCTTGTTTACACCACCAGTTATTTTGGTACAATATATGCTGTGCTGGAGTGTGACTAATCTGAATCCCCTAAGTGATGTAAATCCCGTGGGCTTAGGGCTTCATCATTGTTCTGCAGCTGCACTGCTGCAGCACTTCTAGCACAGACGAGACCTAATGCTATTGTCTGCACAGCAAGCGGCTGGTGTAATCCCAGTGGGGGCAGACAACCGTATGCAGACTCTGCTAGAGTTAGCATCAGAAAATGGCAGCCTGGCTGCAGCAGCATAGGTGGTTGGCGACCAGAATATGGATTGTCCAGGAGCAAGATCTGAACCCTAAACCTGGCTGGCAGACAGATTTCCTTCACCATCACCCCTCTCTATTTCCAAGGGGAAAGATCACAACCAAGAGAATGAGGCTCCAGCCCTGCATCGGGGGTGCACAGGGACTCAGCTCCCCTTGTTTGGTTACAGTGATGCAGCGCAGTGATTTTTGAACGGCAAAGCACAGCCTATCACTGCAGGGGACCCAGGACCTCCTACACCAGACACTGGTCCATCCCACTCCTGATTAGCCTGTCCAGCGCTCCTCTCTGCCCAGGCCTTACCTGTCCTCATGTCGGCCAGTCCTTACATCCTGCACTGCTGCAAAGCCACAGGCCACCCGCGCATACTCGTTCAGGCTCTCTACAATGGACTTGCCCACTTGGAGATAGTAGGGGTCTCGGGTAGCCTGGGAGAGGAAACAATTACCATTCAGCTCACTCCATTCACAGCACAGCGAGGCCAGAGGGAAATGGTGGCTCATTCCCAGAGGGACATGCCGTGTCACTTTGGAGGGTCACTCCCACATACCAGTGGAGGGAATCAGGAGAGTCAAATCTCCACTACCTATGAAGGGTACTCAACCAACTCACTGGTGTTGCCAGCTCCCACCCCCACCAATACTTTCCAAAAATGACAAAGCCAGCCTGGAATAAAAGCAAGCCCAGATCAGCCTTTGCTTAGGGGCCAAAACTATCACACGCTCTTCTCTTCATCAGCTTCAAACAGCACTGAGAATGACGACACTCTCCGGTCTGATACCCATTTGCCACTTCTTCAAAGAATGAAATGCATCCACTTGCAGTGTGTTGGTTTTTCAAACCATGCCTTGCGATGGGACTAACCTTGTAGAGAAAGTATGTGCTCTCAGCAAACTCCGGCCGCAGAGGATGCTGGGCCCAGTACACAGCAAAGTCTGATGTGAAGGCCTGTAACAAAGGGAAAGAGAGCACGCTAAGATACAAGCTGCCATTTCACAACAGCACCCCTAAGGCCACGTCTACATGGACACAGCGTGTGGCAAGCCAGGATGTAAGCTGGTTTTCCAGGCTGTGTGGGCCCTACCACCACACTAACAGCACAGTACATCAAAGCAGAGGGCACAAGCCCACAAAAACAACATGTGGCCGGCTGGCCTGGATCTACACTCTGGCCTGCCATGCACATCTCCATGTAGACAAGCCGTTACTGACAAAAGACTATTGAACAGTTCTGATGGAAAACTTTCAATCAGCCCCCATCACGAGGGCAGGATTCTCAAAGCAGCTCCTCATTTGGACATCTAAACAAGGCCCATGTGCTCAGAATCACCCAAAGTGGAAGTTAAGATGAGTTTGTTTCCCCCAGATGAGCTTGCCAACAGCCTTTGCACATCACTTTCTCCTTCCCCACAGGCCCTGGACAATGAGAGAACATGACATACACAGATTGTGCTTTATGCAGGGCTTGACAAAACCCAGGTGCCAGGCTGCCAAGGCAACCAGCATTTGTAGCACGACTCCAAGCTCCACGGTGGTGTGACAGTTTCAGGTCAAAGGGTTAAAATCTATCGGTGCTCTGTTGCTCCTGTCAATGCCCTGCCCAAGAAGGCATCGGCACCAACCTGCAGAATGAGGGCTGCACCAAGACACCAACGGGATAAAAGCACAACGACCAAGGAGGCAGTTTACACACTCACCTCGGGGAGGAATTTGTGTTGCTTGGTGACCTGGTACAACATCTCGTGTGTCTCAATGGCAGGCTTCAAATCCCCCCTCAGCACCTGAGAACAGGGAAAAACCCTTTGTTTCCCTGTGGCACACATCAGACTTAGGACAATTGAGGCATCAGAGATGCTTCCAGTGCATAATGGTGACAGCCCAGATCCTTGCCAGAGGCAAATTTTACACAGCACTTGATTTCAGCAGTGGCACACGCTTGATAGTGATGAACAGAAACTGGCCGGCACCCACCCTCCCCTTGGCTCATCAATAAAATCCACCCCTTCTTTGGGGGCAGGGATCAGCAGGGGGCGTGGGAGGGCTAAAGAGAGGATCCCAGTCTAGTAGCACTCCTCCTAGAGGCCAACGATAAATAGTGTCAACTATATGGATAGTGGCTTTTGTGATATGCAGCCACAGAAGCTAGGCTGCCACCACCAACTTATTTCACATAAAGGTTACAGCTCTCACTTGTCATCCAAATACACCTGTGGCTGGCTTTCAGCCAAAACCATGGGGAAAGATGGAAGGGTATTTCAGCTTCAACCACCACCACTCTGCTCATAGCCTATTTCCTCCTGAACTCATTTCCCTGATTCCCCTTGGGTCACAGCTGAGCGAGGCTGACTGGATGTGCCTAGGACACTGCATTTTACAGATGGACATTTGCCAGCATTCTGCCTTGTGAGATGGCTTGTAGCTATGTCTTCAAAGCCCCAAATTGACCCTAGAACCAGCTTTGCAGGAGACAAAGGTTCACAGGGAACGAAAAGTGATTAAGATGCAAGCTTGCCACCTGGGAGATCCAGGTTCAAATCCATGCTCTACCACTGACTTTTTGAGTAGCCCTGGGCAATTCACTTACCTTCTCTCTGCCTTGGAGGAGTGTAGCATTGCCCTGTGGGAGGCCAGACCCATTAAAGACTGCGGCACTCTCATGCTAGGGTAATGGGCCAGATACGTACCTAAGCACAGCACTCTGGCTCATGAGACATCAGCTAAAGAACGTACAAGTGTTGAAGAGCAAAACAGTCCCAAAAGTTTGGCCAGTCCAATTGGATGGACACACCTACCTTGGTAAAGGACAAAGCCCATCTCCACTCACACAGCTGGCCCTCTTTTCACAGTCCCACCACTTTGCTGAGCCCAGCAAATAAGAGATGGCCCAAGTGGCATCTGAGCACAGCCCCAAGTGCTGGTGTTCATTTGGCCAAGCCCAACGCCACTCTGTATCAAGTCCATTCTGCCTACAACTGCTGTACCTGGAGGCCAGGGAAGAAGGCCAGGAGGGAGTCCATCCAGCTCCGGATGCTGACTGTGGGATTGTGCATATGGACGTTGAGCAGCAGGGGAGGCTGGCTGATGTATTTCATTATGGCTACGTAATGCTAAGGAGAGACGGACACAGACTGTTGTTATCTAAACTGCAGGACAAAGAGCTCTGTAAATCCAGTAAGACAGTGGGACAGGGAAGGGAAAGCAAGGCTGAGCAAGGACTCATCCAACACGAAGGCTCCCCAGCTGAGCACTTGGAAAGCAGGAACCAGCAGTCTCATAGCTATGCCAGTCAAGGGACACCGTGGGCATCTCCCTCCAGCGCAAGCACAACTAAAACAGCCAAGTAGGGCTGGCTCACGCTCACTCTGAAAGACATTCACCTGGGGGGAACAACAAATCATGGATCGAGTCCTTATCAGCAATCAGAAGAGCTACTTGAAAAGAGGCTCTGAATGCAATGCAAGCCTCCCTGTCATCCCTCAAAATGGCATGGCAACCTGTCGATGATATGAGGCTCCAAGATGGAACTTGCTGGAAAGGAAACAAGTGGCAGCATGTTTGCGGGCCAGATCAAGGTGCCTCCCTGCACAGCTGGCTGCAAGTTCCTACACAAGAGCAGATGAATGAGGAGGTGCCAAGGTGGCTGGTGAGCTCCTGACCTTGCTGCATACCTGGTATGTGGCCACTTGCTTGACTTTGCCTCTTGCTTGCTGCTAAGTGGAAGCCACCAGTCCCTGAGCCCTCCAGGGAGCTGCCATGGCAGCAGCTGCTCTGGTGAAAGGAAATGAAGGCAGACAGGCTGCACTGCAGCAGGCCTTGCAGTGTGGGTCAAGCTGGCCTCGCACCTTCAAAATGGATTCCTAGCTGGAAGATGGGGTGGGGCAGGACTAGACTAGATACCCACATTCCCTCCCTCACACCAGAGAGCGACAGAAAAGGAACGCGTTACCCTGCGTACTCACAGCGTTGAACCTCTCCAGATAGGTGTCGTCCCCAAGAAGGATATATGCCTTCATCAGGTACTCGTAGTACGAGTCTATGCCGGCTCCGACCCCACTGTCTAGGAGAAATCAAAATGGATGGAGCAGGCAGCGAAGCGTGGGGGCCTTACCCAGAACAGCGCAGGCGTTCCAGAGGAGAAGGATGTGGGCAGCAGGTGCCGGGCTGTAGCCCCCCTTGTCACCACACCGACATCCTTGCAGGCTCCTCACTGACGCTGAGGGGGCACTCAGCAAGGCCAGTCTCCAGACACCCCCTCGCAGTGGGCAGAGCACTCTTCCACTTCCCAGGGCAGGACAGAAAGAGGGGCACCCCCGCTTTGGTACCCTGCCAGAGCGACGGTGCCACAGCAGGGAGCTCGGCGGGAGAGACGACACTTCAGCACAACTCAAGCCCCGCAGCTACTCCAAGGAGCAGAGCCTGCAGCCGTAAATCACGGGTGACTGCGATACCAGCCAACACACCTCTGGCCCCAGCTCCTAGCCAGAGAGTAACTTACCCCGCCGGACCCAGTCCCCACTGTGAATGTTGATGACTGTCCCCACCAGGTTGTTCCCTTTCTGGCGCTTCTCCCAGAGAACATCCAGCGCTCGCCGAGCTGTGTCCTGAGGACAGAGACGACAGGATGGACAGAGAGAGGAATGAGGTTCCACAACACACCTTACACCTCAGCCTCTTTGCCCACCCCTCTACCCAATAACACACAGGAGCTGTTTTTAGACTATTCCTTATGCTCACTAATGGAGCCACCCTGCAGGAAGAGGGGTTTGCATGATGGGACTAGACCCTCCAACAGGACTAAGGAGGTTTGGGTTCTGCCACTAACTGTGGGGTTTGACACCTTGGACAAGCCATTGTGTCTGTTCTCTCATCTGTAAAATGGGGTGATAACCCTTCCCGAGTATATGGAGTACTACAGCAAGAAATGCAGCCCTGTGTTCAGGGACCAGTGAAAGGCAGACATATAAAATAGAATCATCTCCCCCTTTATGCCCAGATTTTTCTTCCTGCACCCCCCACCCCCATTCTTACTGTTTAACCAAAGCAATGTCCAATCTGTGAAACCCTGTGTGGCGCTTTGGGGTGGCCTGAGCACTCTTGCTGACTGAGGAGGCACAGCACAGATGGATACCATGGTGGGCTGGAGGCTTGATGTCTCCCAGCTCCCTGCAGTACCAACCAACACTGGCTGCGGACCCCATTTCCAGCTGTTCCCCACATTCCACAAGCATGGGGTGTTGAGGGGTTGCTCACTTACCCACCCGCCAACACCCCATTTAGCCAATAGATGAGGGGATCAAGGAAGAGCACTAAGCTGGGATCCGGTCAGCATGCAGATATTGCAAGCAGCACTAGATGTCGATTATGTTGATCACAGATGGCACGGGGCCTTCATGCTCCTAGTGGCTGTATGAAATAGGGTCTGACTGACAGTGAGGTGGCTCAAGCACAAGCCATGAAGGACTGATGGCGCAGCAGCAGCTGGAAGGTTAGATAATGACAGTGTCTGGCCTCCAGCACTGACAGGGTTTGCCAATCTCTGTGCAAATCCAAGACACTGAAATAATGGGATCAACGCATTCTAAGCTAACTAACCTCAGGGGTCCCACCAGGTCTGCAAAGGGGATCTTCTCAGGCAGGAGAGAGGAACCAGTCATGGCTGTCTGCTTGTCCCCGAGCCTCCCAACTACTTACTTCAAAAACAGTCTCCTGCGTCAGGCGACTGAGGGCAGCAAACTCCAAAATCATGGTGCCAGCACACGCTGTGCAGGTGTCCAGCTCCGTGCCTGTCCGGGAGTTTGGACCCAGCACTCCATACCTCAGGTTCACCTGGACAGACAGACGCGGCCTCAGTTTCATTGAACACGTTCCTTCTCACTTTTCACATGCAGCAATGAGGTTATTTTTCTTCCATACGGCATTCTCCATCCCACAGCATTTTACGAAACACCCGCCTAAATGCACCCACTTCTGGGGTGAGAAGTAGCAAAAAGCTGGCATACTGTACATTGCACCACAGCAAGGAAGGGGCTTTCTGACCAAGAAACTGGGGTGGGCAAACCCTATCATAAAGAGGATCAGGAAATCCCTATCATCCATGCAGGGCAGGCAGGATCTTGGCTTATAAATAGAGCCCTGCATGGATAGAAATACGTGGATCTGTAGCC
Organism: Podocnemis expansa; assembly: GCA_007922195.1. Classification (NCBI taxonomy): domain Eukaryota; kingdom Metazoa; phylum Chordata; order Testudines; family Podocnemididae; genus Podocnemis; species Podocnemis expansa. The sequence continues at coordinate 5,399,249 of ML682047.1, forward strand.
GATCTGCATCTGCAAGAAATGGTCCACAGATATCCGTGTTGTATCCACGGATGCAGATATAATGCAGATATCTGTGGCCTTCTGCATATTTGCAGGGCTCTAGCTCTGTGAGGATAAAAATATGTGGACCTGTATCCAATCTGCATCTGCAAGAAATGGTCTGCAGATATCCATGTTGTATCTGCGGGTGCGGATATAATGCAGATATCCACATATTTGCTAGGCTCTACTTATAAACAGTAGCCCTCACCATAAGCCACATGAGGTTTCTATGGCTGCAAAGAACCTGGGTGCGTCATACCCAGTGCCAGATTTCCCATTAGGCACAGTGCCTAGGGCCTACGAAATGTATAAGGCCTATGAAGTAGGGAAAATATTAAAAAAGCAGAAAAAAAATAAGGAAAAATAAGGACAATCACATGGTTTAGCATTAGAATAGTTTAAAGTGCATCATATCAATCGACATAATTCAATTAGTGTTCACCCCTCTTTTTGCACATTTTGGAGTGAAGGTGCCTAGGGCCTATGAACACCAAAATCGGGCCCTGTTCATACCTGAAGCAAGAGCCATCTCTAGAGAGCCTGAAGCCCTTTCAGTCACTCAGATGCACTGGGACTGCTGAGAAGGGTCAGCCCCATCCCCACCCACAGCACCTCCCTGGGTGGCTGAGTGAAGGAAGCTGCCAAGGCAGCTGGCACGCTACCTGGGGCTCTGAGGAAGCACACAGCCCTTGGCTCCCACATGTGGGCCTCACTGGGGCACTACTGGATCAGTCCATGCCAGCTCACACTGATCTCCCCCGGCCCGGCTCAGAGTGCCACTCCCTTACCCTGGGGTATGGCAGCCCACTGGTGGTGTTGAACGCAGGCAACAGACGGTACCCCAAATCCCTGGCCAGGTGCAGGAGCTCGTCCTTGTACCACTGGAGCCGCACCCCTTGTGCCTTCAACATGTCAGCCATGATGTGACCACTTAGCAGGCCCCTGCATGACAGAACGAAGGGAGACAGTGCAGAGCAGGTCAGGCTACTCAGAGGACCTGCAAGTTGAGATCGCAGACAGCACACTTCCAGGAATTTCGTGTTCGCTGTCCGCTGCTGGGGTGAGAAGACGCTGGGCCAACTGGGCCGCTCTGTACTCACACCCTAAGGCCTGTTGGTGAGCCATAGGCTCACAGCCTGGGTGATGGCCTTGCTCTCCACCCTACTGACTCCAATATATTCCTCACACAGCGTTCAGCCTTCCCTTTCTTCTGCACCTCGTTTGCCACCCTGAGCTACTGGGCAAACAGCATATACCTGGGTGCTGAGCTGAAGAAGACATGCTGGGGGACGTAGCTTTTGGACTGCAAGGCACCAGATCAGTGATCTAAAGGACGCAGCAAGGGGGTCCCTGCCTGCCACCACCCATCCATCACCTGGGGCCATGACTTGGTACCACCAGGGGCTCACCCCAGTACACGAATGTTGGTTTCGAAGACAGAGACCACCACATCATTGTCCAGCCGCACATCCAGGACCACCTTCCGCACAGCATCCTCAAACTCATCCAGCTTGTTAAGGACCTGGGTGGTGAGACCCACAGGAGAGAAGAGCTTCGAGTCAGTGACACAGGCTCGCTCCACCCTTCACAGCCCCCTTTAAAATGCTTCAGCCTTGCCTGGCTTTCAAGGCCACATCCAGAGTGACTGTCTGGCTACCCACCACTCGCTCTCTGGACCCTGCCTGTCCACCACACAGATGCCTTTGCTCCACCAAAACCCCTCAGTTTCTTGAACAACAAGCCAACCGTTTCCCCCTCAATGAGGATTACACCCTGCTCCTTGGGCTGTGTGTGTTGTCCATACAGACTACAAGGTCTTTGGTGCAAGTCTGTTCAGGTGAGGTGTGTGCTGCCGGTAAAGCTATATAAATGACAGTCACACAAGCTATTCGCTGACTGGTCACATTCCAGAGAGGCGTTAACCTGCTTCGACACCCTGTTTCAGGCCTTGTATTCCGGGCAAGCTGGGCCTTTCCATAGCCTGGCAGATTTTGCTATTTTAGATCCCATAGCAACCTCCCTACCAGTGCTGTTTTGTCATCTCTACTATACAGATGGGAAAACAAAGCACATAGGCTAAGTGATTGTCCAAATCACACAGGCGGGCTGTAACAGAGCAAAAAATTAAGCCCAGGTCTGCCAAGTCCCACACTAGCACCCTAACCGGTAGGCAACCCTGCCTTTCAGATATGCTTTCTGGGTCACTATGTCCAATACTAGCAGGAGCAGGGCCGACACAAGAGAGGGAGTGTTGTCAACTCATGATTGTACTGTCTCCCCCCAATATCTGCAGGGGGGGTGTTGGATGGGGCCAGAGGGATTAAGCTTCAGATCCTAGAGTCACATGATTACATCAGAATCTCGTGTTTGATTAGTAAAGATGGTTTTGAGTCCTCATGTAGACAAACCATGACCAGAGTGCACACTACAGAAACCAAAGAGTAAGAACCCACACTTTCTAACAGTTTTCTTTTAAAATCTCAGGAATTCATGGGACTTGACTCATGATTTTTGAATGCTACAGGTTGGTAATACCAATACATGCATTTGGGGGGGAGGGGGGGACTCGCAGAACCAGAAGGATGATGTGTGCCTGGAGAGCGGAGTGTACGGCCAGTAATGCCAAGAAGGGCGGGTGATTTCAAACTCTCTTTGGTGCAGTGATGATATTTCTGGTCAGTTTTTGTATAGCACCTAGCACAATGGGGTTCTGGTCCATGACTGGGGTGATTAAGCTCTATCACAATAAAAATAAACAAATAATAACAGGAATAGATTAAGGCAATGAAATAAACCCAGGATCATAGAACAAATGCCAGGATAAGAGAACATACAGGATCTAGTGATGGGAAAAAAGCAGCTGAAGCTAGGCAGAAGCAGAGAAAGGAAAACATGCCCTGAATTTATCTCTAATGCAACAGTCAACATAGCATCAAGGCCCCAGACAGGACTCTGGGAGAAAACATTAATCAATCATGGGAAAAACACATTCATATTTGTTGGTCACTGGGGGGGGAGAATGCACAGAGAAAGCTGCGTTAACAGAGACGGAAAAGAAGCGAAACTAACAAACTGGGGGAGGATTGTGGGGGGAATCAGGGTTATTAGACGTAGCACGCAGAAGCCTCAGCTGAGATCAGGGCCCTATTGTGCTAGGCACTGAACATGGTAAGAGACGGCCCTGGGCCGAAAGAACATAACACATGGCCAGCAGTGTCCTTTTTTTACTTCCATCATATTCTTTTGTAAACAAGTCCTCATGGTTCCATGGCTTTAACTTCCCTGCTTTCAAACACAGAGGGCCTGCGTTTCTCCCACTGTAATACACAGAGCTCTGTGGTTAATGGTTAAATGCTCGCCAATACACAAACACCAAGCCCTAAATGTAATGCTACTGTTAGCCACGTTGGACAGTGGGGAAAATCTAGGGTCAAGTGACTTGCCCAAGACTAGAGAGTCAGCCAGTGGCAAAATTGGGAAGTGAACCTCTGGACAGACCTGCATGAACGTTTGCTGAGCCTGTGAGTCTGGGTTTCACTGCAGTCCCAAAGTATATGGCAGTTTGATCCTCAATTCTATAGCCTTTTGGCAAACACGAGCCACAGTCTGGTCTGAGGAGAAACCCAAGCAAAACCTGGGAGTGGATTCAGCTGAACTGCAGCTACAATTGCTGGGTTTGTTTAGCACCCAGCTGAAACATGCCTGAAGCAGAGGGAGGATGCGTGGGCTGGGGGTAGAGAAAAAAATTTAAATGCTTCCATCAACTCCTATGAGCCAAATCTGTTTTGGGCCCTGAACACTTGACAGTTCTTCAGCCAGAAGACAATACATCCTCCTGTGTCCTTTTAAAATGAGCCTGTAAGTCCCCTCCGCCCCCCACTCCGACCACCCTGAAATGTCAGAAGAAATGCCTGCTCCTAGACATATGTCAACTGTACTTTAATGCTGCTCTCATCCACCAAGAACAAAGCGGAAGCGTTACAGGTTTAAGGCAGGGGTGGACAAAACTGGCTCCCAACTAGGCACCTGCAATTTTACTTTTGGTCACCAGAGGGCACTCCTCCATTACACCTGCTAAAACTGGTCACCATGGTGACCAGAAACTTATTATTTGTTGAGGCCTGCTTTAAGGTCAATTTTTACCTCACTTAAACTAAAAAGCAAAAAATAGCAAAGGGAAACATACAGTGCAATACAAAAAGAAAAACCCCTCTGTGCCAGGAACTCAATCTTGCTCATGACAGATACCATTGCCAGTGACTGCAGACACCAGTGAAACCCAGCTTGGCAGAGCTAAACCACCAATAAACTGAAAAGTAGACTGCTGACTTACCACAAGCGTATCCAACGTGTCAATAAGAGTGAGGGAAAACCTGTCAATTTAAATGCAAAGAAACTGTTACTTTTAAATTAAGGTGAAAATTAATTCTTGGCAAGCAAATTGCAGAAAATGGTTAGCTCAAAATATACACCTGGGGCAGATTTTCTGAACTTGGCACTTGCAAAAAAGCACTTATACTATTGTTGCCATTATTCTTGCAACTGCTGTAACCATGAGCACAAATAATTAGCCATCTGTGCATGCAACGGCAAGCGAAAACGCAATCTCTGTGCTTTCAAATTAGTTATATAAAATATCCATTCATGGAGAGTTCTGAAAAGCTGACCCATGACACTCTAAATCAGTGTTTCCTAACCCATGTGCCATGGCACACAGGTGTGCCCTCATGCCTGAGGAGGGGTGCTGCGGAAATTTTTGAAAAGCTTCTCAAAGAGTTCTGGATTGGCTCATGCATATCCATGAGTTCATTTGAAGACTATATGGTGGTGTGCCTCAAAACAATAAAAGGTCTCAAGGTGTGCTGCGACAGAAAAAGGTGGGAACCGCTACTCTAGATAGAGCAGGTCACTATTTTTCACTCCACATTCCATTCCTCCGCTCCCATCGTTGACTGAAAAATGGTGTGGAGGGACTCCACTCACACTCAAACACAAATTTCTGCCATGCCTGTTTTCAACAACTTTTTTCAGATTTCCACTGAAAAGCCAAAAATTTCAGCCAAGCTTGAAACATTTTTGATTGCTGAAAATCTTTTTAATTTTTGGTTATTTGTTTTTTGATGAAAAATATTTTGCAGGGGAAAAAAAGCCTCAAATTATTTTTCAAGAACAAAACCCATTTACTGACTAGCTCTCATTTTGTACCTCCCTGGTCATGAGGGAAATCTGTACTTTAATTACTGAGGTTGACATAAATAGCACGTCCACTTTTCTCATCACAAAGCGAACCGCTTCCAGAAGAGCAAACAAGGAGTCCTGAGGAACTTTTAAAGACTAACAAATTTATTCATCATATGAACTTTCATGGGAGAAAAATCCCACTTCATCAGATGCTTGAATTCTGCCACAGGATTCCTCGTTTGTTTGGCTGAGCTAGACTAACACACCTATCCCTCTGGAACTTGTCCTTCAGACGAGGAACTCAAAGTGCTTCTCAAAGACTAATAAATTCAGCCTCCAAAACCCCATGCGGAGTCAGCATCATTTTACCTGTGGGGAAACTGAGGCATGTGTTGTGACAAGATTAGTTCTTGGTGATGCATTACAACGAACCCAAGTGTCTGAGCCCAGAATCATGATTCCTAGTCTGCTGTTCTTGGCTATATTGTAATACTTAGAAATCACAGAGAAATCACAAAATTTGTTCACGGTAACCAAGAAATCAGAGGATGCTTGTGGCTAACAGGTTTATTTAGCATTGGCACCTCCCCACAAGTGTGCCACAGCCTGTTGGACGAACAGAGGACGAGGAGAAACCCATCTTGTACACTCACTTGCCCAGGGCATCATCGATATCTCCACGACTGGGCTCCATCCCACGCACTCGGCCCCGACAACTCAAAGGCATTAGCTCATCTGCAGGATACGCATGTTTCTGTGCAAAGGAGAGGAAATCACATCAGATGCTCAATCGCTGACTGGTAACAATTGTTTCCAAGTCAAAGACTAAACACCAAGATTGTAAAATGGGCTGCTTTTGAAGTAAAGAGGGGCCCTTGCCATTCTTGCAGAGGAAAGGGCTGTTAAGCTGTTTGTCCTGTGCTCTGCAATTAGTTACACACGTGCCTTATCTACCGCTACCCAGGACATGGGAAGCAATGCAAACTGCGGCTTAGCCTTGTGCTGCTCTCATCTAGATCTTATTCGACAAGGGCGAATGCTCTGCCAATCTAAAGCACCTAGCCAAGGACGTTGAGGACTCTGCAAACATTCCATGAACTCCTGAAACTCCTACTCAAGCAAAACTCTTAACATCAACTGGATTGTGCCTAAATTGGGAGCAAATGAAAATCAGGTGAATAGATTTCAGTATTTGCTCTTCACTTACGATTAGCTCCATCTCACTGATGGCTACCTTAAATTTTCAGTCATTTAGGTGAGGGGACATGTGGAATTCTGGCCAAAAATCATCCAGGGTTTGGCAGCCACAGGAGCTCACATAGCGAGCAAGAGTTACTCTTCATAAAAATAGACAGCTACCCCTACTCTATGCACAAGGGGGTGAGATGAGGCAGGCCTCCTTCCTCCATTTGCAAGTCTCCTGGGTGGATTCCAGCCAGCAGCCGAATGCTGTACACAGCTTTGCTATGCAGAAATTTCTTTGAAGGAGTCTTAGACCTGGCCTACAAAACATAGATTGATCTAGTTGCATCATTTGGGAGTGTGACAAAGTCAAACCCTGAGAGAGATAATTAAGCCAACCTAAGCCCCAGTGGAGACGCTGCTAGATTAGTGAATGGAAGAATTCTTTCATCAGCCTAGATACTGACTCTTGGAAGGGTGGATTTACAAGAGATTTACACTTCTCTGCATTTATTTTCCTCCCATTCTGTAAGTTCCCCCATCTTCAAAGCATCTGACGAACTGGGATTTTCTCCCATGCTCATGTGATAAATAAATTTGTTAGTCTTTAAAAGTGCCACAGGACTCCTTGTCTGTTTGACAGTGACAGAGAAATCCATTCCCCCCCCATTAACAAGGGTCTGAACTGCAGCATTTGTGACATAAACAGACCCTTAGTGCTCATTTAAAGAGCAGAAAGGGGAAGGGAGGAACTTCCCATGAAGAAGGCAGGCCTCTTTTTGCAAAGTGTGACCCTCTGTTTAGAATGAAAACAGGAAAGCCCAGATGTTGTGTGGCCACAGTAGGGCACCTGAGGGCTACAGGCAGCTTTTCTCCCTCTAGTATACCACACTCAAGACTTAGAGAAATGAAAAAAAGGTCTGGTAATAGTGCAGTGGCTAGCACCTCTGCTTAATATGCAGAAGGTCCTGGGTTCAATTCCCAGGGAGTTGGACTAGATGATCTCACAAGGTCCCATCCAACCCTCTGGTTCTATCCCACTGTGGTCCTCCAATGGAGGAAGGAAGGATTGTCACCCTAACAGAGACCCAGCACTGGAGTCAGAGCAGTGCCATATCATTCCCACCTTGGACCTGTGGGTAAAAGCCACCTAGCTTTTTCTACACTGCCAGTCCCAAGAGAAAAGTACATTCAGTGGAAATGGGGTGACTGGCTGTGGCACCTGGGTTGTTACCCCATGTTTCTGTTGTAAGGGCTGTTTTTTTGCTCACACCCTGATACTGCTTTATTTTTTGTCCTGTGGCTATAGAGCTATCTGACATAGTACTGCAAGAGCAGGCTGCTGTGGAAGCAGGATTAGGACACTCAGAGTTTAGGGCCTAGGCCACTGAGACTTAAGCAAGAATAAATTTAAAAACACTAGTTACCATGTAGCTGCCGTATGCGTGGTCAAACATTTCCACGACTTGCTCCCTGGAAAGGCAACAGCAGAGAGACAACAGGACTTGTTTACAGAAGCTGCAGCGATATAGTGCATTGTGCCCACTCCCTTATCAAGAATCTTGTGACTATCCTTTCAAAGCAGAGGGAATAACCATCCCCCAGTGATCAATGGCTCGTATCTAGAGCATTTTATTAAGTCAGAGCTGAATTACCAGGCTCCTTTCTCAGCTACAATTGTTAGATTAAATTGTGTACTGAGCAGAGAAAACGCCAGCTCTCCACAGGGAAGTCTAGACAGGGCAGAGACTACAGGCAACACGCAAGATGTTCCCTAGACCAGTGGTTTTCAGTACTGGGTCGCTGCAGCCCCAGACTGGCATGCATTGCTCAAAAAGTCATTGCTGGGTCATGGGCATGAATTTTTTTTCAACTGGATCCCAAGAAAAACAAAGTTTGAAAACCACTCCCCTAAAGAGAGCTTTTCATTCACATGCCCATATTCACAGGGCCTAGTCCATTTTTCGAATCAGCACCTGACAAAGCTCATCTCTAGTCTAAGGCATTTGGAAGCTGGGCGGTGATTGCGGGTGAGAAAGTGAGGGAGTAAAATTTTGAAAGCTGTCTGACTTCCTGCTGCTGGGTTACATTCAATTGCTCTATCACACGAGCTTGCCTGGCAGAAAATCCCACTTTGCCAGCTGCTTGAAGATGGAGAACTTACAGAACGGGAAGACACCTTCAACCAGCTAACAAAGTGGGATTGTCTCCCACGAAAACTCATGCGATAAATAAATTTGTTCCGTCTTTAAAAGTGCCACCGGTCTCCTGGCTTGTTTTGCTGAACTCGACGGACCCGGCCGCTCCTTTAGCACATGCTGACTTGCTCCGCGGATCACCGGGACACGCGTTCGAGTCCTGCCACGTTTCTCCAGCGCTCTTCGGGTCCGGGGCCATCTTGCAAGCCCAGCACCTGGCGGGACAAGACCTCGCGCCCCGCCTGGCCCGGTCCTGTCGCCCCAGCCGCCCGCCTGCCCAGGCAGCCACCTGGGCCCAGCCCCAGCCCCAGCCCTGCCAGTGTGGACCCAGCCTCCCCACCCAGGCAGCGCCACCTCCACGCGCCAGGGGGCGCCATGACGGGCTGAGGGGCAGGCAGGGCTCAGGGGCTCGCGCTGCCCCGCCCCCACTCAGTCGCAGCCGCGAACGCTCGCCGCGCGTGGCCCCTCCGGCTCGCCGTACCTGAGCTGGCTCCTCTCCACCGCCCCCAAGGCCACGGCGAGGGGCGCCCAGAGCAGGGCCAGCAGCGGCCCCCAGCGGGCCTCCCGCGCCCGCCCGCCCATCGCCGCCGCCCTATGAGCGGCAGCCGGGCCCCGCGCCGCGGCTACGGCCGGCCATGCTGCGCCCCCAGCCCCTTCATGGCGGCCGCTCTCGCCCGCCCAGGCTGCGACATCCGGGTCTCCGCCGCGCGGCATGCTGGGACGCGTAGTTCCGCGCGGCGGCGCCCTCCCGGCGCAAGGGATGCTGGGAATTGTAGTTCCAAGGCTTCCCAGCCTGAGCCCTTGTCCAGGCAAGAGCTGCCAAAGGGGGGAGGGATGCCAGCAATGGTCCCGCTCATTTGTTGTAGGCTGTGTGCGCGCAAAATTGCATTTTCGCACATACAGCACAGGATTTTAAGGCATAAACAGCTTGACAGTGAAATAATTATGAATGTGTGGACCATAACACATAATGTATTTGTGGCGCTGGATGGCCATTCCATGAGGACAGGCTTTTGTGCAAAGCTGTGCACACTCCAGCGAGTGTGAATAGGATAGCATCATAGAGCTGGCAGGGACCTCATGAGAGCAGCAAGTCCAACACTGCGGGGGGCTTGAACCCAGAACTTTCAGCATATTAAGCAAAGGGGCCAGTTACAACACTAGTTGTAGTCAAACTTATGAGTGCAACAAAGCTAATGTGTATGATGCAACTAATAGATTAACTTTTTTTGCTGTGCTGGAAATGATAGTATATATTACAAACCCTTATTGGACACATGCTACTTGAAACAGCTTTCTTAAAGTAGCATAAAAATATTCTCACGTTTGCATTTTTTGTGCGTGCTTTAGTTTGTTGTGTGCATGGGTTGCACAACCTGTGTGCGTGCGCACACGCGCACAGCTTAGAGGGCACATAGTATACCATAGTGCCTAAAACCTGTAGTGCAGTGTTGGGTTACCTTAGGTCAGTGGTTCCGAAAATTTTCTCTGCCCTAGCACACCTGGCTACCGTTAATTAATTTGAGGCACACCACATGTAGTTGCCGAATGAACACATGAATATTCATGAGCCAATCCAGTGCTCTTTGAGTAGTTTGTCAACAATTTTTGTGGCACACCGGCTCAGAGCTGGCACACTGGTTGGGAAACACTGTCATAGGTCATTTGCGTTGCCCAAGTGACAGTGGGAGGGTTGCTTAGGTGCTAGGAAAACCCAGTGATTGTATTTTGGGGGATTATAGTCAGATGACGTGAGGCAGCACACACAGGGCGCCATAGGGACCCTTTATGGCGCAAAACTCACTAGGGGTCCTGGGGCACTTTTTAAAGCCTAACAAATGTATTTATCGCATACTCCTAGTATGTAGTTTCCATTTCATGCAGCTGATGAAGAGGGTTGCACCCCACAAATGCTTATGCCTGAAGAAATTTGCTGCTGTTTGAGGTGCCACGGGCCTCCGGTTGGTTGGTTTGTTTTTTCTGGTACACTTGGCTTGCCTCGTCCCACTCAACTTGGGAGCCATGCAATGTACCTGTCTTTGAGGTAGGGTGGCAAGGAGGGGGCTCTGGTTCGCAGCCACAAACAGCTCCTTCTTTCAGCAGTGCACGTTTCCGTTGCAGGGCCACTGCCAGCAGGGCAGTATGGGCAGGGCCAGCTCAACCCATAAACAAATAAGACAGTGACTTGGGGCACAACTGCCTTTGGGGCACCACGGCGCTGTGCCAGGAGCACGACAGGGCAGGCCAGCCCAGAAGCCCGACCCTGTGCTCCCACCCCTCCCCAAAGCCAGCCACCCCCCCCGCCCCCCGGCCAGGTTTGGAGCAGGCCAGCCAGTGCTGCCCTGCTTTCATGGGCTGGACTTTGCTTTCTTGCCCTGCCTCTGGGCTGGCCCTCTGCACCCCTCAAGAGGAGCAGCTGGCCCAGGGAAGGGGCAGGAGAGAGGAGCCCCACCTCTGGGCTGGCAGGCTCTGGTGTTGGGCTGGCTGTTACCCATTCTCGGAGTGGGACAACTGGGCCCAGAGCAGAGGCTAGCTCCCACCCCCACCAGCACTGGGTGGACCAGCATAAAACAGTATTAATAGGAGGGTAGTGAAGAAAGACGCCATTTTTGGAATACCTGAATTTGACTTCAAACCAGGCGCTCCTCCGGCCTGGAAAAACGACCTGGGGTGCTGGCGCTGGGATGCAGGGCTCATGCACTTTAAGGATGCCACCGCTGCAGCCACCACCACTGCAGACCCGGGGCTTTGGTGCCAGGACTTGGGGCTTGAGCCCCGTAAGCCTGGCGCCAGTGACACCCCTGCTTCAAACATGCTCTTTACCCTTTTGTCACTACCAACAAGAACAGCAGCACCCCCAAACCTGGCACCCCAGGCGCTACCTACCCTTACAGGTGACCCTTCAGCTATGCATTAGGTTTCCCCCATCAGAAAGAACAAGATGGCAACAAGGCCACTTGTACACTAGCGAGCATGCAGCTAACGAGCATACCGTTAACAATGCCTCATAAGAGTGCTTGGGTAGCCATGTTATGTTGATGAGAGCGAGCTCTCTTGCCAACATAATGAACCCACCTCAACTAGCCATCATAGCTACATTGGCGGGCCAAGCCAAATTGCCGCTTAAGCCTTGGCGCTACGCCAATGTATTTCAGCAAAACTTCTGTCACTCAGGCAGGGCAGTAACTAGAAAGATTGGTGCCTCGGGCAAGCAGCCCCAGAGGTCCCCCGTCTGCTGGGGCCCGAGCCATCCCAGCCATCGGCAGGGAGCCGGATCCAGACCCTGCCACTGCTGGGAGCCCCCCGCCAGGCGGCTTCCCCAACAGGGCGCCTTTCCTGCCGGTCAGCAGGGTCCCCCGGCAGAGCACTTTCCTGCCAGGGTGTTCTCACCACCAGCCTGCTGGCCAGCTTCCCCAACAGCCAGGTCCCCCAGCAGGGTGCCTTCCTCGGCACCCTCTAAAATTTAGTGCCTGGAGCTTTGCCCCACCATAGTTATGGCCCTGCACTCAGGGAGGCTGGTGGCACTTTTACAGACGTAAGTTTGCCAGCATAAAAGCCAGGCAGTGTAGCCATGGCCTAAGTTACAACAGCTTCAAGGGGGTTCAAATAAAGTCTGCTCAAATTAATTAGACTTGTAATTAAAATAGTGCTAAACAGATTCATGTGGGGGTGAGGGTCCGCTATCCCCATAAGAAGCAAGGAGTCCTGTGGAACTTAGACTAAGGATATGTCCAGACACACTGTTTAAATTAAAATAACACTGGTTAGTTTGATTTAAATAATGGTAGGGCCAGACAACCTTCCCTTATTTCGAAATGAGGAGCGCCCTCATTTTCATATAAGGAAAGCCATATCGATATACTAAAACCTAGTAGTATATCAATATGATGGTTAACTCAAAATTGTTATGTCAAAATAACAGTACAGACATGTTATTTAAATTTAACAGTTACATTGGGTCAACACTTGCTGCCCTTCTCCTTCCCAGGTACTTTCCTTTTTCTATATACTGGGTTGGGGCATGGCCCTTCTAGTCGGCCACATTGCCACACTTCCCATAGTGCCTCTCTCCTAAAGCGAAATAGCAAGTTCTGTCCATGGACATGCTATTTCAATTTGAGTTTCTAGTGGGGGCCTGTTAAATCGATTTAACTTAAATCGATTTAATGCTTTTTATATCAATTTTATTAAATTGAGCTAAGTTAAATCATTTTTAACTGTGTACGTGTGGACGTAGCCTAACACACTTATTTATCACATGAGCTTTCGTGGGAGAAAAAAACCCCTCTTTGTCCGAGGCTTGCTTCTCTCCGCATACAAATCTCCCAGGATTCCTGCTGGTGTATGATGCACAGTGCACTACAAGTCCCAGGCTGCCATGCAAGCCATGTGATTTTTTTTTTTTAAATGTTGCTTGCAAGTGACCTATATTGAAACATAAATACGCCGCACTGAGCAATTTTCCAACGCTCTGAGTTCCTAAACAAGCAGCAATCGTACTTTGGGATCACTTTACAAACTCCTTTCCTTGCTGAGCTTGTTGCATTGCAAAGGAGAAATAAAGAAGCCAAGACGATGCACGTAAATATATTTCACATTTACTCTCTGATGGGGTTATAGATCTGCAGGGACTGTAAACTACAGAGTGGAGTCAGAGGTTGGATACCATGCTTTTCATATAAACGATACATTCTTGGCATTTAATTTACAATCAGATTATGGGTGGTTGACTGTGGGGAGTGTTATATTTTGCACAGGGAAGACTCTGAGGCAGTCTGCTCATTTATTTGGGAGCAAGGCAGCATGAAGTTGACATAGTAACTTTATTAAGGGCAGCACAAGGTGTTGTCACCATCCCAGAACGGGGATAAATGTTTCGTCTCTTGGATTTGGTGGTTGAGCTTTCTGGTGTTTGGTTTTGTAGAAGCCACTTTGACAAAATTATCTCCCAACCTTACCTTTTCCCTGGCAGCAGCTACAATGCTTGGTTACAAGAAGTAAGTATATAAAGACAGTGTTAAGGAGACAGGTTGACAATAAATTCTCTTTGATGCAAAGGGTGGGGTACTGGGTAACTTCTGCCTCTCACCCCATTTTATATCCAGGCTGTTCATTATCTCTGCTTGGGTCTCAGGCACTGAATACCATCCCATAGAAAAATGTTGCTTTCAGTTCGCCACAGCTTTCTCTCTCCACATCATTTGCCTCTGTTCACTACTGTGCTTCTGCCACCCTTTCAGTCTGGGGTGCTCAGCAGTTTTAGTCATGCTTGAAAGTGCCCCAGAGTAACAAAGACTAGACTCTGCCACAGTTTGAGAGCCAGTGTCCTAAACAAAGGGGCGACTCAACTTTTTTTCCTTCAAGGTAAATTGTTGCCCCTTGGCCATTTTTTCCAAAGATCACTTTGATTTCTACAAGATTTTTCCGCTAACCGTTTTTAGATTGCTCTCTCGCCACCTTCCCACCCTAATGCCTTTTTCATAGATAACTGTAAGCTAGATCCATGCTACAGAGGTCTGCCAACATAGCTACGCTAGGCAGGGGTGCAAAGAAGGTTGATCCCTAAATAGCTAAGCTGACAAAAAGCTGTGTTTTTACTGGAATAGATTGTTGTGGCTATGCGGGGTGATTTGGGTGTAAGAGAAGCACAGAAATGTAGGGCAAGCAGGAACCACAAGAGATCACCTGTTGCAGGGTCAGATATCCCTAGATCATTCCTGATGGCGATTTGTTTAACATGTTCTCAAAAAACCCTCCAGTGACAGTGGTTCCACAACCTCCCTTGGATGCTGGTGCCAGTGTTTAACTATCCTCATGGATAGACAACTTTTACTAAACTGGTAAAAAGCATAGCTTTGCTAGAAGTCAATGCCAGGACACTATCCTTTCTATGCAGTACCTGTGAAGCCCTCCTAACATACACAGGTCAGCATTTTAGCGAATGATCGGCTTTTGTGGCAAGGAAACAGTGATAGAATCCCTGAAGTTGGAGATAAGGACCCAAGCAAGATTAGCTACCTGGTCAGGATTATTCCCCTCAGGGGCAGGGTAACAAAAGGAATCAGGATGCTGGTACGTACCTGCAAATTGTACCTGCAAATTAGACAAGCATAACAATCAGTGAATTGATCGTTTCACAGAATGCTACAATTTGACATTTTGCTAAGAAATGTAGCTAATTATAATTTAACTGTCACTGGTTAACTGGATCATTAGATGTACCAGCTTCTTAAGGAGTGATTTTTTTGGGCTGGCAATGTAATTCATGGAATCAACCAAGAGCTGAGCTAATACACAACTGTAATCAGATAGAGATCTTTAAAAAGCTGCAATGAACACAAGCCATCCAAGCTTAAATCCAAAAATCAAGTTTGAACTTTCCCAATTGACAAGGGGTGTCAATCTAGAGTTCTGGTCTTGGGCTCATCTGTAGTGAAAAGAGATGATTACCTACTAGCCCCAACAGGAATTAGGCACCTAACTACCTTTGAGGATCTGGACTATAACTCAGGGGCCTGGCTAAAACTTGACTCACCCCCTCTAGGTAATGACTCAGGAAGCTGGCTAATCTCTGTTGCAACTAGATGAGATTAGAGTCTAGCTAATGAGGCTTTTGGACTTTAAGTTTACCTCCACCTAGAATGAAATCTCACACAGACCTTAGCGGCACTGGTGTAGCAGGTTATTTGTCTAGCCCAACTTGTCTCCTCCTGTTACATCATGTTACATTACAATATGTTTTAATGCTTGCAATTGCTCTTATGTTGCACTTGTTATCGATTGACTTCATAGTGCTTCAGAAGTATTGCTAGCCCCATTTTACAGATGGGGCAGCAAGGCACAGAGCAATGACACGACTTTCCAAAGATCACTCTGGTGGTCCGTAGTTAAACCAAGTATGGCCCCAGGACGTCTGTCTCCCAGTCAAATGCCCTGTCCATTGGATCAACTGCGTTGAAATGGGACTAATGAGCTAAATACTTTTTTTTTTTTTCCAAATCCTGTTTAACAATCTAAAAGCCACATGAATGTTTTGTTTTATCTAGCAGGAGGGTGTCAGTCAGGACTATTGCTAGAGCTTCTGCCGACTTGTTGCTTAGCCTTTGGCAAGTCATTTCACCTCTGTTCAGTTACCCAGCTGTAAAAAGGGGAAAATGTTTTCCTTGTAGGACTTTTTTGTAGCTTAATCAATTGTTTTATGGTTCTTTGAGCGCCTCAGGTGAAAGATGCCATATAAATGCAGTCTTATCATTTGAAAGATGCAACACATTGACCGGGCTTACAATGCCCTCAGACATCATGTGCATTTTCCCCAAAAGAATTGCAACACAGGAAAGAAAAACATCTCTCTCTGTCTAGTTCCTTTTTCACCATGTGATTTGTCTCAGTGTTTTGGTTAGAATTAAGGCGATGGCTTGTAAACTTGAACTTGGCTGAGCTGAAAGGAGTAACTGGTGAGTAGATACCTCAAGTTAATGCTGCAGTGAAGACATGCCAAATTTGCACTGGCTTAACTGGGTGCAAATATGTGCATGGGCCCACTTTAAGATTTAAACCGTATTTACCAGGCTTTAGCTTGCATGTGTAAATTTGTAAGTTCTAGCTACACTGATATCCAATTTTGAACACATATAAATGTGCCTATTCAAGAGTTTGCACCAGTTAACACTGTTAACTGACTTAAGCTACATGGATGCAATTTGTATGTGTGAAGAAGCCTTTGTATATAGATGACCCCACAGTTAGGGCTTCCATAAGCCACTAATGAAGTCATTTCCTTTCCATAATGCATGGTGTCAAAGATCTAGTCTCTTTGCTGGCTCCAGCCCAATGACTGCTTGTTGTGTTACGTCTGTCTTTGCAAGGTCTGACAAGGACCATGGGTTTTATGTGTCTGCGGTGCTCGTTTAGGGACTCTGCATAGCAAATGAGTCTTGTGATAGTTAGACCCCTTTGGCACCATTATCTCCCTGCCTTGAGAAACATAATGGGTTAATTTCCTCTCTTGGAAGAGTCTTACACTATCTAACTCAGGGGTCAGCAACCCAAAAGTTACAAAGAGCCATTTTAAAAAAAATTCCTTCAGTAACCAAGGGTAGGTCTACACTGGAGCCTTAGGTCGACTCATCCTTCCTTAAGTCAACCTAAAGACCATTCTGGCCACCTCTGGAATTTATTAAGTCGACTTACGGGCTTCCTTAAGTTGGCATAATAACACCACCTGTTAAGGTTAACTTAATGGTTAAGTTGACCTTATTAAGTCGACTTAAGCCAGTGTGTACCACTGGAGATGCAGGCAGGCAGGATTCTGTAAGTCATCTTAACAGGAGTGTGGATGCTCTAAGTCAACTTAAAGCCAACCTTGTTCAGTTAACTTAACAAAGACTCCAATGTAGACATAACCCAAGTGTTTTGAGAGTCACACTGGGTGTAGCCTGGTGGAGGGTGGGAGACGCTGGGCCAGGCTGCCTGCCACAGGGTCCCCTGGGGTGAAGGGAGAAGAGGAACCCAGAACCAGGAGCAGTCTTGCCCTGCCCCTCCCAATGCCCCGGCAGAGTCCCCTGGTGGCAGGGGCCCCTGAGTCAGGAGCAGGCTGCCCTCAGTGTCCCCCAGTGGCAGGGGGAGCAGAGCCGCAAGGGGCCAATCAAAGAGCAACATACAGCTCCAGATCCACAGGTTGCAGGCCCCTGATCTAGCTTTTCACATGGTAACGTTTCGGCCACCTGGGTCCTACGGTAGCCATAACCTCATACCGTAGAAGTTCCCGAGGGGCAGCTGTGTTAGTCTAGTAAAGCAAAAAAAGCAAGGAGTCTTGTGGCACTTAAAGACTAACAGATTTATTTATCACATGAGTTTTCGTCGGAGAATATCCCACTTCATCAGACGCTTTGCAGAGGGCGAACTTATACTGTAGAAGCAGGCTACTAAAAGAGGTTTTTTCCATCACTATGTAATCTTCCCTTCCCTGAATGACAGCTAGATCAGCGAAAGCCTTTGTGACAGATATGGCAATTTCCTGCAATATTCTTGAAACCCCCTACTGAATTAAATCCAAGCATTTTAGGGGTGCATTGCAATAACAATGCAAGGTTTATATGTTATTGCAGATGCCCGTGAGTTCTCAGTAAGGGAAGTGTAGGATGGAATCAGCATACATCCTGGCAAGACTTAAGAGCTTCCAATTACTATTTTAAAGACTGTGCAAGACACTAAGGAACCTCTGGGACAGATAAAGTTGAGTGGCTTTCGTGGGAAATACTTGAGAAGAGATGAATGCAAATGTTTTGAAGCTATGTGTTAAGGAGCAACCCATTGTCTGTTGATTACCTGTTCCCAGAATCTGAAGGTCAATGCCTCCAGCTGTATGTGGGAGGGACTCACAGGTGTGCTTGTTCTAGCAACTGTTGTGAACTTGTAATTACAGAAATGATGCTAGGTGGGAGCTGAAGAACTGCTCACCTGCCAGAGCCTTGTTAGGGGTGGGGCGGAGGAGAAAAAGTTGGTCTTGGGTAAGATTACCACTGTGCATGTGAGGTGCTGTTATGGTTTACTCTGTAATGTTTCTACCGTGAGACTAAATGTGCTGGCTTAGAAAGGGCTGTGCAGTAATTTATAACCAAGGACACTCACGCTATTTAGCAAAAGCGGACCAGGCCTGCTTAGGCCGTCTGACTTGGAATAACGCAATGTAGGGTGGGAACTGTGCTGCCTGGCAAACCCCCAGTCAGGAGGGGAGAGAGTCATAGAGTTCAAGGCCGAAAGGGCTCACCAGATCTAGTCTGACTCCTGTATCTAAACACCCACCCTCACCCACACACTAATCTCAGCAACGGATATTACACCCAAGTATTACAGCCCAAGAAAGGGGACAGTAAAGAAGCCAGCAGGCTGGAGTGGGTGCCCTTGGAGGGGATACAGGTGCAGTTACCTTCAACCGTGTCAGCGTTCTTCTGCCAAACAACTGGCGTCCACACGGGGGGTTAGGTCAGCACACCTACAGCGAGTGCCAAGGCTGTGTCAAACTATGGTGCTACACACCCAACCAAAGCCAGTTATAAGGCTGTGTAGTGCAGCAAGCATCGTGCAGCTCATATGCTGGCATCCGGCTCCAGGCTGGCCATCTGGGATCACCTCATCCCATGAGAAGTGGATCTCTCCTGGTGGCGATGTCTGCACAGGAGCTGCAAGCATAATCCCAGAGTGGCTAAATGGGCACGTACTAGCTGAGTGGGTCTATGGCAGCACAGGTGGTGACTCAGGCTAACTGAACAGTCCCCACAGGGTTGAGCGGGCTCACAGGCGGATGGTCAGCGTGAACTGCCACCCCCCCCCCCCCGTCACCTCGGCCACAGTGCTTCAGAGCAAGCGCAGATTAGGAATGACAGCTCGCAGCTCTGTAGACATCTCTTCAGACACAAAACTTTGGGTCATGAATTCCTGGGAGAGAAAACTGCAGGAGGCATTGCCTCTTACTAAGCAGTTATAGCCATCTTTTGTATCTTAGGCCTGGTGTACATTAAAACATACATTGGTATGGCTGCATCTCGTGGGGTGGAAAATCCAATCCCCAGACAGATGTAGCTATACGGACATAATCCATGGTGTAAAGAGCCTTGGGTTGACAGCAGAATTTTCCATCAACCTGAGAGATGGTAGCTGGGTTACCAACACTGACCGGAGATACCCTCCTGTCAGTATGGGCAGTGTCGCCATGAAGCAGCACAGCTGCATTAGTGTGCTGCATCAGGGTGGACAAAAGTGGCTCACAGCTAGGCACCAGCAATTTTATTTTTTGCTTGATGGAGAGTGCTCCTCCATTTCATTTCTGCCATGGAGGTAGGCGACGGGCTACTAAAACTGATCGCTATGGTGACCAGAAAAGTTGATTTGTCAAGGCCTGGTTTAAATGTGGCCATACCTTTACACTGGCAGATTAATCCAACTCCTGTGCAGATACACACAGTATTTTTGGAATCTAATCTCCCTTACATAGCACATCTAGTACAGTGGGGTCCTGGTCTGTGCTTGGGCTCATATGCGCCACTGCAATACAAATATGAAATGAGAGCTCTTTAGTGATAATCCAAGGATTCCATGGTGCGGCACTGATTACGTACTTTAATAACAAATTGTCTTGAGTTGCTGTACGGTCAATGACAAACTGAGTCTCATTATCTCCCCATGAGGTAAGGAAGTGTTATCCCCATTTCAGAGAGGTGACATGACTCACCCCAGATCACATAGCAAGTCAGAGACATAAAATGGAATCTAAATTATCCAGCTCCTGGCCTTGCCCTTGACCTCAAACTTGTCCATCCCCCCTGGCTTGTCACAGGGGTAGCAGAGGTGCTAAGGAAGTGCCAGTTTCAGTGAAGGAACAGCCTCCCTGCTCCAGACTCAGACGGACAGGACACAAGCAAAAAGACCAATTCTTCACAACACTGTGGTCACCAGGAAGGAACCATAAAGCAGCCAAAAATGCTCTTGGGAAATATACCCAATGCAGCAATATACATCTTTGTGCCACCTCAAACTCAAATCACCAAGAGGGCCACATGAGGACTAGTAGGGTTGCTTGAGGGCTGCACCACTGAAACCTTTTCATACAAGGCTATTGAAAATATCAGTAATGATAGCGTCTTTGCTGGCCACAGGAAATAGCTTTAGGGGCCACATGTGGTCCGTGGGCCGCTTGTTTGAGACCCCTGCTCTGGAGCATCCCCAGCTTCAGGAGTATCGGGCGAGAGGGTCTTGGCTGGGGTGTTGCTTCACTCTGGCATCTGGGAACAGCCTACAGGGGTCTTCAGTATCTGGCAGCTCTCTAGCCTGGCAGGGATTAAATCAGCCCCAGCATCCTTGCATAGAAAAGGTGCCCAGGAGACTTGGCCCAGGGGGCACAGCTCTGTCCTTACGGAGTATAGCATTTCTTCCTGAGTTAGGGAGCGTGAGTTTCTCATCTTTCATAGAAGGGAAAAGGGCAAAATGCAATCCCATCCCTAAGTTAGAATTACAGCCGTAGCTCATCAGACGGAAGCAAATGACCCAGTGATCACCAGGCGCGCGCTCATGCATTTGAGAGCAACAAACGTGATTATTGGACTCAGCACAGGATGAGGGAACTGGGTTCCAATCCTAGCTGAGACATCCGGGCAGGTCACTGGATATTTCTGCACCCACGTTTTCCCATTTGCTGAGGAAAATAATGCCACCAGCACAATGATGTCTTGGAGATTGATGGGTTTTGTGTGCCAAGTCCTAGTATAGTCTCATTTAAACACTATTATTATAAATTGGGTGCCAAAGGAAATTCAAAAAAATGAGCCAATTACAGGTGATAATATGCTTTGCACAATGCGCAGACTAAGCGTGTAATTAGATCCTGTTCGCTTGATGAATACATACATCTATTAGGCAATCTTCTAGCCCAGGCAGCTCCCTTCAGATGCATAAATTGAGATTATTGTAAAAACGCATCATCTGCTCGTGTCATTAAATGCTGCAGTTGTGGTGTGTAATTGACAAAGCAAAGGCTAGGCCTTCACTGCGGAAAGCTGTGTTTTCAGCTAGCGTATCGACAAAAAATACCAAGGGAGACGAGGCTTGAGTCCTTTATAACCTTGGTGTGGCTAGTGGGGTCAACCCTGCGGAAGGGGAGAGGATATAGGAGTTATGCTGACTGGGCACAGCAGGGTAAAAATCTGTCATTAGTCTTCATAGTATCTGAACGGGCTTCCCTGTCCTCCAAGCAAAGCCAAAGGAACAAGAATCCAAGCAGATACAAAGTCACATACGTCCTATATTTCAGTGCGATAGAGGCCAGTCAACCTTCAACCTGCTCCAGTTGCAACATGATGAAAGCCTTTTACTACAGCAGTTACAGGCGAGGCCGACTGGGTCCAGAAAGAGCCCCTCAGTTTGGAAATTGGTAGCATTGCCCATAGAGGGTCAAGTCTGAGCGCGATGCAGAACATAAAAACAGCAGCCGTGCATTTATCTGGAGGCAGAAAAGAGAGCTCTTACCTCTGGGTAATCCAAAGCCTTCCTTTCTTAGCCAAAAGATCCTGTGCATGGCTGGAGAAGTGTGTGCTGCCTTGGGTGGAGGTGTCACATTTGCAGTTTCTGGCTTGGACAAAGTGACTCGCCCAAAGTCACACAGGAAGCCAGAAGCAGCTATGAGAAAAGTTCAAGTCTTCGGCCGCCCAGTGGTGTGCTCTAAACAGAGCGCTATTTTGGTGAAGGCCTCAGGTGGCATCTGAATGGTCCACAGCATGGTTTGCTTTCCCAGCCCTTAGCTTCCCAACAGGCACTGGGTTGGAAGTCAGGTCCACCTCCTGGCTCTGCTGCAGCTGCGGTTCTGTCTACACTAGGACGAAAGGCACTTTTTTGTCTTTTCCAGCAGCGCTAAGTCCTACTGACACCCTAACTCAGCCTCCTAAACTCAAGAGAAGCCTGTTAAACTGGGTTGGTAGGTGTTCAGTGGGGTTTTTCCATTTAAACATGCTCAGTTGAGGTGGTTCCACTGGAAAAATGCATTTTCTCATAGTCTATGCCTCAGGCTACTGGGGAACGTGAGGATGTGAGACAGGTGCTCTTTAAATCCACCATTGCATTGCACAGTCCTGGAAGGACCGACATTTCCCAGAATGATGCATTAGAAATAGAAAAGCCTCCATTTCCTAGCCCTTTCTGGCACCTAGCCCTAGTTCCAGCCCACTCCACTGGCTGCGGTGGTGAACGCAGCACTCCCAGCCTAATGGCGCTTCTTGAGGGATCTGGCATGGCTGCAAGGCTAGTGGATTTTCTCTAGCCCTACTTCCAAGTCACCATTTCCAGTCTTCAGAGAAAAGCACCACCCTGGAGCTGCTTCCCTAAATTTGCACTGCAGAGGAACACACAGCCCAGAGCGCTTTACGGTCACAAAGGCAGCTCACCACCTGACATGCCCTGAAACCTCTCTGCTCCAAGGAGAAGTGAAACTGCGGTCGCAGAGCTGATTGCCTGCGATCTGCTAATGCTGGCCAGCTGCTTTCAGAGACACAGGGCACCCTTTTCACTGCCATTACTGCTGCCCCTTGGTGGAAAAACTCAAGGCTTCTCTTTGTCTAACCAAACTAAGGGTCTGTTGCTGAGTGGACAGCAGTCAAGAACAACAGCTCAGTTCAGGATCACGTGCTGCTCAAGGCTGTGTTAAAAGGAAGCTAAATAAGCCACGTGGGCAAGTCATGTCGTTATTTGGTGCCTTGATCTCCCCATCTGTAAAATGGGGATATTGATACGTTTTCCCTCTCCCCCCATATAAAGCTGTTCATAAGAACCAATAGGAGCCATGATTCCTGGATTTTAGTCACCGTTTATTGTGTGACTAGAGTTCAGCATCTTTACCCACTCCAAACAAGGAGTCCTATGGCACTTTTAAAGACTAATGAATTTATTTATCGCACGATCTTTCATGGGAGCAAATCCCACTTTGCCAAATGCTTTAAGAGCTTACTAGTATTATTATTTTATTGACGATCTTGTTGGGCTTTAAAAATGCCACAGGATTCCTTGTTTGTTTTGCTGAACTAGTCTAGCCGTTTCCAACCTTTTCTCTGCCATAGCAGACCTTGATGCCTGTAATTATTCTGAGGCACACAGCTGTATAGTCTCCAAATGAACTCAGACTATTCATGAGCCAATCCAGGACCTTGAGTCGTTTAAGAAAAAAATTGCTGCAGCACACCCGCTCAGGCCTGCTGGCACACCTGTGTGCTATGATGCATTGGTTGGGAACCACTTAACTAGACTAACACGGCTAACGCTTTGGAAATTTAACCTCTCCATGCCTCTGCTGCCTTAGAAAATAAAGCCACCTCCCTACCCCTGTGAGGGTTTAGTGATGCTTGCAGACAGCTATATACATGCAAGAGTACCTCGTGCATCACATTCACTGCCTGCACATACAAAGCAACTTGGGGCTGATTTTTAGAGCGTTCAGTGGAATTTTTGGGTGCTCAGCATTCCCAAAATATCAGCCCCTTTCCCCCCACCTGATTGTGATCTGCCTTGGTCAAACTTTGTGCAATGTGGCTTCCTCTTGAAGAGGCTCTCAGATAATGGCCCTTAAACAACAGAGCTGGAGCAATCTGAATTTGCTCTTTTGAAGTGAATTCACTGCATTAGGGACCTGCCAAGAAGCAAAGCGGCTAAGAGCCCTTCTGTTCCGTTCAGCAAACACACCTACAGCTGTAAGAGGGTTATGGAAGTAAATCAGTGAGCTGCTAGGTGTGTGCGCATTGACAACCAAAGGCGGTTTGGAGAAATGAAGGCAGAGTGGGAGTTCACTTTCTAGTCTTGAGTTACTGTTGGCCCAATCCTGTGGGGTGGCTTTTTGTTCTTAAAGCTCATGCGATAAATAAATGTATTACTCTTTAAGTGCCATGGCACTCCTTGCTTGCATTGCTGTTGTGCAATCCTGTGGATAAGACTTTGCCAAAGCAGAGGTTCCTGCCATGAGATAAAGAGGTCTGGAAAGAGGGGCTGAAAGGACCATGAGTGAGGAGGACTGCATGGCTCAGGCAACAGGACATGGCCATGCAGAGCTGCTCACTGACTTGGCCCCAAGTGACAAAAATCATAATTTGCTGGCTTGCTGAAGCCAGGGGAGAAGGATGGGGTAGGTACGGATCAGATAAGTAACCACCTAACACGGCTCCCATCACCCATGACTCCTCTTGGCAGTTGCCGAAAGACGCCAAGCTCCAATTTCCCCTGTAGAGGTGGCCTCTCCAGGCCAGGGTTGGGCCTGTGGGGAGGCAAGTTTCAAAGCAAACATCGCACACTGGCCCCCGCCACACTGCACGGGTGAAGCAACAGAAGGCAATACAAGCCCTTATTCCCACTCCCCTCCAGCCAGCAGGGCTAGGGCCAGGCCATCCGAAGGCACACTCATTCAGTACATCTCCCAGGAAGGATCTTAACAGAGCTTCAGCTAGAACAGGGGTCTCAAAAACCCAGCAAAATCACGTCCGGCTCTTTAAAATGCAGTTTGGATGCCATGACTTAAGCTGCTATACTCCATCCAATTCATACGGGGCAGGAGGCACCCACATCCCCACTGCCAGCTTAATGACTGGAGCGGCTAGGTGGCTGAGCAGTCCCTTTTACCTTAAGGGGAGGAGTCGGGGCCAGATTTTGGTGTTTGTAGGTCCTAGGCCCGTTCACTCCAAAATGTGCATAAAGAGAATAGAATAGAGTTATAGGGTTGGCCGGGACCTCATGAGATCACTGAGTCCAACCCTCTGGGGCTTGAACCCAGGACCTTCTGCATATTAAGCAAAGAGAATAAACACCAATTGAATTTACATTGATGACTGTGTGATTTTCCTTATTTTTTCAATTGTTTCCCTCTTTCATAGGCCCTAAAAATTTTGTAGGCCCTAGGCACTGTGCCTAATGGGAAATCTGGCACTGGGAGGAGTGGCCCAGTGGTTAGCAACTGGGAGAGCTAGACTAAGTTGTGCTGCTGACTGCCTCCGTGACCTTGGTCACGTCACTTAGTCTCTGCACCCGCCTCTTAAATAGGGCTAATAGCACCTCACAAGGCTAACAACGTTAACGATTGGGCGGCTTCGGATGCCCTGGTGATGGGGGGGGTCATATAAGAACCTAACTAGCTAGGGCCCTACCAGTACCCTCTTCTGTCAGAGCTGAGGGAAAGCACACGTTCCCCCTTGGTGGGCCAGCAAGACTCTGGGTACCAGCCCTCACCATATCTGCCTGGCTGTGCATGGTTCCCGGCCTGGGCTGTGAATTTCCCAGCAACACGGGCCACCTAAGCAGACTTGCTTTGCTTACTCCTTGGAGGCTATAAACAGCACAATCGTCCACAGTTAGAGGTTACCCCACTGCCCTTTGTGAGCAAACACAGTTATTTTAAGGTCAAACATTACCAAACACACCCATTAAAACAATAAAAGAGCGTACATACAAGCTTATCAGAGTTCCACATGCCACCACCCTGCCACCAGGGGTTTTGGCAGGTGAATAATCCTTTAGCCCCGCCAGGGAGTTTTCTGAGATACCAAGTTGGTAACAGTTTTTGCACAAACCACGAAACTGGGATGTGTGTGTGTGCATGCACGCACGGGGGGGGGGGGGATGTTGCTCAGCTGGACCTCCAGTGCTATATGCCTACTGCTAGACACACACCTGCTTGCTGGATGGGAGTGAGCACCATAGGGAATTCACCAGACAGCAGATCAAAAGTTTGGGTGTGATGATGGGAATCTACTTTTCCTTATCCTCCCTCCAGCTCATCCCTGGAAAACCTGCTTTGTTCAACCTGACAGTGCCACCTTGGCTGGCCCACTGCTGAAAACACTTCCCAGTGTCTACATTTGCCAGGCCTCTGCCTAGAGAAATTGTATGCAATCCCACCATAACATGTATACTGTGCATTTGTAAGATAATGGACGTCACACTTACTTACATTTAATTTGGTAAGATCTCCTCCAGACACTGCGAGACGTTGCCATGCCTGTCATGCATTTACTCAAGCAGGACAAGTTTTCCCTGCACTGTGCTGGCCATGCTCATCCCACTGTGTGACTACACAAAACAACCAAGGAGTCTGGTAGCACTTAAAAAATGAAAATTTATTTATAAAAGAGTAACAAATTGTTTTATAAAATTTATAAATAAATTTGTTAGTCTTCTAATTGCCACCAGACTCCTTGTTTGTTTGGCTGAACTTGACTAATACAGCTGCCCCTTTGAACTTGTGGATGCACAGACACACTGAGCTCCCACCCTGGCACCTTCCATTTGGCACCAGCTGGGGGCTGCAGCTTTTACCTCCCTGTGCCTAATGTTGCTCTTCGCTTTGGTTCTCCTCCAGATGCATTTCTTCTTCTCCGACAAGGTAGTGCTGTTGTTTGACTTCTGGAACATCAACAGCCCAGCAGGTAAGACAAGTCCACCCCTGTCCGACCACAGCATGGCTGCTGGTCTCTGGGACTGACTCATGCACTGATTCACAGGGTGAGGGAGTGGAGATGTAGGGAGGAGTTTTGAAAGGTCTGTGACCTTATTTTTAGTTGAGTTGGTCACCTGTTCCCTCACCCTGAAAGCCCGGAACAGAAGAAGAGAGTGGCTTTTGGGAAGCACGTTGGGTGGAAAAGACACTTTGACTCTGGCCAGGAACATGGTTTTAGCCTCATCCACGGAGATGGATTCTGCAGAACCTGCCCCTCCAGTTCCCATCCAGGGGCCTTATGTTTTCTGACTGCTTTGGGGAAGCCCTCTGCTGAGAGCTCAGGAAGCAGCCTGGGGCTGGTTGGGGACCATCCTAGCTGAAAATGCCATAGAGCACAGCTCCTAGTTCAGTTCCAGCCTGTCCCCACAATGAAACAGTCTGGATGAGTGGTTAGTGAGCTGGACTCCCAGCTGTGCATATACAGAATGCTGATGGCCCCTTCTGGCTTCCTTTCACACAGGGAGGTAGCTTGAATGAAGGCTATAAACAATAAAGTGTGTCTAGGAAATCCCTCCTCTGTAGTCGGTCATCTAGCTCTTTCCTGGATTCAGTCTCCTGTTCTTAAATTCCTGAACCAGAGATTTTTATAGGGTAAAACCAAGGCTCTGGCCACACGACAGTGGCTCTAATGCAGCTACACTGTTGTGTTTCAGATGAAGGTGCTCCCATCAGCTTAGTAACTCCTGCCCCAGGAAGAGGCAGTAGTTATCTTGGCAGGCGAAGGTCTCCCATGGCCATAGCACTGTGCACACTAGGGCTTAGATCAGTGTAATTTATGGCACGCAGGGATGTGGCTTATTCACACCCCTGAAAAAAATAAAATTATTCCAAAGTAATCTGTAGTGTAGAGTCGACATAGGCCCAGAGAGCAGCTAATTGTGGGTGGTTCTCAGCCGCTTGGTTAATTCCTGTTTACTTCAACAGCTGAGTAGGTGATAAATAGAGGCGAGAATAACGGCAGCTGGTCCATGTTCAGTTTACTCCCTGTTTTCGCTCTAGACGCTAGGCAAATGAAGGCGATGACTGGGAGAACAGGAAACTGCACACACACACACACAGAAAAATTTCTCTGGGGAGCTATACAAACCCACTCATGATATCTGGCAGACCCAACCTCTCCCTCTTGTAGCCCCTAGCTCTCCATGTGGAATTCACCAAGCACCCCAAAACATCACTGCTCCATCACAAGCCACTGAAAGATTGGCCACTCTGTTCCTCGATAGAAATTGGTGCACCGTCTACATCTGATGGGCAGAAGTTACCGTAACTGGCCGTGCCTGCTCCAGGATGGGCCAAGACTGGGTCAGTGAGGGAAAAGACAAGGGAGGATGTGGAGCGGTCTTTTATTATGTGCCTACTTTGTCCACTGTGCACAAGCGCTACATTTGGGCCTAAAACAATGCAAATAAGAGTGACAAGAAGATGGTGTTTGAACTCAGTCTGTAGGTCTCCCATGGCAGACACATAGCCAGAATTAATTTTTTGGCTGAGCTTGTGACTGACATGGGGAGCATAAATCTGTGTCACAAGTGAAAAAGAGGCTGATAAAAATGCAGGATGAATTGCTTACCATCTGATTGCGTGGGCCTGCTTTCAAAACTGGTGGCCTGTGGCCCATCCATTACAAGGTTGGATTACCACATAGGCTTTAGGGGCTGAAGCCCAGGGCCTCAGGCTAAATTGTGGGGGGGTTGCAAAAATCCAGGCCCAGCCAGCTGTCCCTGCTCCCAGGGAGGCACTTCTTGGAGGGAATCTAGGAGCGGCCTTCTCACCCCCCCTGCTCCAGGTAATATAGCCTCCCGGCAAAACCCCCAGCTGTAGGGAGAGGATCGGCACCAGACTGTAACAGCAGATCAGATCCTATGACTTACACTTCCCTGCATTTATTTTGCTCCCATTCTGTAAGTTCCCATCATCAAAGCATCTGAGAAAGTGGGATTTTCTCCTATGAAAGCGCATGCAATAAATAAGTTTGTTAAGTCTTTAAAAGTGCCACCAGACTCCTAGGAAATGGCAAGTGGGCTGTTCTGTCAGAGGTCTCAGGAAGAATTTTGCACCTCATGTCCTTCACTTGGCAGAGGCTCTAGCCTAGCCCCATCTGGGATGAACAGCTCAGAAGAGATGGAGGAGACCCCTTGCGGTCGGTTGAAGCAGATATCACTGGACACACCGCCTTCCCTTGCCTACTGGATCGGAGCTTTGCAGCCTGGGTTGTTACCTGAGTGGGGCGGGGATGGTGGGAGAAATATGGGCAGGGGGAAGGCAGAGGCTGAACACTAGCTACTATGAACTGGAAACTTCCTTAGCATAAGACACTTCCAGCCCCCCTACCTCTAAAACTCATTGTTCAGCATCCCTTGAAACACCTGCTGCGTCATGGCAAGTGAAGGGGTGCTCTGGATGCACGGGCGGCCTGTTGCTCCCATTTCTCCTGCTGGTCACAGGCCATCTGAGTGGTGTTTGCCCTGCAGGAATGGTGTTGTCGGTGCTGGTGGTTCTGCTGCTGGCGGCCTTATACGAGACCATCAAGATTGGCAAAGCCAAACTCCTTCACCAGACGATACTGGCCATCCCCACCACCCTCAGTCAGGAGTCGCTAGCAGAGCCGGAAAGTAGGTCCATCAACTCAAACGTGGGTCAGCAGAACACAAAAAGGTAACCCAGCCCCCATCAGTGGCTTTTGCTATTGCTTGCTGCTCAAAGGATGCCCAAGGGACATTAGCAATGGCTTTTATGCACCATTTGCTGTGTCAGCCGCTCAGAATTGCCACTTGGGACCTGGGAGTCCATCTAGACCAGTGTCCTCTCCGACAGAGACTAGTCTCAGCCGCAGTAGCTCCCAGGGGATGCTTCCTCCTCACCCTCAAGTGGGCATATCTGAAGAGTGCCACGGTGCATGGTGAAGATGCATAGTGCAGTAAACAGAAAGAGGAGGAGGCTGGCCAGTTAGATGGAGTGAGCAAAGCTGAGGAGGGAGAGGTTCCAGACCTGCTAAATTCAGCACACAGAGATCCATTACAGCAGGCAACCCAAACCCAACTGACTGCTTTTCCTTATTTCCCTGCCACCGGGGGACAGACCAGGGAGCAGCTAGATTGCTCCTGAAGGAATTGCAATTTCTGCCGCATCTCTGGGTTTTTCTGCACCCCACTCCCTAATGCCAGGAAAGGATAAGCGGGTAAAGTTGGTAGCACTGCTCCTCCTTCTTCCCCAGAACTCTGGTCCTGGTGAGTGAGACACAGGCCAGGGCAGATAAGCATCCCCCACCGTCCCCAAACCTCTCCCCGTAGGTGGCTACAGCCCAACCTCCCAGCCCCACTGGCGTGTTAGGGTTGGCAGGGCAGCACCACAGGCTGAGGGTGAGAAAGGGTTAAGTGACAGGGAAAACGTCTACCGCCAGCACACGGTGCCCAGGGAGCTGGCCCTGTACCAGGCCAGCAGAGCCACAGTCTGTTTATTAGAGCGCTCAGTCTTGTCCTGCTGGAACAGGTTGTTGGCAGATGTGGAACTGATGAAAAATTATGGGAACATTTATTTTCATTGGGGTTGCATTGACTTGTTTAAATGCTAAGTGTTGAGATAGAAGCAAACCAGTTGGATCAGGTCAGAACAAGTGGGCATTTAGGTTTTGCCTAAATGAAGTTGTGGAATGCCCAGGCGGGAGGAGACTTTGAATTTTTGTTCCAATTCAGAACAATCTTCCCCCCTCAAACTTTTGGAATTTGCCACATTGCAGGGATTTTGCATTTGGGTCAGCTCTGATTTATGCTGTGCACAGACTTGTTCATTGAAACCAGCTGGTTCTTTTGGGTTCAAATGGTGAGATGCGTGAGGCTCTGCAACCCGCAAAAACGTCACAACTACAGCTATTAAAACACAATAACCAATTAATCCCACTTGGGCTCATCTTCCCTCAGACTGTCATTGCCAATGTCATGTGCTAAGCCATCCTTGTTATTTTCTGGCCAGCCACATTCCCCTAGCAGGGTTCTTCTTGCAAACAGCCTAAGGAAATGCATTGAATGCCTGCCTGCCCTGTCTTTTCAGGAGCCCTTCCTCTACTGTTCCAATGTCA
The DNA here is from genome assembly GCA_007922195.1 of Podocnemis expansa. Taxonomy (NCBI): domain Eukaryota; kingdom Metazoa; phylum Chordata; order Testudines; family Podocnemididae; genus Podocnemis; species Podocnemis expansa. The sequence continues at coordinate 5,429,943 of ML682047.1, forward strand.
CTTGGGGGGAACTATCATGAGAAGCTTCATCTAGTATCGACTCTCAGTCATGTGCAGGATTGAACTCATTGAGGCAGGGAATAAATCAATGGGAATGCTAGAGGACAGTTCTTCCTCTCAGAGTCTTCACCAAACTGTCAATGGGGCTCTGTTACAGACGCTAAAGCAGGGGTCTCAAACTTGCAACCTGTGGGCGGCATGCAGCCCCTAGTTATTTCCTGCAGCCTGCACCAACACATCATTATTGGTATTTGCAATGTTGTTGTATGAAAAGGTTTCAGTGGGGCAGCCCTCAGGCTAATGTGCTACTCCTCATGCAGCCCTCATGGTGATTTGAGTTTGAGACCCATGCTCTAAGGTCAGAAGGGACCCATAAGTTCATCTAGTCTGACCTCCTGCACAGTGCAGGCCACAGAACCTCCCATCCACTCCTACACTAGACACCTAAGCTATGACTGAGTCACTGATGTCCCCAAATCATGATTTAAAGACTCCAGGGTATAGAGAAACCACCAGCAAGTAACCCATAACCAATCCCCGCCTTACCCCAGATATGGTGATCAGCTAAGGCCTGAGCGTATGGGCAAGTCTCACCAGCTAGCCACCCAAAAAAAGGATTCTGCACCAACTCAGAACCCACCCCATCTAATGTCCCATCACAGATATATTTACCTCTGGTAGTCAAAGACCAGGCAATTGCCATGGTAGGCTGTCCCATTTTCTAACCCCTCCATGAATTTTTCCAGCTCTGTTCTGAAGCCAGCTAGGGTTTTTTGCCCACATAGTTCCACTCAGACGGCTATTCCAGATTTTCTCTCCTCTGATGGTTAGAAACCTGCGTCTAATTTCAAGTCTAAACTTTCTGATGGTCAGTTTATACCCATTTGCTCTTGTGTCCTCACTGGCTCTGAATTTAAATAATTCCTCTTCCTCCCTAGTATTTATCCCTCTTCTGTATTTACAGGGAGCAAACATATCTTGTACATGATCACATAGGCCTATCCCACGTGATCTCTTGCAACTTTGGCATTGGAGAGACAGTGACACTTAATTCTTTGATACAGAAAATGTGGTCAAGAAATCAGATGTGCCCATGTGCTCAGGGTTTAACTGATTGCCATTTATGGGGTTGGGAGGCTACATTGGCTAAAGCTCTGGGGCTTTTTCGCCTTCCTCTATAGTGTGGGGCATGGCTCACTTGCTGGGGGATTCTCTGTGTTTTAAAGTCTTTAAATCATGATCTGAGGACTTTACTAATGCAGTCTTAGGTTAGAGGTTTATTGCAGGAGTGAGTGGGTGAGGTTTTGTGGCCTGCATTGTGCATAGTGACTGCTTTTCTGGTCCACCTTCATTAGAAGGCCATGTCCATTAAGCATCCACTTTCTATGCTCATTTAAGGCCAGTTTCACTATTTTCCCGCAGCCTGAACGACACCAGGCACCAGAGACACAAGAGTATTGGACTTAAAATATGATGTGCAATTAAAAGAAGAGAGCCCCTTTGTCTTATCCTGGGCTGAGGTGGTAACCATAGCCACGTGCCAGGGCAGAGAGTGCCACCACATTGGAACGACATGGGCTCATAGCTCCATGTTCCTGAGTAAGCTGTGCATGGAAATGGGTACAAAACCAAAGGCAAGTTTTAGTCCGTACATGCTGAAACCAAAATACCAACGAGACACTGCTCTGTTCAGAGTTTAAGCCTGCCAAGAAGGGTTTTGCAAGGAAACAGGAAGCCAAACAAACATGAAATACAGGCAGCAAAACAATACAAGGGGAATCACGTGACTTCAAAGCGCATGCTTTCCTGCCTTGCATTTCCTGTGGCTCACAGTTTCACATAATAAACTGCCCGAGAGGAGGAGGGGGACGCAAACTGGTGTATGTGAGGGGGGAGCCAGGGCAGGGCTGCAAAGCAGTGTCATTAGGGTGGTGTAGCCCACACAGATCTAACCATAGTCTGAGATCACAGCCCATCATGCTACTGAAGATTGGCTCATCGTTTCCTTGTGCGTCCCCATCTCTCAATCCAGCTGCCATCTCATAAGCAGTTTGAGTCAGGAACAGTCTTTTTTGTACAGTACCCAGCACAATAGGGTCTTGGGCCCTGAGCAGAGCGGCCCTTGGACCTACCACACTACATTAACTAACCAGAACGCCTCAGCCACAAACCACTGTGATTACAGTTTGTGCAGACATCCCCAAGCCTGCATTAATCTTGCCAGCTCAGTGCAGGAGGGAGGACTTCAGGGTGGACTATATGAGTTCATCTGAAATCCTCTGTCATCACTTCAGGGCCAGATCGTGCTGCTGCAGCATCACTAGGTGGGTAGCTTGGGTATTGGGAGGTCATGGGCCACAAAGTGTACGATTGCAACACTGAGCCTTCAGGGTAGTGTGCAAACCAATTCACCCTATTATCAGGGGTATGGATATACGCTCTCAAACCTCTCTGCCCGATAACACCCTCCTGGAGCATGGAGCTCAGAGGACACACAAAGCCATGTAAGAGGGGGTGCATATGTTGCTCACTGGCAAAGCTTTTTCTCTTCATAGCTAACTGTTTTTTCTTTCTGGAAAGGTGGTTTCTTTACCACATCAGCCAAACCCTGCTCCACGTGGCCCAGGTGGTGATCAGTTACCTGGTGATGCTGGTGGTGATGTCGTACAATGCTTGGATCTTCCTGGGAGTGATCGTGGGTGCCACCGTAGGTTACTATGTGGCCTACCCGCTACTCACCGCGAGATAGAGGAGCCATGGCTGCCTGCATGCCGGGACATTGCAGCGCAGAAGAGGGTCACTTGTGCCGTGGGAGGACGACTAACAAGGCGCCCCCGGAGAAAATGCTTGTGCAAGATTTGGTCTGTGTTTGGGCTGGGCAGAAGAGATGCTCAGCCCTGCAGCTGCCATCTCCACTGCCTCAAAAGAAGAAGAATGACCAATGACTTTGAACCCATGCCTGGCTCTCATGGAGGAGTCCCAGGAGCCTTTCTCTGCTGACTGGGGAGCAAAGGGACTTGGGTCATTGCCACTGCCCCCTCGTCTAGTGCTGGACGGAGCAGGTGGATATGTTATAGGATGTAGGTCCAACAGTGGGTGCTAGGGGGACGGGAGTGCTGGGGGATGGACTGGGCATTACTTCACCCTCTCTCCCAGCTGGTTTGTGTTTCCAGCTGACTCAGTGATGGCTCCACTCTGCCCTTCCTGCTGTTTGTGGGCAGGGTGGTGCTGGAGGAAAATAACCTCGGCTCTCCCCTCACACTGTGCCTTCTGTGTCCCCAACAGAACAACATGTATCCGAGCTGCCCTTTCTCAACCCCTCCGGGACAGGGTGAGGTCAGGTGCAGCTTGACCACCCCTCCACCTCCTGCTGCTGGCCCACCAGGGAGCCAGGCAGTCACGGTAAGGGACTTCCACGCACAGCAGCTTGTTGGCTTTGGAAGTTGGGACGTGCCAGGGGCTGGTGGAGCTCCTGGGATCCTGCTGTAGCTCATTCCAAGGAAAGGGCCCATTTTAATAAAGCTACACTGAGTGTTTGACTCATGCTGTGTGCATGCCTGATGGTGGGGAGGGCATCTATCCCATGACAAGGGGATTGCAGAACCTCTGCACACCACTGCCCCCCAAGGGAGCGCCTGCTGAGAAAACCAGCAACTCTGCTGTTCATTCATGGCTTGGGGCTTAGCCGCTAATACACACATAGTCAGCGTATGACCAGAGGACACCTGAATGATCCCCTAGGCCATGGCCTGGGAGGCATAGCCTCTCCCACTCTGGTTAGCAGAACCGTCTCAGATTAACTCTGTTCCTGTCTTGTAGTACCCATGGTCACATCAGCTCTCTGGTGAGACTGGCATGTCCTTAGAAAAATGACTTTCGAGCAATGCCATTGCTGGGGAGTTGTTGAGTCTAAGAGCTTCACGGCTGACGCCCTGGCACGGTGCCGCGGGAAAGAACTCGTCCTTCAAGGGCATCACCGCACGTACATGAGGCTGTGAAGGAGCCAAGGGCCCCATTCTTGTCTGAAACTCCTCCGTCTGCCACTCAAGCAACACAAAGAGGCCAGATTCTGGCTGCAGATGGCGCGCGAGGAGGGTCCCGGGGCAGAACGTCCCACTCCTGAAAAGACAGCAGAAACGTCAACTGCCCACACCACTGCTTCAGTGGGGCCTGGCAGGTCATTGGTCCATGGGAACTTTTCTCCACTGCTGGGCATCCGTCCAGGTCCCTGCTGCTGTTCGTCCCTTTGTCTGCACCAGCCACAGGGCTGTAAGCAATGCCCTGACCTTCCTGGACAAGAAACGTTCTGCTGCACAAAAGAATCTGCTCCTAGCCTGCAAAGGGTCTTCCTCTGAATAAAGGGGTCTAGTTTGTGCTCATGTAGGTGCCCCAAAGCATCTCAGCCATAATGGACAGGCTCCAGTGGTGCATTACCCCACCCTAAAAATAACCAAAATCTGGATGATGGGCTTTTTAGTCTCTTCAAGATCCAAAGAGGTAGCTGTGTTAGTCTAGTTCAGTCAAACAGACAAACAAGGAGTCCTGTGGCACTTAAAGACTAACAGTTATTTTTCACATGAGTGTTCGTGAGAGAAAAAGCCCACTTCATCCTCAAAGCAGCTGATGAAGTGGGATGTTTCTCACACTAACGGCTCATGCAAAAAAATAAATGTGTTAGGCTTTACGTGCCACAGGAATCCTTGTTTGTTTGTTATTCCTTTCCGACAGTGATTTAGGTAACACGTTGTGCTTTGATAAATCTTCAGCTTCCATTGCCCTGAAACAAAACCTAACCCTGCCTAGTTTCTCTGCTGCCACAGAGGCAAGACAACTGTGTTCACAGTCAGGGAGAAGATGGTGTGAGGTGGCTGGGAAATTTCTGGTGAAACTTCACTCCCCCCAGTCAACGTAAGGAGTTGTCAAACACAAAACTGTTGCAAGACTAGGTCAAGCTTGGAGGACTCTGTTGCTTTGGGAACCTTTTGAAAACTTTAAAAAAAGGAAAAAAAAAAAGCAGCTGCAATATGGCAAGTTAAAGCTCCCTTTCAGCATTTTCCAAATTAATGACTTTTCTTTTAGAAATGTTCATTTGTTTGTGCTAAAAGAGGTTGAAATCAAAACAAAGCACTTCTGATTAACTCAATCCAAGGTGGTTTTTGGGGTGAGGGGAGGGAGATATTGATATGCAAAAATTTGAAGGTGATTTTTGTATCCAGTTTTTGTACACAAAATAATTACAATATCTCAGCCTCCCACAGGCCAGCAAAAGGTTTCCCCAACCAGCTCAGATAAGTGGAGGTTTTGCACTCAGCCCCTTCTGTTTGGGAAGTTCCTGGGCCCTTTTCAAAGGTATTATCCTCATTTCACAGCTTGGCACTAAGCCCTTTACTGATTTCTCCCAAGTCCATGCAGCTAGCTAGGATCAGAGCTGGAAATAAACCACAGTGCAAGTCCTGATCTTTTTGCTTTAGCAAGGGAACACTGTTTGCTTCTATTTGTGCAGTCCCTAGCACAATGGTTTGCTAATCCATGACTGGGGTTCCTGTGTGGGACAGCCATTGCAGCTCAATCAGTAACATATAAGCAAGTGCTTTAACTGAATTTTGTGTGCTTGGCTTTGCAGCTTTATGTGCAGTTCCTTGACATTGGGTCTTTCCACCTGTGTGGTATGGGAGGATACTACGCTGGGAGTGAAATAAGGATAGGCTAATTTTTTGCTCTGCACCATCTGTTTATACATTATCCGTCAAGCCCTGTGAAAGAGGCCTGAAGCCTCTTGCCGATGCAGAAAGCAAACCTTTCTAAACCTGACCAGCTCCCTGTGGATCACGCGCCAGCCATCACAGGGCTGCAGGTCCCAGATATGTATGTGTGAAAAAATAAAATGAGCCCGCTGATGGTTGAGCAGTCAGAAATTGGACTCCTTCACTCACTCGCCTCCTACCTCCAGGATGGGGACTACATGGCACTGATGAGCCATTACAAACAAGCAAACCATACCCCCCAGCCAATGTTCCCTCTAATTACTCATAGACTGTGTGCGCAAACACTTCTTTTGTGTGTGCAAAAACATTTCTTTGTGAGCACCAATATTAGCACTATTGAATGTTTTTGTACACACTTTATTTTTTTGTGCGCGCAGGTTTCATGACCTGTGTGTGCGTGCACACCTGCACAGCTTAGAGGGAACAGTGCTCCCAGCCGTCCCAATCAGCAGTGACACTCAGCCAGTGTAGAAGTAGCAATCCACTTTGCACAGCAGCTAGGACAGTCGGCTCTCAAATCAACCAGGAGGTCTGACAGTAAACCCCCAGGATGAGCCCCGGAGGTCCTGCCCCTCTGACCGCCATCTTCCTTCTCCCCTCTCTTCCCTTTGTTCTCCTCTCCATCCAGCTGCCCTGCCCCTGGTCTAAACCGGCCACAACCTGTCACCCCCAGGGGGTCCAGGTAAGGTCGCACTAAAGCCTCTTCCCCCCTAGTGGTACCTATAGTTATCACACCCCAGTGTCCCATCACCAGAATACCATCACCAAAGAACAGGAACAGAAAAGAAGAACCACAGTAGCCCAAGAGGTTTTCTTACTTCATCACAGGGGTAAAGCCGCTTGGAGGAACAGGCTCCTTACCGAACGCCAAAGGGGGCACGCCTAAGAGGCCAGCCCCGCTCTGCGGACGCTGTCGGAGCCCCAGCGGCCGTCCTGCGCGCTGCTCGGCTGGCGGCTGAGCTGCAGGCAGCCTTTTGCGCGCTGGGGACGGGGGAGCGGAGCCTGGCAGCGGTGCACAGGCATGGCCTTCCCTGCCTCCTGCCTCAGGCTCCCCTTGTTGCGGGGCTTTCGAGCCTTCCCTCAGAGCTGCCGGCTTCAGCCCCCCCTGCGCCGGGGCCGAAGGGGAGGGCGAACTTGGCCGCAGCCTGGGGCCCGAGCTGCCTCCGACCTCCCCCTGACCATGACATAACGCCACAGCACTCCTTCTTTGAAACTTCACCCGGGGAAGATGAACTGACAGCCTGCCCGCCACCGGAAGGACGAGGGACAAAGGCCGCAGGCCTCGCTGCAAGGGGCTGGAAAGGCACCCACAGGGTCAACCCAAAGGCATCCCCCGAGGCCTCCCCTTACCCGCCAGGGGCCCAACCTCCTGCGGCCAAGCCCCCCGGACCAAAGCCCCGGCTGCAGCTAGCATCAGGTAAAAGATGGGCGGATGGACGGCCTCAAGCATTAAGCCAAGGGGCACCCAGAGGTCCCACCGAGACTCGAACTCGGATTGCGGGATTCAAAGACCCGAGTGCTGGCCATTACACCATGGGACCACCACTGCACTTGCACTTCCCCACGGTGCTCCTCGCCTCTGCCGCCCTCAGGCTCTCCCCGCCCGTGTGCTACCTCTCTCGCCGGCTCCCTCCGCCCTGCTGAACCGTCGGCGCCTCTGGCCATGGCTCCGGCCTGTGGAGAGACGCCGTCTGCCGGCCTTCCAGCCCCCCAGAAGCGACCTCCCCTCCTCTTCTTCAGGGGTCTGCGGGCAGAAAGGGCCCCCGCGCTGGGAGAGCGCATGGAGCCTCGTGGCTGGAGGCAGGGCTGAGCAAGCAGGGCCCTGGCTCGGACGGCCGAGCAAAAGGAAGGCGCCTGGCCAGGGGCTCGAACCCTGGACCCTCAGATTAAGAGCCTGATGCTCTACCAGCTGAGCTAGCCAGGCAGGCTGCTGGGCTGAGCTTGCCTCCCCCAGCCCCCTGACCCCAGCAAGCGGGCAGGGCGACAAAGAGGCCAAAGCCTCCCAGACACGCTCTCTCTCCCCTTCGGCCCACTCGCTGCTTATCGGCAGAGCCTTCTCTCTCGGCCCCTGCGCCAACATGGCCGCCCTCCCTGCCCAACGTGTCCCACTCGTCTCTCGCCCGGGCCCTGCCTCACACGTTCCCCGTGGCCAATCGGTTCTTGGGCATCGCCGCCTCACTCCCACTCCCAGCTTCCACAACCCCTCTTCCTTTTTGCTCCTCTCTCTGCTCTGCTGGCAGAACCAGCCACTTCTGGGCTCCACGGGCACCGCCGTGCCAGCTGCTCCCATTCAAGCCAAGGAGTGCGGCCAGAGAGCCGCCCTGAGGATTGCGCCACGCGACCACCACCCACGCTCCGCCGTGCGAGCTCACCCTGGGCGCCCGTGGCCGCGGGGCCCTGGAAGCTCAGCCAAGAGGCTCCGCGCAAGCGGGAAAGGCAGAAGGAAGGACAGAAACTGATACGCGCCAGCCTTTCTTTGCCACGGCCCGGGCCTCCAAACACAGGCCATGTGGGGGCGGGGGGAGCCGGAGCAAGCAACGGGGCCACGAGCACGGAAGGCTTTCAGGTGACGGGAGGTCAAAAGACGGCAAGGGCGAGACTCAGCCAAACGCAGTCTGAGCTCAGGTGAACCCCTGAGGCAGCCTGAAGTGATGCTCACCGTGGGCTGGCTGCTTTTCCTTCAGCCGGGCTCTCCCCACTGATGGGTGGCGTGCGGTGGACGGGCGAGGCAAACCTGCCCCCTGTGTCAAAGGCTCCTTCTCCCTTCTGGGGCCGCGGGGGGTGTGTGCGGCCTGGGGCTCAGGCCGTGCCTCTGTGGGGACTCCGGCGTGTCCTCATTCGGGGAGCATCGCCTCCTCAGGCCTTGCAAGGTGGCCAAGGGAAAGGAGGGCACTTACCTGTGGCTCCAGCGGATCCTCCCTCGAGGGCTGCGTCGGCCCAGCGAGCCCGAGCCAGCTGGCTGCTCTGCGTGCCCGGAGGAGGCGGCAAGTGCCCCTGTGCTCCCGGAGCGCCTTGCCTGGCTCTGCTTCGAGGCTTGAGGGCGCCTCTTTCGGACGCCTGCAGAGCAAAGCCTCGGAGGGCCACGCCGGAAATCGCAGCCGAAGCGTGACTTCGACAGGCCGGGCCAGGAGCTCATGGGCGTAGCACAGCTGGCTCGCAGGCTGCGCTCTGCGCTGAAGAACGGAGGCTAGGACCGCAACGGGGGGGTGCGAGGAGTCCCCCGGCGATGATGGCTACCGCCCTGCTCCTGGCACTGCACAGTTAAGCCTCGCCGCCCCGTGGCCATTCCCCTTCTTGTGCCGGGAGCGTCTCTGCCCGCCCCTGGAAAGGGCTGAGAAACACTGGGAGAGCCTTTCTAAGGAAGCGCCCAGGAAACTAGGAGCCCAGAAGACCATGTGGCCTAAAGGATAAGGTGTCTGACCTCTGATCAGATGATTGAGGGTTCAAGTCCCTTTGTGGTTGGCCTGGCTTGCTTGTGGTGTGGGTGACCAGCAGGTTGATCTGCCCCTTCAGAGGTCAGCAGGCCAATCCTGACTTTTTGGTGGGTGGGGTTGTCACGGAGAACCCAGAAAAGCCTCTTGGATCCCCTCTGTTTGCAGCCCACCAGGACTCTGCTATGGTGTAGCCTTCTCCCGTTCAGCACCCAGGACTCCACACTACCTCTAGCCAGCTCCCAAATCCACGCTCAGAGGGTCCAACCCTTGCTCTGTCTGGTCTCCCTTGGGGGGCGTTCCTCCCTCCATGAGGGTCCCAGCCAATGTTCCCTCTAATTACTCATAGACTGTGTGCGCAAACAATTTCTTTGTGTGTGCAAAAACATTTCTTTGTGAGCACCAATATTAGCACTATTGAATTTTTTTGTGCGCACTTTATTTTTTTGGGTGTGCAGGTTTCATGACCTGTGTGCACACGCACATGTGCACAGCTTAGAGGGAACAGTGCTCCCAGCCCTTTCTTAGAGCTTTTTCTCAAGAGACCCTAAATGGCTGTACAAGAGAAATTAGTACCATTATCCCTTTTTACAGATGGGGAAACAGGCACAGAGCAGGGACTGTCAACCAGCAGGCTGGTGAATGACAGGTTTCTTGAATCCCAGGGAAGTGGGCTAAGGGATACCTCAGCTGAACATATACCATGGGAAGAAGCCATTCACTGGCTTTAGCCAGGTAGTGAGGTCACCTCGCCCACTTCCAGTTCAGTCCTAGGTTCCCACCCTCACGTGGAGTGACCCAGAGCCCAGCATTTTCACTCGTAGTGAAAGAAAAATGGTTTAGTTAAGGTATGGGACAGGGGTTCATGAGATACGGATTTAATTCCAAACTCTGCCCCAGGTTTCTTGTATACCCTTCGTCTTTCTGGGCCTCAGTTCCATATCTGTAAAGTGGGCCACTATCACCTCCTTCTCCCACTTTCTGGCTAATCAAATGCATTTACACCGTATGCTCTTTGCGGCAGCGACTGTCTTACTATGTGCATGTATGCAGCACCTAGCACAGAGGTGCCCAATCTTGACTGGGGACTGCAAGCACAACTGGATGACAAACCCAATTAGAGATGAGCCCTAAACCACCAGAGAGGTCATAATTATCTCTGCCACACAGCACCACATAGATCCAGGGCACTTTCGGATGCTTCAACATATTTCCCAACTGCATGGTGGTCCCAGATTTGACACCAAACCAAAGCCTTCCCTCTGCATTCAGAGGAACATCTCAGCTGGCCCAGCCCCAATTCAGCCCCACCTGGAACAGCTCCCTTGTGTTGGTACACCTGGTGTGATGTCACTGAAATGAGCCCTTCAGGAACGAGACCGTGTCCACTGACTTTAAATAAAGCTGGTTTTTATTTATTATTAGAAGAATATTTTAAAGATTTGTATAACATTCTTAATAAAATATCTTGGAAGAGACAGGTTTTGATTCCCAGTGCAAGGCACTCCAGGAGGATCTGAGTGGTTTGAGACTGGGAACCTCCCACCCCCATTTAAAGAGAGAAACAACAGCATCTAAAATACACATGGAAGTTGGAATGTGTCTATGCCAGAGGCGAGGGTTGGGAGGCTGGGCTCCTGGTCCATGTTCTTCATTGAAGATTTAAACAGTTCACTCATGAGATTTTACATCAGTTGTGTCAACTGTAAGTCATGTTTTAAACATTACATTGCTTGTCTGCAGCTTGGATGTCTGCTTGGTCTATTCGCCAGCTGGCTACATGTCCCCATCTCCCCTTTGTGTTAATGGACATCTGAGACACAAGTCACACTGAGCGGCATGGATGTCCTATTGGATTATAGGTCACCCATAGTGTTCAGCTGAGCTCCTGGCTCAGTGCAATTCAACTTTGATTCAGAGATGCCAGAGAATCTGGGAAAACCCACTTCAGCCATCTCTGCCATCCCCTGCTTTTGGTCCAGGAGCATGTCCACTATCCCAACATCCTGAACTCCTACAAAGGGCACAGTGGAGAGCAAAAGCATGGTGAATTGGATTGTGCGCACATGGAGGAGTCACTTGACCATCACAGCTGAAAGAAAAATTGGCTAAGTCCATCTGATCGAACTCAGCACCCTTCTAGGAGCCTGGCCTCAGAGAACAGCTGGAGCCAGACTCCAGTGCATGTTTCCACCAGAATTGCTTTTGACAGAAAAGCTGCAGGACTCCCCCTTTCTTCACACTTGGTGCATGGCCAATCAGACCCACTTAACAGTATTTCATGGGGTGGCCTTTGACATCTAAGCTTTTGCATTAAGGTTATTTAATCCTAGAAGTTCAACTTGTTTGCACAAAACCCAAAGCCCCTGAAGGCAGATTGAGCCAGTGAACCTCTCTCTCTCACCTTCCCCACCATGACAGGCATTTCGAGGAGAACTTAACCCTTGCAATAAACCAAGAGCTAAGTCCACAAGCCATAGGGCTCACCTTGGGTACCATTAAGAGATCAAGCTGCCAAGTGAAGTCTAACTAGCCCAGCAAAGTCAAATGCCTCCCAGTGGGAAGGGGGAGGATGGTGTGGATTCCACAGGCATCCACAGCTTCACCAAGGACCAGGGGAGATTTAGCATGTAATCTTGGCAGAGCTTTTCAGCAGAATGGGGCGGGGAGGAGGGAAACATAACTAGGGACCCACTGGGAAAATTAAAGCAAGGTCCCACATTCCTCCCATAGTTAGATGTTTTCCTGACTGGCTTGGGGGGAAGGGTTGCAAGTTATATCCATTCCCTTATTAGGAGCGGTTCTCTCTCCTACCTAAGCCTTTCCTCCCACCCTGATGGGACAGGAAAAGTATCCAAGGCCAGTCCAGCCTCAGTGCAATGGAATTCCTCCTGGGGTTGATGACTGCCCAGAGCTAGGCATGGTTGTATAAAGCCCCTTGTCCCTATGAAAGCACATACTTCTCTCACCAATAATAGGAGCTTTACTTTCTCTCACTCACACACATGCCACCACCTACCTAGGAGCTAGTCAAAAGCAAGCATAATGCAAATAATAGCCCTGAACACACCATCAGGTGCAGAAGAGAAACATTCATTAGCAACAAGCCATTTCTATAACTTCAGACTTGGAAACCTCCTCCTGGCCAGCAGACAGCCTCTTTGCCCCCCTGAGAGCCTCTTTGCCCCCCTGAGATCTTTGAATTGGTGCAAATGGTGCTTCCACGGTGCAGTGTTCTCCACACTTGCCCTTACGGCTCTACCCGCTGACCCATATGTCTAGATTTCTGGCTTTCTCTAAGACCTTTCATTCTCTCCCTGCAAAGCAAACTTCCTCTTCTTTTCCATCCAAAAAGTCCCCTTCACCTGTCCTGGCCTTAGGAAAGCAAAGGAGACAGTCTCTCAATAACCTAGGTGGCCATCAGTGTTTGTCAACAAATCAGGTGAGCTTATCTGGGACTGTCTTGGGTCACATTCAAACCTGTAGGGGGCTTGCAAGGAAAGGGCTGAGTGTGTAACCACCACTCACTGGGGCTTTGGAGAAGCCACATACCGGATGTGAGGGGAGGCAAGAAGTAAGGGGCTGGTTCTAAAACCTCAAAGACGATGCATCTCTGTAGCTATCTTTAGCTGAATAAGAAAATCAAGCTTTTCTGAAAGGTGCCTAGGAGCAGAAGGCACTGGATAATGTCAGACATTTAGTATTCAAAACAGAGCAGACCAGCATCATCATCTGTCTCCACAGAGACCAGTCAAGCTGAGAGGCAAACTCAAGTTTACCTCCCAACCCTAACCTGGTGGTGTAACAGGGTAAGAGAAATGTAACAGGGAGCAGATGCTGATAGCAGAGAGGTATTTGTGGCTTCTCATCCCTCAAACTGCCCTACAAGTGGACAATCCCTGGAGCCATCAGTGGAACCCAGAGTCCAAAACAGCGCATGCAAGGGATGCCAGGAGCAACAGAGCTATAGCGCGGTCCTGGATTACCCACACCACCTTGTTCTATCTATTCTCCAGCAATTCATGAATGTGTCCAGAACCAAAGAAGCAACAGCCCTGCGCTCTGCCTCTATCGAGCCTCTTTAGGGACCATCAGAGAAGACAGATTCCAGTTCAGTTTAAGTTAATTTCTGACTCATTTAACCGTCCCTCTGCCAGAGTGGGCAGCAAGATACGTTTAAGCCAGCGCCATGACTTAGCCGGTATTTAGGAGCAAACAAGGGGTGCCCTTGGTTGTTTGGTTGGAGGGGAAGCGAGTGCATCTTTCTGAGGTGCCAGTGGTCAGATTCATGCTGGCAGAGGGGAGGAGTTCACATTCGATCTCAGCCAAGGTCCAGGGTGCAAGCTCTTTAGGAGGAAAAGTGATCAATGCAGGCAGGTGGTATGTGACTGCAGCTGCCACGTTTGACAAAGGAGTGCAGCATGCAGTCTTGACCTCTTTGGTTGGAATGAGACGCATCAGACTAACAGAAGGGCTGGACCGTTGGAAAAGGCATGGGCATCCTACTAAACTGACTCCCACGCAAACGCTGTGTAGCTGTCCTGGGGCGCTGCTGCCACCCATGCAGTCACACAGTCACACCCTTGTTAGTCGAGCAGTGAAGTAAAGCATCTTCTCAGTAAAGGGAAAATAACAAAATGAGACAGAAGAGGGTGTGTGGGGGCAGGATGGGGTGTTGTATACTGAGCTAGAGTCCTGCGAGGAGGGAGAACAGCTTGACCCAACATGGCAGCTTGGTTCTGGCCTGCACAGATCAGCTGCACATGGCTCCCCTCCAAGCAGGCCTGTGGTTTAGGAGATTTTGTGTCTCAGTAGCTCCCTGTCCCCCCCTTCCCTGGAACGCCAGCGTCCAAAGCCAAATGTTCTTCAGAAGCTGCTCATGTAACAGCGACCAGTGCCAGCAACCAGACTGGCCTGCGAGCCCCCACACCCGCCCCTGTAGCGTCCCTGACTCCAGTCCACCTTTGGCACACAGTGTACGCAGCCGGCAGGCATCCTGACCGGCGAAGGGCTGACCTAGAACTGAGTCTGCAGCCCCTCGCTGTTCTCTGTGGTCCCCACGCTGCTCTCTGGGGCTGGCTGGACAGGCTCCCCCTTCTCCGCACACGCCTGGGTGGACATCTCTTCCCCTGTCTCCTTGTCATTGGGTTTGTGGAGGTTCACCTCAACTTCCGCCTCAGCAAGCGGCAGGCCAGCTGCCAAGGGAAGCGACTTGGTCGGAGAAGCGGGTGCGGCTACCTTGGCTTCCTGCTCCTCCACTGCCTGGTTCACCGCGTGCTGGAAGTCAGCATCACCCTGGGCGGAGCGTTCCAAGGGATCAGGGCTTTCCACAGACTTTTCGGCAGCTTCCTCCACCACCTGCTCCTCAGAGCCGCTGCTCTGCTGGACAACTGTACCGTTTGTCATCGGTTCCTTCACCTCCTCTCCAGCTGGGACCGGGGTCTCCATGTGGAACTCCTTCACCAGCATTCCCCGTATCTCTTGCACACTGTCGGGAGAACCCAGGACAGCAACAGAAGGGCTGGTCTCCAGCTCCTGTGAGCCGGACTCTTCCTGGGAGCTCTGGTGCATCAGCACCTCCGCGCCTGCTTCATAGGGCAGGGCTCCCTCGTCATCGTGGATGACCGACACCACCTGCTTGGCTCTGCGGCGCTTCTCAGTCGTGGGGTCTGAGTCCGCCTGTCTGCCGTACTCCTCGCTCCAGTCGACGGGCACACCCTCTCCAAGCAGGTGCAGGTTGGGATCGCTGTTGTGCATAACCACACTGTCTCGGTACAGGTTGTGTTTCCTCTGCACTGCTGCCTCCTTCACGGCTGGAATGGCAAAGACAGGAAGGCCAGGTCAGGATAGGACAGATATTTATTTAACGGTCAGTGGCACTCACAGACCTCACTCAAGGCCTTGCTGGACTAGGTACTGTGCCACTGTATAGCAAGACCTGGCCCCAGCCAGCCATCCTTTGATTCACGTGCAATGACCTGGTTACAGTCCAATCAATACCCTGGTACAATTTTTACCCCCCACTCATCAGCTAAATTCTTACTTCTTTTCTGGCCAGGGGAAGAGCCCTGGAGAAGGAATTTGGAGAAGGTGGTAACAGATGAACGAGGTATAAGGGACAGGGTGGAAGGATGCATGGAGAGGTTTGCAGTCGACAGGTGGACCACACTGGCATAGCTGATGGAGAGGAGAAGAGCACATTGCAATAGGAGAGGACAGAATAATGGAGGACAAGAAGCCTGCACTTGATGCAGTTGTGGGTGGCAGATGCTGGTGGAGGGATTCAAAAAAAGGGAGGTGCAGTCAGTTCGGTGGGAAGACAAGGAAGGTGACCTTAGCAGATGCTTTTCACATGGAATGAAAGGGCTGAGAGTGTTAGGGAGGAGGCATCTATAGTAATCAAGACAGCAGATGACACAGCCTGGGATGAGTGGAAAAGTTACAAAAGGAGAAGCAGTAAGATTTGGACCCAACTTAGGTTTAGTCTACACTGATGGCGGAAATTTCACTGCCATCAGTTCACCCTTCTGGGAGCAGATCACGGCAAGTATGAACTCGCCGTGCCACTCCCAGAAGTCTGCCCTGGAAGTCTTGGGGACCAGGGGCCATAAGGAAAGGCCCTAAAGTATATTGGCAGCTTAAAATGTCACTGCCTATTATGCAAGGAATTTTACATTCCCTATGTAACTGGCAGTTGACTGCCGCCAAAAAAGCCCTTAATGTAGACTAAGGCTCAGGCGCATCCCATAAGAGAGGGCAGAGTCAAAGAGGGCTGCTGGGCTATCGGACACTGCCTTGGAGAAAGGCATTTAGTTGACAGTGATAGTTCATATACACCCTCACCTCCTCCTAGCATCACACAGATCATGGATCTGGCGCTCTGTGGCAAAGGAGGAGATGCAGCAGGATCCAGCATCTGTGGCTTCTATCATTGTCATGCCCACACATCTTTCCCAGACTCTATACTCCCTCCCCATGGCAAGTGGTCAGTCCTCGGCAGCTAAACACCACAGCAGGCCAGCCCCTGTTAGGAGCTCTGCCCCTTCCTTTCTGTATCCCAAAGGAGAGGGTCCACACTGTGTCAACTACATATTGTTGCAGATGAGACACCAAGGCAGCTCCTGCCCCTTGGATTTTCCAAGTTGGCTCGTGGTGATTATCCAGGTTTTCGTAGGGCCCTCCCCAGATTGGCATAGGATTGAGCATTCAATGCTCCTCTTCCCTCCTCAGACTGCTCACCCTGCATGATGTCCTTCATGACTGACTGCAGCACAACCTCCTCGTACGTGTTCTCTACCAGGATGAAGCTGGCAAAGTCCTCGAAGATCAGTTCCTGAAACTTCGGTAACTCCTGATCAAAGAAGAAGGTAGGTTTCACATGACTGGCAGACAGAACCCCGAGGCTGCTTCATTACCCTATGGCTTTCCAAAGATGACAACGCCTTTGAAAGGCAAAGAGCAACCCCTCTCACAAAAGCACAGGCACCATTTTCCCATCAATGACACCAACTATGAGCCATCTAGCTATACACCAAGTTTAGATTTAACCTAGACCTAAGAAGGTCAGGAATATCAAGACTAGGATGTTACATGGAGGATCACTGATTAAGTCTTTTTATATGCACTGGGCCCAATTTTTCCTGTGTACGTAGGCACCACCAGCAACATCAAGCAACAAATGCTGAACTGACTTTCACTTCAAGGCTCCCTAACACTGCCAGAGTGGTGTAAAGGGCCTTTGATGTATGAGAATCAGACCCATGCTCTAGGGATGTGGGCAAGGGACGGGGGAGTCTCCACCATGGTAACACATGTAAACAGCTTGAAGACTCGGTGGACATTTTTAAATATGCCCCCAACCCATGCCTGCAGGGCTGCTCGGGCTCTTACCCCCTTGCAGGTTGGTGCCAGTTTCTTCAGCAGGAAGGGGATAGTGATCTGGAGCAAGGCTTCCCTGAAGAACTTCTTCCGCACAGTGCTGCTGTCATAGTCGTATTTCTGGGGGGTGACGGGCGACCCAGGGAAAGAGAAGAGAGGCCAGTTAACAGACATTTGGCATACCACAGGAGAAGCGGTTACCAAAGAGCAGACCATTGAGAGCAGGGGTCTCAAACACGTGGCCCCTAAAGCTATTTCCTGTGGACCACAACAACACTGTTGTTACCAATATTTGCAATACTGCTGTATGAAAAACTTTTCAGTGGTGCAGCCCTCGGGCTAACATAAAAATGATTAAAGGTCTGGAACATTTGACTTAAGAAGCAAGATTGAAAGAGCTGGGTTTGTTTGGTCTGGAAAAGGGGATGTGATAACTTTCTTCAAGTATCTAAAAGGTTGTTACGAGGAAAAGGGAGAAGAATCATTCTCCTTAACTGCTGATGATAGAACAAGCAGCAATGGGCTTAAATTATGGCAAGAGTGGTTTAGGCTGGATATTGGGAAAAAATTCCTGTCAGGGTGATTAACCACTGGAATAAGTTGCCTAGGCAGGTTGTGGAATCTCCATAACTGAGTTTTTAAAAGCAAGCTAGACAGACACCTGTCAGGGATGGTCTAGATGGTACTTGGTCCTGTCATGAGTGCAGGGAACTGGACTCTATGACCTTTCATGGCTCCTTCCAGGTCTATGATTCTATGTAAATTTTCTCATGTCTCCTGCATCACTAGGCCTTATTGGTGCAGCCTGGGGAATTTAAAATGCAGAGTCCCTTCACAGTCTCAAACGCACAGAATCTCACAGCTGCTTTGCAGGCTGCCTTACCTTCAGCACCCGTTCGAGGATACGCTGGATTGACTTGCACAGCTCGTCCTTTCCCAGCATCTTCCCCAGCTCCTGGTGGAGGAGGGTCCCAAAGGTGTGAACAGCATCGTCCATTTGCTACAATGAGATACATCATTGGAAGATGCCACAGAACCAGGCCAAGAAACCAAGGCACGTTGGGTTGGCTCATTTAGCAATGTCAGAAAGAACCCCTGTGAAAGAGCGGGAGGGGATTCACAGAGCAAGGTACGCCAATATGCAACCACCTCATGGAGAGGGGCCTCATGGATATTGTTTTTAATCCTGAACCCACAGCAGGACAGATGACAGACCTGGTCCCCATCTGCTACACTCCATCCCGCTCAAACTCCAACACCGTTATGCAGGTTTTCTTTCCCACCCCTAGAGGGCAGTAGCAGCATATTCTCCTGAATACAGGGCTGCAAGGGTTCATGGGATATCAGTATGCAAACTCCTCCTCGCCCTTAATTAGATCTGCAAAGAATTCTTGTCCAGGTTGGCTCCTTGATACTCCCATGAGGACTATAAAACTACAAGTCTCCTAAGTCAGCTGTGCCAGGCTGAGTGATGCAGGTGATGGAGGTGGGATTCTTGCATGTAATTCTCCATCTGCAAGCATCTGATGAAGTGGGATTTTCTTCCACAAAACCTCATGCAATAAATAAATTTGTTGGTCTTTAAAAGTGCCACACGACTCCTTGTTTGTGTTGGTGAACTAGAGTGACACCGCTTTCCCTTTGGAACGTGCACGCAAAGAACTCTCCCTGTTCTTCTGGGTTTTGTCACCCCCTGAGTAGAAAGTTACATTTGCTCGTAGGAAAGTTACACTCACTACTACACAAGCTGGCTTTCTGGAGCCCCACCAGAACATTTAGACTGTTGCCTGTGACAAATTCCTCTCCCCCTAGCCCAGAATCAGCCACCCACCCTGATACCAGCACGTAGAGCCCTGCGCGGATACAAATATGTGGCTCTGGATCTGCAAGAAATGGTCTGTGGATATCTGTGGATCCAGATATCTGTGTATAAGCGCACATTTGCAGAACTCTAGCACTGCACAGATAAAAATAGGTGGATCTGTATTTGATCTGCATCCACCAGAAATGGTCTGTGGATATCCACATTGTATCTGTGGATATGATGTGGATAGCTGCAGACCTGCAGGGCTCTACCAGCAAGACAGCCCAGGATCTATTTGAGGTCCCCACCACCCAGTGAGGCTGTTCACACATGGATACTCCCAGGCAGAAACTGAATCATCCACCAGCACCAGTGCACAGCCACAGTGTGCGAGCTGGCTCAGTCATTTGTCCCAAAGAACAGAAGGGGCAACCCCAGCCAGCTCACGCGTTTGGCAGAGCAGGGGGCAGCGTGGTGCTGGGGAACACAGCAAGAGGGTCAAGCCAGTGATTGTGCTGCCATTGGGATACTGCCACATTCAATCTCTGGGCCAGCTGTTAATTTAACAAGGCTCTTGAGGCTCCATGGAAGTGGGAACAACTGGACTGATGCACAGGAGCATGCTCCAGTGGGGGGCACCCAGGCAGCCCAACAGCCAGGGCAGAGCACTTGGGAGGCAGTTTCAAAGAACATCTGAATTCAGAGCTCCAGAGATCCACCTAAAACCCTGACCTGGCGAATGGGGCTAAAGACCCTTACGGGGCAGGGACCAAGAGGGCCGGTCACTGCTTGAGGGTGTCCATTGATATCCTACCTGTCTCATGAGGATCTGAGCCCTCTGCTTGAAGACAGAGGTGCTGGAGACATCGAATCTCTGTTGAAGCCCCTCCAGTTTCAGCTGGTCCATCTTTTCATAGCAGCACTGCATCTTTACCGGGTGGAAAGCCAGCTGGGAAAGCTTCTCCATGTACTAAAAGGCAAGGAGTCACACATACAACTCAATGGCTGGGCACTGGGAACACCCCGCACTGCCCTGCCCGGCCCACTGCACATGGTATCAGACCCTGCACCATGCTGGGGAAGGGGGAGCAAGTCCAGAAATCTTATTCCTTCCTCTACTGCTCCCACTTAATCTGCATCCCAAAGGCAAGAGCATTTCAAAGCATCCCTGGGCCCAGCTTTCAGAGTCAACAGTGAGCCTGGGGCAGGAAAACTACCTGCTACAGGCCACAGGATCAAACCAAGGGTCTCTCCTGTGACAGCAGAGCAGGAGGCAGACCTGTGAACACCAGGATCACCCCATGTTTCCACAGGCACATGAAAGGATGCCGTGGATTTTGCTAGACTGGCTCGTTGTCCAGGGCTCAGGAGGAGAGCTGGGCATTCAGTTCCCACCTTCCATGGGTTGTGCCAGCTTCTGCCACCACTCCAAAGGGCTGTGGCTGGTGTTACCAAAGGAAGTCCTGGAGTCTGGGTCCCCCATGGTCTGTGAATTCCAGCTATGAGAGGAACACACAGCTGCCGCTTTGGATGTGAGCAGACAAAGGGCAGGGCCATGGGTTTATTCTCATCATTCAGCTCTAGCCTCTGGAGGTGGTCCATGTCCTTACTCAGGACAACTAGGGGTAGTTACTGTGGTTTCTCCTTGGCCAAGCTTTCCTCGGGACCTGCAAGGTGGACTTTCCTCCTCCTTGATTCAGAAGGGAGTGCAGAAACCATGCTTCAAGCAGCCCAGTTACACAACATTGCCCTCTGCTCATGGCAACTTGCCACGGCTCCAGAGTTCATTCCCCTGGGTCTTCCAAGCTAGGTCAGCAATGGGAATCTGCAACACTTCCTCCAGGGCCCTTACCTCTCCCATCTTCTCCATCCCACCCTCGTTGACTACATTCATGTTCATTTCCGTGACCTCCTTGGAGAACACTTCCCGGACCTCAGCAAAACCCTGGCTGGTGGGAATCATCAGGGCCTCCAGGATAGAAGGGATATAGGGCTGAACATGATTTCGGACACAGATTTCTGCTTTGGGAAGCACAAAGGCTGGATGGGGAAGAAACAGAGACAGTGAGTATCGGAGGCACTGTTCCCTCTAAGCTAGGGATCTCAAACTCAAATCAACACGAGGGCCACATGAGGACTAGTATGTTAGCCTGAGGGCCACACAACTGAAACCTTTTCACACAATGATATTGCAAATATTGGTAACGATAGTGTTGTTGTGGGCCACACAAAATAACTTTAGGGGCATAAGCCACATGTTTGAGACCCCTGCTCTAAGCTGTGTGCATGCACACAGGTTGTGAAAGCTGTGCATACAATAAAATAAAGCATGCACAAAAAAATTCAGTGGTGCTAATATTAGCACACACAAAGAATTTTTGTGTGCACACAGCCTATGAAAAATTAGAAGGAACATTGATGGGAGGGCACGTGCTCTACCCACCTTCACCTGCGCATTGGAGCACCTGGAAACCCAGCCTGGTTCTGCAGCTCTTAAACCGCACCCTAGTGCAGTGGTTTTCAATGTGTCTTCATTTGCAGAGCCCTAAAATATTTGGAATGAAGATGCGGACCCCTTTGGAAATTCTAGGCATAGTCTGAGGACCCCAGGAGTCCACAGACAACAGATTGGAAACCACTGCCCTAGAGAAGGAAAGGAGCTACTCTTCTTCACCCCTTCCAGGTGGAAGCCAAGCGGCTAGAGACAGAGCTTGATAAATGTATGAACTGGATGACAAAGTTGCCTGCCACAACAAGGGACTACACTTGAAGACCCAGGAGGTCCCTTACCATCTCATGTCCAATCAGCCTGCAACTGCAGCCCCTCTGTCTGCTGTGCTTGGCAGGACCTGAATGACAGTCCCCTGAGACAAAACACCACACAGGGGTGCAAAGTGCTATTGTCAGTGAGTCAGCAATGACTCCATTCCTTCCCCGCCAAGGAGTATAAGGCCACAGACTGCCAGAGGCACTGGCTTTTGTATGAGCTGACACCACAGGGCTTTCTACAAACAGGAGTCATCTCAAAGCCCTGATCAAGTCTACCTTGGGTAACTTGCCTTAAACACTGCCCCTGCCCTTCTCTAGGCACATGGGATTCCTTGATGCCTGAGTGGCACTACTGTATGTTTGAAGAAGCCATATTTCACCTCAGAAGTGGCTACACTTAATTTGTAATACTTGAGAACCTTCAGGATACAGGGAACCATGTAGGGTGACCACCTTTGCTGGCTGGAAATAAGGGAAAACCGCATGAAAAGTAAGGAACATCACTTTCTTTGAAGGGACAATGAGAGTCCTCAGGCACGTTCAAGACGAACAAATTTCTTTGGGCAGAAGCTTTCATGGGCTGCAACTCACTTTGTCAGACGCAGCCCGTGAAAGTTGATGCCCAAAGAAATTTGTTAGTCTTGAACATGCCACAGGACTTTTAGTTGTTTTTGCTGCGTATGGACTAACATGGTCACCTCTCTGGAACTTTTCTTTGAAGGGATGTTTTAAGGAAATACCATTTCCCTTAGCACATCACGTATTTTTCTCTTGTGCATGTTTCAGTTTCTCTAGTACACAATGCAATCATTTCTCTCTCTCACACACGAGTATATTCCAGTCTCTCAAAATAAGGGTCACACACACATGCACATGACTACAGTTCTATCTCTAAAAATAAAGGTCAGGGGATCCCTCTGAGGGACAAAGTACAGAAAAAAGGGACAGTCACCCCAGAACTATGCAAGTTAGGGCACTGGTTTTCAAACTTAGGGTTGGGACACAGTACTGGGTTGCAAACCCTCAGGAACTGGTTTGCAGTGCCCCCTGCCGCCACTGCCAAGAGACTGCAGTGCAATGCTCAAAGATGTAATTGCTGGCTCACAGGTATAAATGATTTTTTTTTTTTCCCAATGGGCTCCTGAGGAAAAAAGTTTGAAAACCACTGAGCTAGAGGACCACTCCGGCACTCGGCACTTGGCACCCATGTCAGGTTTCCAGATCTTCACCCTAGGAGGCATTCAGAAACCTTTAGTTCTGCATAGCCAGAGCCTGAACATCTACACAGCTATTTTTAGCAGAGCAGAATGAGCTGAAGTCTGTAGATCTAGGCTTCGAAGACACAGTGCCATGGGTGTAGCTTTTGCTGTGTAGGCACACCCAAAGGGATAGTACATTTCCTACCTCGGATTTTGCTGGCTAAGTGTTCCTTTGATGTGATGATCTGGTCCATGTCTGTACGGATGGTGCCCTCCATTCTAGGACGCTCCTGCTCACATTTTGTCACCATTGCATCATAGTGTGCCTTTATCTGGTCATAGACAATCCTGTAAACAGCATCTGAGATCTAGAGGAAGAGAGGTACATTATCTTTGGTACCCAACTCCCAGGGGACTCCTGAGGTTGTGCTGGCACTTGACCTAGCCCTGTGAACCCCAGATCCTTCCCAGCATCTCTTTGCAAGGCAACTTGCCATCTCTTTGCAGGTTGTGACTGAGTGCTTCCCAACCATGGACATGCAGGGATGCCCGACAGTAATATTCTGACAGCATGCATGGGAATTACGTCTGCAGTTACCATTAGACCCCTCAACAAGGGGAGACCTGGCTACGTGAGAGCCATCTATCCAGTCGTTATATAACACAGTGGCTGGTCAGTGAAGCTCCGGTCATTCATTATTTCCTGATGCCTGCAAGAGTAATTCCATCTAGCTCTGAGTTGTCTTCACTCCCACACACCTACCTATTTATCTTTTAACAAAACTGCTGACTTGAAATATTTTTTTTTCCCTTGCCTACTGTACACTTGTGGTAATTTATTCTGGATCTAATCCTGCACTGAAATCTGGGCTGACACCTGCTGGGCACCACTGAATTCAAATGACAAGATTTCCCTGGGAGGCATGCTAGTAGATCTTGAGGCAGGATCAGAGTCCAGGATTGTAGCTCCGTGGTTCATGTGTCTTGGGATGTTTTATTATTATATGTTTGTTATGACCATGTTACTGTAGGTACAAGTTATTAATTGTGGAGTTTGGAGGCATCTGTCACACTACTATTTAGCACTTCTGGTCTTGAAGATCATAGAAATGTAGGGCCCAAGGGACCCTGGGCGGTCACCAAGTCCACCCACCTGCAGAGCTGGACCAAGTAAACCCAACAGACGTCTGTCCAATCTGTTTTTAAATATCACCGATGCCAGGAATTCCACATCCTCCCTTGGAAGCCTGTTTCAAAGTTTAACTACCTTGATAGTTAGAAACAGTCTCCTAATATCTGACCCAAATCTCTCTTGCTGCAGATTAAGCCCATCACTTATTGGTGTATCTTCTGTGGAGATGGAGAACAATTGATCCCTGTCTTCTTTTTAATGCCCTTCAACATACACGAAGGTTTACCCAGTCGTCCCTGTCACTCCTCTTTTCTGAAAGACTAAACATGTCCAGCTTTTTTTAAACCTATCCTCATAGATCAGATTTTCTAAGTTTTTGATCATTTTTGTTGCAGTGCAATGGACTCTCTCTAATTAGTTCATATCCTTCCTCAAGTATGTCACCCAGAACTGGACAACGCACTCCTGCCAAGGCCTCACCAGCGCTGACTCAAGAGGGACAATCACCTTTCCATCTGGAAAAAATGCTCAGCACCTTCTGAAAGTCAGGTGCTTTTCAAGTATCAAGTTGTACACCCAAAATCAGCCCCTTGAAACCTTTGGCCAAAACTTATATGAGGAGTTTGTGGCAGAGGACAGAGCTGGACTCAAGTCTCTTGAGTACTCCTCCAGTCTCTAAATGACATGGCTGCCTTTCCTCCCTAGGGCCTTCCTCATCCTCCTGCCCCTTTCAAGGGAGTGGCACAACCCCTCCCACTGTGGGTTATTAAAATTAAATGAAAAGCCCCTTTTGTTTATCAGGACTTAAGCTGTGAACATGCAAGCTTCATCTTGGCCCAGGAGAACAGACTAGTTCCCAGTCTTTTTTGCTTCCCCTCACTCGTGCATTAGAGGAGGGCTTCAAGCTTCTGAGTGGTGAAGGCTAATGGGCACGGTTTGTTTGCTTAAAGGAGGTTTCAAGAGGAATTCTGCAGCGTGTCTCATGGAAACATTTCTATCTGTTTCCAAGGTTTTATAAAAAGCTTGCTTTTATAAAACCATAAGTTTGGGCCTGATTTAGCTCACATGAGTCTAAAAATGGTTTGCTAAATATAGCTGGGATGAGCCACACCACTGGCTTAGCTGGGGATTGGTGTTTTCTAGCGTGTACGTCCCACCCCAGGGGAATGGCTGGCACCACAGAA
Organism: Podocnemis expansa; assembly: GCA_007922195.1. Lineage (NCBI taxonomy): Eukaryota > Metazoa > Chordata > Testudines > Podocnemididae > Podocnemis > Podocnemis expansa. The sequence goes on from ML682047.1 coordinate 5,455,105, forward strand.
TTTGCAAACACAAAACCAACATAAGATAAGTGGGAGGCTGAGAAACAGGCTTTGACAGGGAGTGTTATAAAATAAGCAGCCAAGAACATGGACATCTTGTTTCCATGCACCCACCGGGTAAAGGGGCTAAATGTGGGTGAGTTACTCAGTCATACAAGCCAGCAGGAAACGGACAAGGTTCCACACCCTCGGGCAAGGGGATCTATTCCAAAAGCTGTCTGAATCCAGCAGCCAGCACAAATTCTGAGATCAAGATGAGCCCAAAATGAGATCAAAGCTGTAGATCCATTGAACTGAACTGGAAGTTGGGGGCTTTCAGATGGTACTTGGCCAGCCAGGTCCACCCTCCAGCCATTCCTGGCAGCTGAAGAAGTGGGGGTTGTAGCAAGTCATCCGTACGGGAACATTTCAGTCAGTGCACCCAGCTGGGCATTGCTCCCACCTCACGGCACAGCACTCACGAGCCATGTTCTGTTCTCGCAGGGTTCCCACCTCTTTTCACGGCTCCTGCCCTGCCCCCCCAACACACACATGTACTAACCTGTATCCAGAGCCTCTGCCTCTCCTGGGCCTTGCCCTTCAGCTTGGGGCCAATCATGTTTTTCAGTTCTGGCACCAGTTCCTCCATCACCAAATTGCTCAAGATCTAGATGAGCAGCATGAGGAAGCTGTTAGTGACTAGATCTCGCATGCCTGTTAGCTGTCTTTCCACCTCTTCTCCCCACACCAGTCCTCTCTTCTTTCTCACAGGCCGCCCTTTGTTTTGAAAAGCCCAACTCATTCTCCTTATGAGTGGTGTCCAGCTGGGATTTTCCCCCTTCCCACTAAATGCTGCTACAAACACCTATGTGACTCCTTCCCCTTTGCATCAGACGCTCTGACACACAGCTGGGGTAACGTCCATCTGGATCAAGGCCCGTCATGTGGGTTCTTAGTATGCTTTCATGCAAACGGCTTCTTGCCTGCAGGCATTCTGGAGAGCTGAAGTCCTGTGCTCCCCACTGTTTGTTTTCCAGCAAAGCAAACTCTCAGTGCCACAAATCCTTTCCTGATGCTTTAGTGGTACCTGGCCATCTGCCCGGACAGAGTATCTGGGACAGGTACTGTAGGCACAGCTGCTTCCTCATCCCACACAAGGGTCTTTTGAGAGGGGAGCACTGTTCCACTCATGTGTGACCTTACCAAAAGCGGATACGCCAGTTACTAGGTAGGGCAGCTCCACCATCCCAGGGAGTCTGATGGCCTCCCAAACGCCCCCCCAGAGACATTCCAAACTTCCACCAGGACCAAAACCCATTTTTTTGGGAAGGGGTTGGCTGGCCGGCCATGGTTGTGCACCCATGAAGAATGTGTAAGAGCGAAACTAAAGGAGATGATCTTTCCCTCAGCAACACAGCACCAGACACTGTGAGCATCAAGAGCAGAGCTTGGTCCAGAGCATCACCCACATTTCTATTGTGGTATCTCCCAGGGGTTGGTGCCCCATCACACTAGGGTGAAGGTGCTCCTCCAACCCCTTTGGTTCTGGAGAAATTTTGTGCTTTCCTGCCTTGCATGCATCCTCTCCTAGAAGGTTACAAAACCAAGCCAACTCCCCACCAGAGACCAGATGTCAAATCAAGGGACACGTTTTATCCCTCAGAGCAGCGCTCGGGATGGGACATACCCTGCACAGTGTGGCACAGCTGTCTTGTCTCCAGCCATAGCTAGTCCCAATGAATCCATTAAGGAGACTGGTTTGGAGGCCCTGAACAATCCCCCTTCTGGCTGGGGATCAGTGATTGTGGGTGAAGGATCCTTCCGCCCTCACCTGGACTTCATTGCCACACAGCATGTCCCAGGTGCCGTACTGATCCTTTGACTGCCGATACAGGCGGACAGCATCCGTAAAGGCTGGGGCCTCCACCTTGGAGTCCTCTGGGATCCCTGAAGAAGAAAGAAGTGACTTACACTGAGGGCTGGAAGAGAGAGAGGAAACCACTGCAGATTTTTCTGTAATGAACTCACAGCCTCTATTCAGTTTCTGGCCTTCACGTTGGTTCCACATTTCCTACCCCTGCAATGACCCATGCTGCTGGGGACCCAAAGTGTTGTGGGGAGCTCACAGCCAGCAACCTTATACAATTTCCTAAAGTAACTCCTGCTGCTTGAGGCTGGGACCAGGGATGTGCCAGCTCTCCTCCTCCTTCCCCCTCCACACCAGCACCAAAGCACGTTTACAGGTGAAAAAGGGCCACTTCTGGCTAATTGAGATGGTTCTGCACCAAAACCCCAGATAACCAAATGCTTCCCCAAGCTTGGGGGCATTTCAGATCTGCATCTAAATGGGTAAGCATCAGATTGTTCCCTATGCTGCCTCCTTGCAACAGAACAGATGTGAGCTCCCCAGGGCAAGATCTCCTGCACCATGCAACATTACCATTGTCACTGGACAAGGGGAACCCCACTGCATGTAAGAGGAGAAAGCAGGTGCTTCATGAAAAGCTGGGGCATGGCCGGAAACATTTCCTATTGGCATCAAGAAACTAAACAAAAAAACCAAGGAGCTGTGTGGCACTTTAAGACTAACAGATTTATTTTTTGCATGAGCTTTCGTGGGAGAAAATACCACTTTGTCAGATGCGCATCTGACAAAGTGGGATTTTCTCCCATAAAAGCTCATGCAAAAAATAAATCTGTTAGTCTTAAAGTGCCACACGACTCCTTGGTTTTTTTGCTGGACTAGACTAACACGGTTATCCCTTTGGAAATTATTAAGAAACTAACCACCAAGTTCCAAAGAGGCAGCTGTGTTAGTCTAGTAAAGCAAAAAATCAAGGAGTCTCGTGGCACTGAAAGACTAAAAGATTTATTTATCGCGTGAGCTTTCGTGGGAGAAAATCCCATGAGTGCTCTCCTGTGGCTCAGGGTTTGAAACACGCTAGAGGACTGGGGAACACAAGCCACAGGAAGTGAGGTGTAAAGGAAACTACCAGCGTTAAGGAGGCAAGGAGAGAAAGGAGAAAGTGACTAAAACCTCCCCCAACCCACAGCATGAGGTAGTGGATGACTCACGGACAACACATGGTTCCCATGCAAACCCCCATGGAGGAAGTGGGGATACTATTGCAGCCTGCTCCGCTCCCAGTGAAATTTCATCTCTTATGATTCACAGTGGCACAGATCAGTCGCAGTCAGCAGCAAGGGAAGAGGACTCGGTTGGAGTAATCATTTTGCAGGGCCTCCCCACTCCCTGGAAGCCAGCAGCCCCTCCAAAGTGTTCACACAGGACTGCAGCGAAGTGGAGGGGGATTTAACAGAGGGAGCAGCAGAGGTGTGCAGGAGTCCCAGAGGCTGGTTTGCATAACTCATTGCAACATCCAGATACACAAGAAAAGGAAGCTGTGGCAGTGGCACTAACCTTCCCGATGCTCCAAACAACTGAAATGGCCCCAGAGCTGGGGAACATCCGAGAAGAGAGGGGGCTGGGGGCATGAAGAGCCTTGACTGCCAAGTGCCCCACACCCGGTGCAAGGGCCCCATGAACTGTGCCCTGCCTCCAGCCTCTCTGCAGTCTGCACTGGGGTCCAGCTGCTGGAACGCACAGCCTGAACAAAGAGATGTGGGGCGAGGGGGAAGTTCCCTTCTGGGTAGCAAAGACGCCGGATGCCTGATGCATTAGGCTGTGGATGTACTTCCCTTCTGGCTCCCTGGTGGCCCAACAGTAGAAGGAATGCAGGATGTGACTCGGATTCAGCATGAAGCCTGGCTCTCTGCAATCTGCCGGCCAGAGCTAAAGCTCCAAATGCTGCGAGCCGGCTGTGTGTGAAATCCAGACAAGCAGCCTCCTTCCCTCTCTGCCCCCCTACAGCACGTGCAAGGGACAGATGCCAGAGTCTTAAATGCAGCTGAGGGATTCTTAGAGCTCTGGAACAGGGAATGGACCGGAGGTCACAGTGAGGGAAATGGAAGAAAGGATGAAACAAGAGCTTAGCTCTGCCACATGGGCAAACTGCAACAGGGCCATTGTGGTGTCAGGTCCATGCTGCTTAACCTTCGTGTGAAGGGCCACAGGGCTCCTGGCACCTTTCACAAAAGCCAGAGCAGCAAGCTGGAATCCTGGCCCATGGAAATCAGCAGGAACTTTGCCACCAATAGAGAAATCCTAGCTGTGCTAAACCAGTCTCTGCCCCAAGAAGTATACACACAGCACTCAATAAAGAAAGACTTAATTGGGGCAGAAGATGACACTGGTCCTGGCAAGACAGGAAAGATGACCAGCCTTAACGTCAGAAGGGACCATCATGACTACCTAGTCTGACCTCCTGTATGCTGCAGGCCAGAAAGTCTCAGCCATCCACCTCTGCAGTAGGCCCAAAACCGCTAGCTGACTCATTTACGTTCTTAAATATTGATTTAAGGACATCAAGTTGCATTTACTCTTGTTCAAACCAACAAGTGACCATGCCTTCTGCTGAGGAGGAAGGCGAACCCCCTCTCTTTGCCCCCAGGATCTCTGCCAATCTCACCCAGAAGAAAATTCCTTCCCATCCCCAAATATAGCGGTTAGGAGCAGTAACCCAGGGATACAGGTATTTAATTCACCTACTCAGATCCACCCTGGTGTCTGACAGACATGGATTCAGATTCCATGGAAGATTCAAAGTGCATTATTCTACTGCCTGGTTTGTAAAGTACTGTCAGAGAAGAAATTAAGTCATCAGGTTTGCTGCGATACCCACAGATGGTGTTTGAAATAGGCCCAAACTATAACAGCTTCCAACATGTTGCTGCTTCACATGAAACACCCATTGCAGGGCTCTGCTGGGTCCAGCTTTGCTCTTTAAGTCTTTGATGCCACCAGAAGCCCTTAGATGCAATTAAAACCCTTAGGGTTCGGTCTAGATTTGGGACGCAGCGTTCGTGGGGCTAGAGCAGTGAACTGGGTTCTATTCCTGGCTCTGACACTGGCCTGCTGGGTTACTTTGGGCAAATCACGGCACCTCAGTTTTCCCATCTGTGAAATGGGGCTACCAATACTGCCCTCCTTTGTAAAGCGCTTTGAGATCTGCTGATGAAGAAAGCTATATGAAAGCTAGGAATCATTTCGTAAGGCAAGATCATTGTGATACCTGGCTGATGTACTCATTACACGCGACCAAGAAGTGCTCAGGCCAAAATTATTCTTCCAGGTGATCATATGCAGCGATACAGCCAGAGGCTTGTTCCACTGTTACATTCTTGAAGGGGAGAATTATTATGCAAGTTATCATCTAGAAAGCAATAACCTACAGCCACTGAAACAGGTCTGAGCAAAGCAAAGCTAAATTTCTTAGAAGCATTTTGAAGGAACAGTTTTCATAAATGGAAGAATATGAAGGGGTCAGTTTGATATTAATTTAGTAGCAGCCCCTCCCCCAAATCACTGAAATTAGACTCCACTGGCCCCTGCCATTTCTAAAATTTGAATTTAAGGCCCCAGCACACTCAAGAGTCTCTATGCAAAGACAACAAATAGTCAGGGCATCCTGCTCCCAGGGTGTCACATATACCTGCAAAAACCAGTTTGTTTACTTTTCATTCCTATAAGCCCTGCAGATCCTGGAAGAGCCAGCCGGATGCTAGCATGATTCATGCATCAACTGTCAACTAAGCTGCTACTGCTGACTCTCTGTCGCTATCCGGTAGCCAAGGAGAACCCAGCTGTGTAGCCGGACCCCAAGAAGTACATGATGATCCTGCAATTAATACAAGGAAAAGAAATCACAAGGTATTTTTGCTTGTGTGCTGAGCCTTTTTCTGGAGGCATGTGCAACACAAACATGGAAAGCCATACTGTCATTTTAAAGAGGGAACTTCAAGAGAGTCTGACAAGTGCAGCTAAAAGATTTTAGGCCAAAAGGAACCATCATGGTCATCTAGCCCAGTGGTTCTCAACCACTGTGTCGGGACACATTACTCTGTTGCCACGCAGTGGGAAGTGTGCCATGGAGAGCCGGAGAAGTGGCTGGATTCAGCCTGGGGAGGGTGGGCTGGTGTGTTCTGTAGGGTCATGACATGCCGCCAAAGGGGCTGCAACCCACAAAAGGTTGAGAACCACTGATTAGTCTGACTTCCCACAGAGCACCTGCTGGAGGTCCTCACCAGGGGTTCCTGGATCAGGCCTCACCTATCTCCTTCAAAAAGAAATTCAGTTCCTGCACTCTCTGGTTTTATCTGCAATGAAACCAGGTCACCAGTGCAGATATGGCCAGTTTAAATGTAGACTGCTTTAAAATCAGAGTTTTTCTGGGCAGGGCCTGCTCGGTTCCAACGCCTGCTCATGGACAGAGGTTCTCGAGAGTCAGTAGGACAATGCAGAGCTGATGATTTCTGCCAGGCAGACACACCAAGGACACCCAGAACAGTGCTGGGAATCAACAAAGAGCAACACAGTAGATGAATGCCCTAACCTCTGACATCTAGTAAGTTAGGCTCTAAACCAGGGGTCTCAAACATGCAGCCTGCAGGCCACACGTGGCCCCTAAAGCTATTTCCTGCGGTCTGCATTGATGCTATCATTACCGATATTTGCAATATTGTCGTATGAAAAGGTTTCAGTGGTGCGGCCCTCGGGCTAAGATACTAGTCCTCATGCGGCCCTTGTTGTGATTTGAGTTTGAAACCCCTGTTCTAAACATAGGCTAGATCAGCAGCAAAGCGAGCTGGGTGGGCATCCTCTGACTCCCTCCATCTGGGTATTTGGCCAGAGTCACTGCGTGGTTTAGTGCCAGTGGTGAATTTTGATGTAGAATGGCGTTTGGGTGACCCGGTGTCCCAATATTATCAGGACTGTTCCAAAATTAGGGGCTTTGTCTTACATAGGCAACTATTATCCCTTCCCCGCCAAAAAGGAAGTGCCCGATTTTTCAAACTTGCTATCTAGTCACCTGGAATCAAGTAGGCAGGGGCACCAGGTCATAACGTCACTCATTCAAATTTGCCTTAGCAGCCTTTCATCATGATGTGAGAGAAGGACAGCCAGCCAAGCCCACAAGGTGCTGCTATCCAAACACAGGTCGCAACACCACTTGGTTTGGGACCCTCTCAAATGGGGGGGCCTGAGACAATGGTCCCTTTCTGTACCTCTGGCAGCTCTGGCTGCAGCTGAGCACACTTAAGAGTATGAAAAACCCTTTCCTCCAGCTCAAGGTCTGCAAGTCACCCTCCTGTGCTGATAAGTGGCAGAGACAGGCTTGATAAGGGTACGGCTAACTAGAGCTATGTGGGGTTCCCCTATATTCAAAAAAAATCTGTTTTTTGGAAAATTTCCCCAGCACAGATCAGGATAAAGTTAAAATCTTGAACATTTTCAAATGAAAAACTGAAGGGAAGAAAAAAGCATTCAGTTTTGCTAATTGGAAGGCTTCTTGCAGATACTTTCTGTTTTTGACCCTTTCATCTCAACAGACCCTTTCCCACAAGAAGGTTCAGTCTTGGCAAATCTGTGTGTTTTGATGAAAACATTTCACACAAAAATCCCCAAACAATACTTAACAAGTCTGCCAGCAGCTCTTTACCACAACCCAGCCAGCTTCATCTGGCTCCTTCACAGCCCAGGAAGGGGTCGGGGTCAGTTTTGTTTCTCCCATTAAGACCGCCCAGGCCAGGGATGAGGAAATAATAATTTTAAAAAGCCACTCATTGTTACTAATGCAGAACAGCTCCTCTTTCGTTAGCAGCTACTAATTAGAAGTCCTGGTCTCTCTCCAGTTGTGCTTTTGTCTCTGGTTGGCAACTGTCCCTAAGTCAAGGGAAAGTGGTAAAAAAACAGGCTAAGATTGGAGTGCATGCATGCATGCAGAACTAAAAGGAAAGACAAATCTAAATGCCTTGAGCACAGCTCTTGTAGGTGGATAGTTTTGTGAGCTGAATCACAGCTGGCCTCAAGGGAAGGAATGCCCCCCGCTTCTGAACCGCAAGGCCTTGAAGTCCAAACCTGGATCCAAAGTCTGTGACTCCAGCAACTGGTTGCCCAGAATGCAAGCTTACTAGCTCAATTTGCTGGAGATCTCCACGAGGAACCTTAAGGCCTCACTTTTGAAGTAGGCCAGGGTGATTGGCCCTAGGACAATGCCGTTCGTCTCTGCTACCACCCTTGCTTACATATCTGCCAGGGTAGGAAATTCTCTGCTGGGGAGCTGGAACAGGAAGACTGTACGGAGCCACCAGACCACAGCAGTTCATGAGCATTGACTACACCAGGGGTCTCAAACACGTGGCCTGCGGGCCACATGTGGCCCCTAAAGTTATTTCCTGTGGCCTGCAATGACACGATCATTACCGATATTTGCAATATCATTATATGGAAAGGTTGCAGTGGTGCAGCCCTCAGGCTACCGTACTAATCCTCATGCAGCCCTCATGGTGATTTGAGTTTGAGACCCCTGGATTACAGAGACAGCAGCACACATAGCCAGCTTGCTAGCTCCTTGCTGATCCCTTCTTGCCCTTCCGCTCTCCCCTTGGTTTAAGGCACCAGACACACTGGAGCAGAGCTTTCGTCAGTGGGGCAGAGCACAAAGAACAGCGCTAGGTGGGGAAGCAATTTGGGGGATGCATGGGGACAGGTTGGTGGCCTTTCTTCTGCAGAGCTCCTTAAGGAGCCCTCCTGCGCAGCAAATTCCAGCCGTGTCGCAGGAGGAACTGCAGGAGAGGGCGTGGAGAGATCCATGTCAATGTGTGCCAAGCCAGCCTCGCCCGTGCACTGCCCAGCCTGGTCTCTGTTCCCAACCTGCAGCAGCCTGCGAGGGAGGGACCTGTCAGAGCAGGAAAGGGGAGCAAAGGGGGCTGGGTTGGGAATAAAAATTTTAAAAAGCAGCTAAATTCTGCTGAGTCAAGAGAGGAGGAGGAGGCGGCTCTGAACAGGGCAGGTTCTCACAGGCAAATGCAAGAAGATACAGGAGGAGGATTACGCAGGCTGAAATCCAACCCAGGATGTCTTAAAGGGAAACGGATCTGTTTGTTCAGCCAGGAGACTGGAAGGTGAAGAGTGTTCGGAAGGGGATTATCCGGCAGCCAGCCTGACAGACAGAAGTGCTCACATGACTGGGAGCGAGCATATACATTAGTGACTGAGCACAATCCCCGACAGAACTCAGGAGATCTAATCCCAATTCTGGCACCCATTTGCTGGGATGATCGTGGTGGGCAAAGTCATTTAAATACCTAGTGATATGATGGTAGTTTCTTGAGTCCCACTCTGCTGGGCACTGGGCGTAAGAAGCAGAGGATGGGAGGGAAAAAACAGAGCCACAGGGAGGGAAAATGACTTGCCCAGCAGGTCAATCGCAGAGCTGGGAGTAGAGCAGATCACCTGGCTTTCTGTCCAGTTCATCATCAATTAGGCCATACTGGCCCTTCTCTTTCCCGCTATCTTCTGGACAAGGACCCATTGTCTTAACTGTGTGCGGGACTGCCCTTGAGTGCCGCTAAGAGTTTTCTGTTGATGAAAACAGCTCCGCAGGACTTCACGCAGTACCATCAAATTAATGCTATTTAGCACCTGCATAGCAATTCTACTAGAGATGGGGAATCTCGAGACTCCTGGGCGGGGTGGAAATCTCACTCCAAATTCAGGGAAGTTATTTGCAGCCATCTGGGAGCCAGAGCTCAGACTAGGCCGGACAACTGTCTGAAATGAAGAGAATAGTCCTAAAGATGAGGCTGTGTCAGCGAATGCATGACAGTCACAAACCCTACTACTTTCCACTCCAAGTGCAAAATGCATTTCTCTGATCTTGCTTTCTCGTCTAAACATATGGTGACAGGTGTGTTTCACACCAAAAAACCCTCCGCCGAAACAAGCCACTCTGCTGTATTTCTCTCCTCTGTAGAGGAGACAAGAGAACAAAGACGTGATAGCTGTGTACTCACATAACATACTGCACTGCCAAAAGGTGCTTGTATAAAACAATGATGCTGGGTGGCCCGCCACTAGCACTGTCCTGGAATCTCCACAAATTAACGGTAAATCTTTAATGAAAGGTTTTCATGTGACAAAACCACCAGGAATAGGTCGAACTAAATTGCAAGCCTGCAGGGATGGGCACACTATAAAAATCTTTATGGAATAAAACGGGGACAGCACCAGGCTGGCTAGCTCTGTGGCAAGTTTTAGAGAGACCACTTTGAGGCTAAAGGTGTTCCTGGAGGTAACGACTTGAGTGTGAGGCAACAGACAGACACCCTGGTTTTAGAATCACAGAAAAGGAGGGTTGGAAGGAACCTCAGGAGGTCATTTAGTTCAGCCCTGCTCAAAGCAGGACCAACCCCAACTAAATCATCCCAGCCAGCGCTTTGCCAAGCCGCACCTTAAGAACATCTAAGGATGGAGATTCCACCACCTCCTTTGGTAACCTGTTCCCGTGCTTCACCATCCTCCTAGTGAAAAAGATTTTCCTAATTTCCAACTTAAACCTCCCCACCCTCATTCTTCTTTTCTGCAGATGACACAAACTTAGTTCCCTCAGCCTAGCCTCACAAGTCACCAGTGCTCATTAAGGACTGAGCGATGCTTGTGTACAGGGAGTGCTGGTCTTGGCTAAACTCCGTCTCTAGCAAAGCGGGTTGCATTCTGCCTTCCTAGAAGGCTTTCCCACACTAACTCGGGGCAGCACAGTGCTCTTTGCTCACTGGCCTGAAGCTCTTGCTGGTACTGTTGTAACACTCGCACTGCAAGGGATGTGCATGAGAGGACATTAATCCCAGTTTGTGCATAAACTGCAGGGCTATAAAAAGCTTCCAGGCTTGTGAAAGGCACTGGAGCTGCAATGTAAAGCAGATAATTCAATTGCACAGTAACACCAGATTCTCAGCTTGCTTCTCCAGTCCCCTCAGCCCATTTCTGGGGCTCCCAGCCACAGCCCGGTGACCCTGCTCGTCCCCAGTGAGACCCAGAGCCACAAGACTCTCCAGAGAACAGAGACAGCAGGGAATGTTGTGGGGATGACAGAAAAATGATTCTTTGAGTCGGAGTTTTGGCCAAGTTGAATTACAAAGTATTTTCTACCCTTTGGGCAGCAATGAAATCTCCACAAGTGGCTTGGGCACTATCCTGGCCGGTTTGCATGCTGTAAGTTGTGTTTAAGTGACAGCTCCTAATTAGACCAGGGTGGCAGCTGCTATAGAGGCCAATAGGCCCATCAAGACGCCTTTATGCCATGCCAAGCATGTTACCAGTATCCAAGCGTCTATTCTGCCAGGCTGCTAGAAGAGAAGCAGGTCTGCAGGAGCCAACCAGCAACAGCTCCCTTGGAGCAAGCTCTGGCTCCCTTCAGCCACGTGATGGGCCCTTGGTGCAGTGGCTCGGTATCAAGAGCCACACGCGCCGTGGTTCCAGGAAAGAGCAATGAACCAGCTGGGGCTCCGAGCCAGCTCTCTGCTGGCTGTCGGTCAAGGACTTAATCCACCCGTCCCTACCCACCCAACAGTGCACATCAGTATTTTCCCTGCTGGGATCTGGAATTCCCCCAGTGGTTTTCAAACTTTTTTTCTCAGGACCAAGTTGCAAAAAAATCATTTACGCCCATTACCCAACAGTTACATCTTTGAGCAAGGCTTTTCAGTCATTTGGCGGCAGTAGGAGGAGATGCCGGGACCCAGCACCTGAGGGTCTGTGACCAACTACCAGGTCCCAACTCGTGGTTTGGAAATCATTCCCTAAATCCCAGGTCTCACTCCAGACTCAGTGCTGAGGAGAAGTAGTATGCAGGGATCCTCAAACCCTTCTTCGTTGGGAGGTCCTAGGTCCTTATCAATGGTTAGGTTCTGGGGAGATGGAAGGAGACCCTTCCTCTGCCCCTTTGCTCCCACTCACCTGATTTCTGCCCCCCGATGCTTAACTGTGCAAATCAATATCCAAACTTCATGGGTTTTGTTTCCCTCATCACAGCAAGGAGTCCAGGCAATGGCAGGCCAACTGGTGCTGCTTTCACCTCAGACTCTCGCCCACTCCACAGACCTCAAGGTCACCTTCCAAGGGAAAGATGGACCAGGAACTGCAGAGCTCCATGTGGTTAGCTCCTCTCTGAGCACAGAACAGAGCCAGGAGCTATTTGAAGCACCATCTAGGGCAAAAAACTGACTAGTTTTCAGTTGCCTCAAGCAGTGCTCAATACTCCATAAAAAGCTGCTTAGGGTCCTGGTGACTGTAAGACTGCACCCTCTCCCATCCCTATCCTCTGGATCACACCAGTTACTCACCTAGATTTTGGACCTTTAAAAATATTCTTAAAATGGCATCCCATTGTGTGGGCTTCAGATCAAAAGTGTTGAGGGAAGGGGTGGGCATTTCTTAACTGTCAGTCCCACAAACTCCATCTGGGATGCAAGAGCCAAGCTGGGTCCTTTCTGGCATAAAAAGCATGCAAGACTCTGCAATCTGAATTTAGCCAGCTATTCAGGCTAGAGACAAACCAAACCAGAATCCAGCTTGTTCTCCAAAAGCTGTGTAAACTCTGCAGAGCACACAGGATTTGTAGTAACAGCCCAGTCACCTTATTTTAGCCAATCAAGTCAGCAGAGGTGGCTTTTACTACCCAGTGGCAGATCAGATGAGAAAGCAGGGGTTTAGCACTGCCACTGTTCAGACTCTCACATTCCACCGCAGGAGATTTTGCTAAATCCTGATCCACGAGAACATTCCCCCCAGCTTCAAGTGAGAAAATGGCTGTTTCATCCAAATCAGCCTCTAAGCATTTATCACAGAACAACTAGAAGAACCCAGAAACGTGCAGGCCAGCCATGGTGCCCAAATGAGAGAGTTTTACAAGGAGTCCATTCACTTTACAGAAAGTTTTGCTTATGAAGGTGTTTTCTCAAGGTCACTGGGGACATTTATGTGAAGACATCAGATTTAACTTCAGCTGGATCGTCCAACTTCCCTGATCTCTCCCCCACTCCCCTTTTCATCTTCTGTTAGCACTGCAGACCCAGTGCCACTATGGCAGAGAGAGATCGATTCCATTAGGACTCATGAATCAACCTCTATTAGAGACAACGAAACCATCCCACGACACTGCTTCACAGTTTTACCCCTATGAAGAGAGGAACCTGAGAGTCCACAAGGGATATGCTTACCACTATTGATTTTACAGAGAGGATGCTCAGATACTGCAGGGATCGGCAGCCATATATGCCCCTCCAAGATGGATTTGCCAAGTAAGTTCTAGTTGCAGGCGTGTACCAGCAGACTGAATTTGAAGACAGACACTTGGCTGGCAGGGTCTTTATTAGCATGAGAAAGAAAACCACCACAACCCCAGCTTGCCTCAGCTCCCAGGATTTATTCTGTAGCACCCAGGAGGATCAGTTGTGGACCTGAACCTTGTTGTGCTGAATATTGAACACGCACACAAGGATACACTGCCGGGCTGCCACAAAGAGTGTTGGCTTTTTAAGCTGGGCACAGTTCTGTTTGTGCATGTGCTCCCTGTAACCTGCATCAGTCACATCTCCCCACGGGCAGAGGAGAAGAAAGTTGGACACCAAGATGCATAAAGGTCTAACCTCTTGGAAAGAAGCTCCAAATCTTGCACTTACCATTGTTGCAGTGTCGCACGCAGTCCTGGAACACTGCTCGCCATCTGTCCTGCTCCTTCCCGGTCATCACACAGAAGTAGTAGTGACGGGAGTACGGGTGCCAAAGGATGAGAGGAAACTGGGTGGGGCACTTGAGGATCGGGGCATTGCCAGATTTGGGAGTTGTCCCTGAGGAAAGGGAAAAAGAAAGAAAAAAGACCCCGGGTCACAGGTGTGTGCTGGAAACACTCTGGGGAACTGCCCAGCCAGGAGGCCCACATTTTGGGTCCCCAAGGGCCATTTACTCTGTTGCTGAGACTGCCAGTAAGAAGTCAAGTAGCACGAACTGAGAGATGCAACTAGACTAAGCTGTCCTCTCTGTTTCACAGTGCTTGGCCCATACCAAGCTTCATTATAATCCAAGAGGGAAGATTTCCTCTTGCCTCGTCACTTTTAACCTGAACTTGCATCATTCAGTTGCATCCCTCTTCAGGGTCTTTGTGCCACATCACCCAGCATGGGGGACATAGTCCATGGGCCAGGCACCAAGCATCATGGGAATGTTTGTATTCCAGGGCTGGTGAGGGAGTCACGCCTATTCATCAGTACCACAACAAAGTCTTCCTCTAGATTTGCCTGCAGGACAGCTCCATCAGAGCTTTGATAAATCAAGACAGTGGTCCATCCTAAACTTGTTGCTCCAAACTATGCCCCAGTCTCCATGTGCTCCAGAACCAGCATTAGAAACACCCAGACCCTCCACTGTGCTTCTGCCAGGGCCTGAGGAGGTGATCCAGGCTACCCTTCTTGTTCTCAAGGTACATTGCAGCCACAACGTCACCTGCTGGAAGAGCACCTGGAATGACAGGCCAGAACAGAGGCAGCATCTCCACTCCCAAACATGAGCGAGAGTGGCCAAAAGGAACAGCCCCAAGAAGTTTGGGGGATCAACCAAAGGGCCCTTGGCACATGTCAGATCATGGGAAGACTTGTATTGGCTGCCCCATGGCAGTGGCAGAGGGACAGATGATGGGAAAATCTCAACTCACCAGATTTTCAGGACAAGCACCCACATCTGACAAGCTTAGTGCCCAGAATAAGAGCCAACAAACTAGAAATAGATTTCCTTCCGTCCTGTTTATGAGTCCCTTCGACAAGGGCAGGCATGCAGGGAGTAGCATATCTTACAGTGCACAGAGGATGGGAGGGTCTCACGCCAGCACTCTCTTTGTAACATAACATTTAGGTGCCCCAGAGAAACACTTTTCAAAGAGAGCAACACATCCCAATGTCCCGGCCTTACACTCACCAGCTACTCCACCTGTTTTAGGGACACAGATCTATCCACATGGGGTCTGACTACTGACCCAAGTCCTCTCCCACAACTCCCAACCAAATCCTAACACTGCTGAATCCTGCACCCTAGCGCCTTAGGCTCTGGCTGAGAAAAAATTGCTGAGATTTTCAATTCTGCAGGTCATTTATTGTGCTTTATATGATGAGACCCTCCAGAAGACTGCATCTGTCCCCTCCTACACCAATCACTGCCCACTCAAGAGGCCTCCACTGCTACCCTGGCTCATAGGAGCCAAGAAGAGGCTCTGTTATCTCACTGGGAACATGCTATTCCTGGCCAGCTTCTTTGACACAAATGCCTTTTGAGCTTCTCCTGCTGAGACCTTCTCCCCCTGCCCCACCTGGAGCTACATTACACACTGGTATAGTGACATGTTTATTTACACACCGGCATGCTGAGTTATTTTTCTCCCGCAAGCCGCAGCTCAAGCGTCCAGCAGCAGCAACTCCATTTTCTCTCATTACAACAGGTGATTTGACCTCATCTTCCTCTATATGCTGTTCCCCAGGGCTTGAATCTTTACAATTGCTTTGATTTGCTGTTACAGTCCGACCTGTTCCCATGACTTACATTTCCCTGCATTTATTTCTTTCTCCTACTCTGTAAGTTCCCCCATCTTCAAAGTGCCTGACAAAGTGGGATTTCCTCCCACAAAAGCTCACGCAATAAATAAATCTGTTATTCTTTAAGTGCCACAGGACTCCTTGTTTGTTTTACTCTGAAAAGAGGCGTATCCCCACAGAATCCTGGGTGGCAACGCTTGAGAAAGAGTTTCTGAAGCAGGCAGGTAATGGGTTCTTGCCAGGGTAGGGACAGTTTCTACAAGGGGGTGCCAACTGTGACCCACAGCCACATAAATCTGCTCCTTACAAACTAGGTGGGTCCGTGGGATTTGAGAAATCACCAAAGATTAACCTGGATTTAAAAATCCTGGAAAAAATAAATCTGCATGCATAACCAGAACCAAATCTGCTCAGCGGTGCTGCAAGGAGGAAGGCAAGGGAGAGCACGGCCCAGTTGAGCTAACCTAAACCAGCTCATTTCAAGATCATATAGAATGAGCACCCAGTGATCAGATTTCGGAGTTGCTCAGCTCCCAACCTGTCTAAGCAGTTTTGAAAATCTAGCCTGAGCGCTTGAAAACAAGCCCTTGTTCCATCTTCTCTCTGCCCCCTCTCCCAGTTGTCTACTCCACCCCAACCCCCTCATCATTTTCCAAACAAGAGGGTGGAAGGAGGAGATCTGGCCAGAAGAGTTTCTCTTCTGCCAAGTCAAACAGTTTCAGGAAAAGCAAGTGCCCAGCTTTGGAAAGCAGAGGTTAGAAGTTACAGACTCCCTTCATTGTACTGGGAGAAGGCGGCAGAGACAGCACTATAGGGCCCTGTGGATACAGTATAAACTTCATTCTCAAGGAGCTTATGCAGGAGGGAGCCCCATGCCCCACAGGCAAGTGTTCATGTCTACATGATACAGCAAGGGACACCAGGTATTTTCACTCTTCCCTTTCTCCTTTGTCTCCTAGCTACTTCTCCAGCTCCTTCACTCCTTCCAGTGAAGGCCTTTGAAGCCAGGAGAGCTAGACAGTGAAAAGGGGACCAAAATTTCATATATCCATATCTGCCCCCAGCTCCTGTCCTATAGATGCTGCTCAGCATTCTGGGATAGCAGCAGAAGGGAAACACACAGGTAAATCAACCTAGACCAAGAATGGCTGATGTACACCATCTTTTCTAGTCCTCCATTCTCCCGCCTCCCTTTGCAGCTGATCATGCAGAGCTCTTGGGGAGCTGATGTCATCAACAGGCCGGGGGTGGACTTACCTGGTAAACTGCTATTGACAAGCTCAAGATACTGGTCCAGGGAGGTGAGGATTTTGTAGCCGGCGCTGTTGAGGACTATCCGAGGCTGAAGCCCTCTGTCATAGGCCTAGAGAGGAGAAAGAGTCAGAGAGCCTCTGGGAGCGGTTCCAAAGGCAGGATCTATAACAAGCCCATGTCTCTGAAACCATGTTAAACAAAACCTGTGCCTTGATCCTCATCCCTTGTTTTAATACGCTACAGCTCATCCACAGAGATCTTCTGGAGTCTGATTCCTGTGATATTGTGGATGGGACTACTCAGTTGTGTGAAGGGTAACCAGATGCCTGCAGTCTTGCTAGAGGATCGTGATGGGGGAAAGGAAATGGTCATCTTTTGAGGCGTCCCCCTCAGAAGCGCAACATCAGAGACTGCTCCCCATAGGGGACATCCCGTACCAGGGGGAGAGCTAAATGCCTTAGGTCAGTGTGGGCTCCATTACATTTCACTGCCTCAGGGGACTGCAACATCTCAAGCTCACCCTTCCCCATCAGTGCGGGAGAGTCCCAGAGCTGTGTCAGATCAGGGACTGCCCTTCAACCAGTGCAACAGCAAAAGGAAACTGAGAAGAAGTCCAAAGCTTCCCTTTGGTTCCTCAACTCTGACACCAGCCAGGTCACTTGCGTCCGTTCCTCAACTGGAGATCCAGGCCATGTGCACGGAGCCCTTATTTGAAGCATGAAGTGCACTGGCGAATTGTCATTTATGTGCAAGCACTGTTTGAATGGCTAAGACGCCTCAAAAAGGAGGAGAGCTCCTTTAACGGGTACATTCCCTGGCAGGCCTCCTGGATGCAAAACCCCCACCACAAAGCCAAGAGGCAAGGGGAAAGAGGTGAAGAAGCAGAGAGAGCCTCACCAGCTTGTTCTCATACACCACCAGGCCATAGTTGTGCGGCACCACACAGAAACGATTTCTCCACTTCTTGTTTTCCTCCATGTACTGGAAGAGGTTCCCTGAGATGATGATGCGGTCCTCCAAAGGGATCTGCACAGAGGAGAGACAGCACAGTGAGAGTGGAGGAGGAGGGAGAATTTATGCTACGTTAGAGAAACCAAATTCAGCGGAGCCAGACCAGCTGGCGAGCCAGCCTCTCTTCCAAAAAATGCTTAGCCCTTACAGTGTGTGCAGTTGTCTGTCTAGCACTCTACAGCTGGGTGAGCATGTTCCTCCTTTTGTTGGAGACAAGGAAGCAGAGGAAGAGAGGTAAAGTGACTTGCCCAGCAAGTCAGTGGTAGAGGTAGGATTAGAAACCTGGTCTCTTGACTCAGTCTCCGACTCCAAAGCATAGATCTGAAAGGGCACTGGGGGTGCCAATGAATACATCCCACTTGCCTTCAGCACCCTCATGCTCATTACATTCCCCCTCTCCCACCATAAACAAGCATCTTCAGTTTGCTGATCTGTACCACAGCTGTGCCTATACCTAGCAAAGATCACATATTATTGGGTAAAGCACAACACATAGCAAGAATGTGAGCCAAGGACCCCAGAAAGCCACCTGGCACGTGCACTACACCGATTCGGGTACACTTTCTGTTCACCAAAGACAGTCACGTGAGATTTCAATGGAAGTCAAACTCAGACTAGTCATTGATATTATTGTGAAATGTAGCTACAGATACTATGTAAGGAGTTATTTGTCACACTGAAAATACGTTCATAGATTCTTATCTCAGCAGAAGGGGAGAAACTGGTTTTCTGTCACAGACAATTTGTTTAACTGCTCGCAGTTACATGTAAATTAAACTGTGACATTCCCCTCGTACGAGCTGGTCTGATGTGCTGCTGTGACCCCCTGGTCACCACTCCTTAGCCCCGATTCACCCCGCTTTGCCAGGTGACCACTTACTCCTGTGTCAGTCCACACCAGACCGTGTGCAAATCAGTCCCAAGCAGTAGATGCGTGCCCTCTGGCGACTGTCCCCCAGTGATCACCCCCAGGGACCACACCAGCAACTTTTGTCCTACAGAGACTGGGACCCTTCCCCCAGTCACTGTTAGGCTCAGGGACTCTGGTCTGCTCATTTGATAGAGAAATGAGAATACCCAGCTCTGCTCATTCACACCCTCTAAAGTCCACACAGCTTTAGATAAAACAAATATTTATTGATGAGAACTTGATTTTCAATGAGTATATAGCAAATCCATGCACACCATTTAATAAAAGCATCCGGAATTACCACGAAAGAATAAAAAGTTATAAACACATGCTAATATAATAACACTATTTCAGGATTACTCTCTAGTTTACTGTCCCTGAGTCATGTAAAATACCTGGAAACATGTTTCACATCTGTACACATACATGCTAAGCTGCAGGAAACATGGTAATTAAGTAGAATATGTTATGAACATTCATAAAGGAACCTTGCATGGCCCGTTTGGCATCAAATCACACAACTACATCACAGGAAAGTTACATTCCTGGCATCCTGTTCCCTCCTTTCCTTACACCATCCATTTGATTGCTTCATGAAACTTCACGGAAACATTCCCTCTCAATCATTATCCAGTGTTTTATAGCAACAACGAAGTTCTCCTGTTCTTCCAAGGCACTTAGAAGGAAAGTGCAGTAGGACATAAAGGCAAAGGCCGTGATGAATGCAAACAGGTGGGTGGTGAGAGACATTAAAAAAAGTTAATGGTAAGCTTATCATAAGGCACAATGAGGCAAAGAAGTGGGGTTTTAGATTGTCACAAGGATTCAAGGGCCCAGCTGTGAGAGAAGGTCATGAAAACCCATGGCAAGGTACATAGACTAAATATGCAATAACTACATAGCGAGAACTCCCCCAACTGCCTACGCCCTCTAAACAAAGTCCCCTCGTGCCCTCACGCAGGTATTTGAGTGAGAAGCTATTAGGCAGGGCCTCAGTAGTCAGGAGGGAGAAAACAGGGTGGCTGGTCACAGCATATGCTGGGGACATCACTCCATAGCAGCAAAGCACCTCTGTGGGTGTGGTGTGAATGGTAGCCCTTTAAAACCCAAATGTTTACGCACAGCGGAGGCCCCGTGCAGGCTTATACAATGTTCAGACAAGCCCTTAGGTGCTGAGGCTGAGATGGTTCTCAGTGCCGGCAGCACAAGAGACACCAAGAAAGGGAAGTCAAGGCAGCCCTTGGACAAGAAGGAAAGCCGCCCCAGGGATCGGAGAGCTCCATCTTAAACAGAGTTCCTCTTGAATTTCTTCCAAAGATTAAAATCACAGCCAGAAGCATTTTCTGGCCTCCATTCAAGGCACCCACCTTCTACTAGATGTGGCCAGCCCTCCCTTCCCTCTAAAGTGATCCAGTTCAGAGACTCACAGGGAGATGGGGAGAAGGTCTCATCTGGACCAAACAGAGGCCAAGGGACAGGGAAGAAGCAGCCATGGGAAATGGTGACAATCCCATCATTCTGGACACCTAGTTTAAAGCAGTCACAGCACATGTAACATCCCCATTCTTGGGATTGCAGGAGGAGACGACCACTAGCATCCCCTGGAAGACAACCAAGAGCTTGTCTACACAGGCATATTGAACCAGAATAGCTAGTGTGGAATGGATTTCTCCACAACAGCTACTTCGATCCCACAGGCAAACGGACAAGCCCTAACCGTGCTGGGAGCCACACCAACCAACCCGCTTGGCAAGCTCCTGGTAGCCCAGGGAGGGGCCTGCCTCAGGGGGTTGGGGTGCCCAGATTTCCTGGGACCTCAGATTCAACTCTCTCCTCTGCTCTAAAGAATGCTGAATGCAGTTCACATGGCACAGACAAATCTTTCAAAGGACACCTCCGAACCAACAGGCCTATCTCCTGTGCATGCATGCTGCAAACTCATGCTTCATCCGTACCAAAAGAGCCTTGCCCTGGGGTCCTCAGCCAGCAGTTCCCCTCCCTGTGCCAAGGGCCTGTCTGCTGCCAATCCCCACCCTCCCACTGACCCAGCCAAGTCCACAGTTCAAGTGCTTTGGGATCATAACGGATTAAAGGCCCTAGATAAGTGCAAGTGATTCCATGGAGCGTCTGTCCCTCTGCAACATTGTCCCCGGGCACAGAGACAGCACTGCAATTATGTGCTTGGATCAGTTACGTTCTGGAGAGCAGAGGATCAGCTGTAATTCCAAGCTTAATTTTATTTAAAAACAAAACCCAAACAAACAGTGGGCTGTTGCAAATAGCTGAAGAATAATTCAGCCGTCCTCCTGCGGCTCCCAGTTACCATCATTACGCAAGGCAGGCCATTAGAAGAGCCCTTTAAATATTTTTAGGGTGGCTCAGTTAACACAGCTTACACATGATGTAGGAGATCCTCGGGGCCAGACCTCCTCCTCTCCCCTCCATGATGAGCTCGTTATCTTGTAGGAGGTCGTTAATGGCGCTGTCACGTGGGATGAAGTTACACACCCTGGGACCAGGGAAGCGAATGAACCAAAGGTGATACCAGTCATGGAAGCTGGTGGAGGATGTGGCTGAGGGATGGAGATCACATCTGTGGGGAGAGGGGTCCAAACACACCCACCAGTGTCACTGAACCCAGGTACCTTCACTGGCTTCATAGGGGGTTTTTCTTTCTCCATGTTTTGTAAGGAAGAACAAAGAATTTGGTATTTTAATTATTAAAACATGTTCCCAAAACACTGAGGCCTCTAAGGAAGCCCAGGCACTTTCTGAACATTGAAAATGCTGTGCAGCCCTTTCCAACTTAGCCAGGCATGATCTCCAGTCTGAAAACAGGAACACAGAAGCAGACTTGCCTGAAGTCACAGAAAGATTCGGTGTTAGACCCAGAACCCACAACGCTGACGTCAGTCCCGACTTCTACCCAGCATGTCATGCTTCCTCTTATTGAGAGGATGTGCGGGCATATCAGAGATGCAACCCACAGCCCCTGCCAAATCTCAGCCTGCGCAGGAACTGCCAGGACGAAGACACGCTCAGTGTGCTTCTCTGCTCTACAGTTAGTACAACTTTGCCAGCAGTTGGAGATGGGCACCGCAAGACAATTCCACCAAACCCGGTGGTCAGTCCTTACAGCTCACTGGCCGGCTTTGGGGGGCAGCCCCAATAGTCTTACCAGCCAAAATGTTGATCAGAACCACAGACTCGATACACCTATGCATGGTCAAAGCAGGAACACTGGCCAATCAAGCCATTTCCAGAGGCAAATGGGAGATAAATCTCCCTGTGGATTATCTGGGAATAGAACTTCTTGGGTCTCTGTTTTCAGTGCACTAGAGGGGGACTAGACTGTCCCATGCAAGTGAAGATCCATATCTGCCCCTTTTCTATCTCCTACAACCTATAATCCCCAAATCCAGCCTTCATTAACAAATTTCTTTCTATCCCAATATGAGACAGAAGAGCAAGTCAAGCTGCAAAGTAAAAAAGTTGGCGTGTCACGGGAGTTCTGCAAAGATTCACCAAGGGAATTTCCACTGTGAGAGAAGAAAAGAGCAGCTAGGAAGTACTATATTTAGAGACAGATAGCAAGCAAAGCTGCTGAACAAAGGATAGCAAAAGAAGCCATATTTATTTACATGTCCATTTCAGGACAGTTAGTCTGGCATCTGCACCAGATGATCCCTCACATACACACAGCATCTGGGTGAACATTGCTTATGTTTGTTTTCACCTCAACCATTACAATACAGGTAGGAGGCGGCTGGCGGGCCGGACATATTTATAGTCACAGAATCATAGAAACTGGAAGGGACCATGAGAGATCCTCCAGTCCAGTCCCCTGCACTCATGGCAGGACCAAGTACCCTCTTAAATGATCTCTGACAGGTGCTTGTCTAACCTGCTCTTAAACACCTCCAATAATGCAGACTCCACAACCTGCTTAGGCAATGTATTCCAGTGATTCATCAGCCTGACTGTTAAGAATTTTTTTTCCTAATGTCCAACCTAAACCTCCCTAGCTGTAATTTAAATCCATTGCTTCTTATCCTATCATCGGCAGTTAAGGAGAACAATTTTTCTCCCTCCTCATGACAACCTCTTAGCTACCTGAAAACTGTTATCATGCCCCCCTCAGTCTCCTCTTTTCTAGACTAAACAAACCCAGCTCTTTCAGTCTTCCCTTGTATATCAAATGTTCCAGACCTTTAATCATTCGTGTTGCTCTTCTCTGGACTTTCTCCAGTTTGTCCACATCTTTCATGAAAAGAGGCACCCAGAACTGGACGCAATACTGCAGCTGAGGCCTAATCAGGGTGGACTAGGATTAACTCCTGAATTCCTTGCAGGGCACCTCTTCTTGAGAAGCACACTACGAATTCAAATGACTGTTGAAGAGCATACATCTCTCAACCTCTGTGCAGGACTTATCAGACCTGCAGCATGGCACAGGGTCTCATAGCAATTTACCATTGCCCACAACGGAGCATGTGCAGCTTTCAGGTTGGTGACTTTCTCTGTACCCACTTGCCCACAAATTGCAATCCCTAAACCTAACAATCCTAAATCTGCCGACACATGGAGTCAGGCAGTTGGGGGAAACAGTCAAATAGCAACAAATAGAGCTGTGCACTCGGGCTCTGCAGGGAAACCCCAACGAGTCTGGTGCTCAGTAATGCACTTGGGTTTTGGTGGCCTGTGTGGTAGAGGGACTCACTTGTGGCACAGACCCATCCAGGAACTGAAATACCACAAGATGCAAGAAGAGACTTCTTCTTTAATATAGAGCAGTGGCCTGCAGACGCCGTAAGGCTCAGCACGCTGTGTCACAGTGAGAATGGAAAGTAGGCCTGCTGGATTGAGACTGGATGCAGTAGACTCCATACAGTGCATCCTTGTACTAAACATGAAGTCAGCTGTAATTTGCTGTTTTCTGAACATTATATGCAGCTCTCTGGGTGGGCACAGCACAGTAGACAAGACTTTAGCTAGTCTAAAGGAAGTTGGATCAGATTCTTGAGAATTCCTGTTCTCAAAATTACAATCCCTCTCCCCATCTATTTTAACATGGCATGATCAGAGCATCTTGTATCATTGCTTTCCTCTTAGGGGCAGACATCTTTCCCCACCTGCTCTGCAAATACAGGCCACAATATGCAGAGTCCAAACTCCTACAGGGAACAAAAGTTCAGATCAAATCTTCTGCCTCTGACTACTCCTAGAGTTCCTCCTTCAAGACTGCTCAGCTCACACCCTAAATCCTCACTCCTATATCATCCAGGTGGAGTAATAAGCCACCTGCCCCAGAAGTCAGCATAAGCCACTTAACACCCCATCTTCCTGGAAAAGGATTTTAGTCACACATTGCCTGACTCTTATATCCCCTCCCATGCACAAAAATATGTGAGATACTGAGCAGAGATCTCATGAGACCCTGTTAGGCTTTAACAGGAACTTAAAAGACAAGTTACAAACTCAGGACATGACAGCTTAGCTTCACTCCACTCCCCCTTCCTTGCAATTTCCATTTAACGAAGCTTTGGTGTAAACTCGAGACACATTAATCCACAGTGCCTCATTAAGCAGGGATACCATCATTCTGGCCAGTTGCCAAGCCAGGGACGTCAAAAGCAGGCTGAGAGGCAGACAGAACTGAGAAATTCAGATTGCTCCTATGGGCGCCTGGCAGGAAGAATGGAGGGTTTGTTAATGAACCAAACCCTCTTGCTTCCTGGAGGTGTCCCGTCCTTGCAGCAATCCATCAGAAGAGTCAGGTGAGTAACTGGTCGCCTAGCCAGCCCTTCCCCAAAGCAGTAAGTGTTCAAGCGTGTGGGGCCAGAGGTCCAAGAGCTCCGCACCCTACAGTCAGGGCCAGAAATAAGAGAGAATTCAGCACCCAGTGTGCCAAACTCTTCAGACCCTGGTCGTGGCTGTGGGTGCTGAGACATGCAATTCTGCCTCCAAATACCGGGCCGCTGATCTCCCTGCACCTGGACCCAATGAGAATGATGGCTGCTCAGCACCATTCAGGATCAGGCCAAGTATGTGTCTCCCCAAGCCAGAAATCGCCTCTGGACCCAGACATAGCTGGGGTCAATTCACTGGCCCCCCGCAACGACCAGAAGCTAAACTGATCACCCTGCAGCAGTGGAACATCCTACTTATATATCACCCGAGTCTCAAGTCGCACCACGTCCCTGACCTCTGTGACTCGCCTCCATTTCTGACATTCCACGGCTGCCAGCTGGGATTTGGGAGACAGGAAACCCTTAATTTCCAAAGGGGTAGCCATATTAGTCTAGTCCAGCAAAAAAACCAAGGAGTCGTGAGGCATCTTCGAAGCATCTGACGAAGTGAGATTTTCTCCCATGAAAGCTCACGCAAAAAATAAATCTGTTAGTCTTTCAGTGCCACACGGCTCCTTGGTTTTTTTGCAGGAAACCTTTAAGCAGCATTCACTGGGTAGGCTGGCTGCAGCTGTGCGTTGCGGTGACATCCAGCGCTCATTGTGAACACTGGGGCGTCTTTCCTCACAGAGACTCATTCCCAGCTTGTTTCACTTAACACACCCACTGAGTGTGTGTCTGCACCACCCTCTATTGGGACATCCATGTTGTTAGGAGATAGGCTAGTACCCAGAGCTTGATACATACCATGCAAATCGTGTGTTTGTCTCTCTCTCATCTCCTTTACTCAGGATATTCAAGTTCCCATGACACCTTCTGAAAGAGTACGGGTGTGCCCGAGTCACTCAGGCTGCATGTTTCATTTCCCCGTGGGACTGTGGAGAGCGTACCATTAAGTGGTTGCCCTCCACCCCAGAGGAGGCTGCATTACAGTACTGGACATTCAGGGCTGTGCTTGCATCTGATATTTGATTCTGATCTCTCACCAGGGTCACTCCAGAGACATCTGTGGAGACTTTGGTTTACACTAGTGTAAGCTGGAGCCTGATCAAACTCTGACTCAACACTGGTGAAGAACTTTGGGATCCTACATAAAAATAAACTACTTCTCCACCCTAACCCTTCACCGATCCCAGCACTCCTCCCCCCGACCAGAGTCTGAAATTCACCAGCCTTCATATTTCCTTCTCTGCTGCAGGTGGAGCATATTGTGGTCTTGCCCAACCTAGAATTTCCCCACCATCATCACTCCATCAGTGAGTGTTACAGCATAAACAGGACTCTAAAAGCATTTTCTCATCGCATAAGAAGTCATGGCAAAAAAGGAGTGGCCCTCTCCCAGATCAGTAACTAGTGAAAAGATAAGAAACCACGGTAGGAACAAATGGTCAGTTTTCAGAACAGAGAGAGGTAAATAATGGTATCCTCCAAGGGCCTGTGCTGGGACCAAAGCTGTTCAACATTTTCATAAATTATCTGGAAAAAAGGGAGGAAAACAGCAAGGTTGCAAAATTTGATACAAAACTACTCAAATCCAAAACAGATTGCAAAGAGCTATAAAGGGATCTCACAAAATTGGGTGACTGAGCAACAAAATGGCAGATGAAATTCAGCGTTGATAAAGATAAAGTAATGCACAAAATAATCTCAATTATTCATAGAAAATACTGGGGTCTAAATTAGTTGTTACCCCTCAAGAAAAAGATCTTGTAGCCATTGTGGAAAACAAGATCCAAAGGGGCAGCCGTGTTAGCTAGTTCAGTAAAAAAACGAACAAACAAGCAGCCCTGTGGCACTTAAAGACTAACAAATATATTTACTGCATGAGCTTTTGTGGGAGAAAATCTCACTTCAGTAGTGCCTGACAGAGTGGGATTTTCTCCCACAAAAGCTCATGCAGTAAATATATTTGTTAGTTTTTAGGTGCCATAGGACTCATTGTTTGTTTTATTGTAGGAAAGGTCTCTGAAAAACATCCACTCAGGGTGCAGCAACACTTAAAAAAAGCTAACAATATCAGGAACTAGTAGGAAAAGTATAGCTAATAAGATAGAAAATATCATATTACAACTCTGTAAATTCATGGGACACCTACATCTTGAATACTGCATATAGATCTAGTGCCCCATCTCAAAAAAGATGTATTGGAATTGACAAAGGTACAGAAAAGAGCAACTAAAATGACCGAGGTATAGAAGAACCTCCATATGAGGACACGTTAATCAGACTAAGTTCCAGGGGGTAGCCATGTTAGTCTAGTCTAGCAAAACCAAGTCATTGACAAAGTGACAAATACATTTTCTAGTCTTTAAAAGTGCCACCAGACTTGTTGTTTGTATTAATAAGATTGGGGCTGTTCAGCCTGGACAGACACATTGGGGGGAGGTGGGAAGGATATCACAGAAATCTATAAAATCATGACTGGTGTGGAGAAAGTAAAGAAGGAAGTGTTATTTACTGCTCACAACACAAGAACTAGGGGTCACCAAATGAAATTAATAGGTAGCAGGTTTAAAACAAAGAACAGGAAATATTTCTGCACACAACACAGTAAATCTGTGGAACTCCTTGCCAGAGGATGTTGAAGGCCAAGATTACAACAGGGTTGAAAAAAGAACTAGGTAAGTTCATGGAGAAAAGATCCATCAATGATTATTAGCCAGGATGGACAGGGATGCAAAACCATGCTATGAAATGTCTTATGTCTTTTTTCGCCAGAAACTGGGAATGGGCAACAGGGGACGGATTGCTGAATCCAACTGTCAAAGTTAGTTGCACCAGCTGAGATAGCTTGAGAACCAGCCTCCTCTTCATGTAGGAAAACTAATCAACCTTAAGTTTCTGACCGTTCATATCAGCCAAGCTGTGCCTCCGAGCACTTTACAGTAATTGCAAATAGACCCATGTGATGAGAACAGAGGGAGACAGAAATTCAGAGGCATAGTTCAGGGAGAAGAGGGCTTTCCAGCTGGGATTTGAAGTTACAGGAAATGGAGAGTCAAAAGAGCAACCCAATACCAGCCAACTGTTACAAGACTGGAAGAAACAGTAGAGAAGACAGCTCTTCCGCCAACAGTATCATTACAACAGGATGACAAAAGGTGGCCGGCACTAATTGAATGGCTAGAGAAGAAAGGCAACACCCTGCAGCGTTAAGGAGAGCAAGTGCCAGTAGATGGGCAGGATTGGCAGTTGAGGTAAGGAACAGAATAACATCACTCTAGAGCCAGAGCACTGGGACAGCTGTGTCTGTTGTGACACGTGCTGCACTTTGTTTTGGGATTTTCCTATTTCGCAGCTGCTGGAGAGTAGCCATCGTGGACTTGGAAAGGACCTGTCCTTGGGGCAAGAGTCCCAGAGCATCTTCCCCAAAGCAAGTTATGCATAAACAAAACACACACATCAATGTGTTTACAGAAGAGGCTGCGACATGGGTCAGGGATGAAGCCTTAATGCTCTATAACAGGCCTTTACTAAAACTGGTCGCCATGGTGACCATAAATATAGATTTGTTGTCTGTTGCCAGCTCTATTGCAGAAATGTAATGGAGAAGCACCCTGTGGTGACCAAAAGTAAAATTGCTGGTGTCTAGCTGTGAGCCAATTTTGTCCACCCCTGCTCTATAAAAAGGCTATCACACTGAGCACTGGAGCAGAAGGGGAATGCCGCCACAGCAAAGCTGTTTCCCAGCTTGGTGGCAATTTGATTTAATGACCAATAAAAAAAAATAAAGCATCAAGACAGCCACCAGCTAGTCTAAAGTTGATGTGGCCTGCCACAACATGCGCATGCTTTGCAGGCCCAGAGCACAATTCTGTCCCTGGTTCATATAGCCTTGCCCTTTCATAAACAGCTGGCAGTCCTTATAGGGAAGGTACCACGTAAACAGACTTCAAACACCCCTGCAAGGTTGTTCGCCCCCACTTTACAAGATGGAGAGAGAGTTGCTCAAGGACACACAGCAAGTCTGGGGCAGAGCCAAAAGGAAAGATCTCTGAACATTTTCGCCCTTGCAGTTCAACTAAGGTGGAGTGGCACATGTACAGGAGAAAAGCTGGCCCCAGAGTCCATCCTAATCTCATTAACGAAACCAAAAGCTGCTCAACAAATTCTTTTGGGGCCCCCACAAACCCCATAGATCCCCCAAAGCTGCTGCTCAGGACGGCGTTGCATATCTGCGCTTGGAGAGGGATGGCGTCAAATTACACGAACCATGGGCATACATTTCTAACAGAAACTGCTTAGCCACTGAGGCCAGAGCCAGACCTGAGCCAGCTCAGCTGAAGCCGAAAGGCTGTTTCAACAGAGAGCCCATTCTTGTTAGGGCGATCTTCTCCCATTCCCTTCTCCTCCCTCTACTCCCAGGGTTTGTCCCAGTGACAGGTAACTGAAATTTACAGAGGGGAAGCTAAAGACAGACAAGTGGTGCCCTTGCTTTCTGATAATTAAATCTGGGAAGCAAGCAGGAACTGAACACTGTAATCAAATAGCATTATCCAGTGTGATTCAGTTTCTGAATCCCCACTTCCAAACATCATACAGAATCTGAGGGTGTGTTTTGTCTCCTGATAGTAAAGAGCGAGGCAGACAGGCTAATATGGATACTCATCTCAAAGCATCAGCTGAAAGCAAAACTAATCTTTCCAAGTCTAATTATAGGCCCAGAAGGAGCGATTTCCCCACACTCTCCTAACCAAAGGTTTCCGACACTGCACAGCCTGGTATTTCCTGTTTCGGGCTCTGTGTTTATGGTTAAAATTCACATTCTATTTCCCCTGCAGAAGGAGCAGATCTGAGCAGCAGGCAGGATTAGTGGCTCCACCAAGCAGGTAAAAAATTGAAACCCAAATACTCTCCCCTACCCTGGAAAAATATGTGCCAGACTGAAAACACTGGAAACCTAGGTTGAATCTTAAAGAGCTGCAAGATTCGGTCTTGGCCAGCAGCCCAAACTGGAGGGCGTGCCCCTAGTAACCACACTCATCGACAGCGTGTCTACACTCAGGACATTTCTGAAACTGTCCTGTTGCTAACAAAGCACAAGAGATGGAAATGATAAAGCTTGCGATTAAAGGCTGCCCACCATCTGCTTGGTTTGCCCAGTCTCTGCAGGGCCAGGGATACATCTACTTGGACTGTCAGCTCTTTGGAGGAGGGATGTTTTTTGTTATATTTGTACAGCACCTAGCACAGTGGGCCTATGCTTGGCAACTCTCAGCACTACCACACAAATCAATCTATGAATCAGTAGCTATGTTCAGAAGTGCCTCTAAGCGAGGCTAACACCAGGCAGACAGACTACTACAAATTGCAATAATGCATTTGGACAAACTACAGCTGGCAAGTCAGCTATGGCCTCCCTGAGCCTTTCATCTGGCCTGCCAGCTGGGCCTGGCTCACAGCCGCAGCTTCCCACTCCACCCCTTTCTCCCCTGAAGGCCCAGCAGCACCCTGCCCTGGCCAAAATGAGCTGCCACTCCGCCAAGGGCCCAGTGGCATCCTGCCTTGAATATGGCAGCTGTTCCCCATTATACCCATTTTCCTTTTATTTTAATTTTATAAGCCCCACCGCCGTCCCACATCCTCACCCCTCTGCCACTGCATGTGGCCCGACATGCAGGAAATGTGGCCCTCCGGCCAAAAAGTTTGCCCACCTGTGTTTTAGACTGAATCTAGGTTGTCGTGACCTAGCCTTTCACACAGCAGGTTAGTGATGCTAGCTCACTTAGCCCTACAGTACACTACCAGGTTAACTCTTCAGTTGCTGGATTAATTCAGTCTGACCTACAGAATAACAAACAAGTTAAGTGCTGGCAGGGGCAAGTTCCAAAGGGGCCGCTGTGTTAGGCTAGTTCAGCAAAAGAAGCAAGGTGTCCTGTGGCACTTGAAGACTAACAGATTTGTTTATTGCATGAGCTTTCGTGGGAAAAAAATCCCACTTCATAAGATTCTTTGAAGATGGGGAACTTACAGAATGGGATGAAAATATATGCAAGGGAGTGGAAGACATAGGATCAGATAATACAGTAACCACAAATCAGAGCAGTTGTTAAGATTCAAACACTGCTCTGATTTGCTGTTACTTCATGACCTGATCCCACGCCTTACACTCCCTTGCACTTATTTTCATCCCATTCTGCAAGTTCCCCATCTTCAAAGCGACTGACAAAGTGGGATTTCTTCCCACGAAAGCTCATGCAATAAATAAATCTGTTAGTCTTTAAGTGCCATAGGACTCCTCGCTTCCTTGGCAGGGCCAAGGAGTTGAAAGCTTCCTGATTTGGCCTCTAGCACTTTGCCTAGCTATATTTGCATCCGGACACATGCAATTTTACATAAGGGGGACGGGAGGCAGGAGTGAAAGGATAGAAGGCTGTGCTCTATATACAGGAATTTGTGTACTTAGACCCAATATCCATCTGATTGAGCTGTGTGAGCAGCGACCACTGTGCTTTGAAGGTCTGCTTCCAGGTCAGAGCTGAAATAACCCACCTCCCCAACTTTAGGTCACCTAATCTCCTCCAGTTAGGGAAACTGGACTATGCCCTAAAACATGACAGTTACTATCCCTTCTCAAATGCCTGCAGAACAGCTGTAACTGCTCGCTCTTCTTCCATGTAACTATCCCATCTCAAGCCAGTTGCATACAAGCTGCTCCTGGACATGCCACATTTGGATACAAAACCAACATCATCTTCGTGGTGACTGGAAGTTTTCTCTCAGCTACACCTATCTGTCCAGAGCTCACTCCTTATCCCAATGGCAAAGGGCCTATGCTGCTACATCCCTGTGATTTGGAGTGAAAGTGGGCACTGGGAGGGATTCAGATATATAAGGGAGCTCAGGGAAGTGCAATGCAAAGCTCCTCCTGCCATTCTCCAAGGAGCCCATTCAGTCCCTCTGTGGCTACAGGAAATGAATCACATTTCAGAGCTACAATTAAGGCACTTGACTCACTTGGGAGGGAAAGCCAACCGTGGAACTTGTGCAAGGGCCAAATTGCAGAGTGAAGAGCCTGGACCAGCTCCTGCCCTGGAGCAGGAGTCACAGAAGCACAGCGGCGAGAACACTCTGCCCCTAGTGAGCCCCAGAGTTTCTACTGTCTCTGGTGGATGCTCCCTATTAATACACCTCCTATATATACACGCAAGAGTTCATCTCCAAAACTTGATTTGCCTGAACTGCAGTGTGCTCGAATGCAGTCACACGCTTAATAAAGGTTAAGCTTCCCTGCTCGCTCTATGACATTCAAAGGTGGCCTTTCCTTCTGACAGCGATGGAGTTTCCTGTTCCAGCTCTCCACCTGGTCTCACATGCTGCATTTCTAGTTCTCCATCAGGAAGGCTTGCACGCATTGCACTGCCTAACCGACACCTGACCTGCACTCAGAAAGCCAGACAGTGACAGCAGACCGGACAGCTACATTAGGGCACACACAAAACTCCTAGCGCCATATGTCCCCAGACACTGAACAAAGATCGGTTTTCTGGCCCATCCCCACTTCTGGAGTCCAGTATACACTGCAGGTCTAAGCACAAAGATGTGGCAGGGAGTATTTAATACAGCAAAGTAGCAATACGTGCCATGCATCTGGGCTTGAGATGCCAGGAAGCCTGTTGAGTAGACTGGACCTTACCTTACGGTGGAGCAGCTGGGACTGTGGCCCTCCATTGCCCTCAATTTCATACCGGATGCTGTTGAAGAGCGCAACTCCATACTGTTCCTCATAAAACTGGCTGAATTCCCCCAGCACCTTCTGTGTTCTCTCTGAAAGTCAAAATTAAGAAAGGTTTAACAGAGACATCTTGAATTAAAACCTTCAACAATCCCACAGACACACCCACTGCAAAACCTCTCACGCTAGAGTCCTCTCAGGCTAGAGTTCATTGCTACATGGAAGCATGGGACAGAGTTGGTGACTAGGTGTCTCATTTATTGCAGCTCTGGGGGATTTTCTGCCAGCTAAAAGCATGCCTATGAGATCCATGGCCATGACTGTCTGCAAATAACTGCCCATCAGTCTGTGAGCTCTCGGGGTGGCAGGTGGTTAGTGGAATCATTTTACTGTGATGATTACTGAGTAATCTGCACACTCCAGTCTAGTAGCAGAAGGATGCTCATTTCTCTTCCTAGATATACTCCAAGAAAAACCCACCACCCTCCTGTGTTTTGATTCCAAGAGTCACAGAAGGCCTCTGCAGAAGAATCCAGATACATCCAGGCTAGGGCCATGTTGTCTCCCAGTTTGCAATTAACTGCTATTTACGGTGTGTGCCTGCATTTCTATTGTGGATAGCACTGAACTGGAACATAAGCAGGAGCCATTTCATTTTGCTCGCACCATGCCCGTTCATGCATTAGGTTGGCACAAGCCCACATTCCTCACTCTGTAGATCTTCGAATGATGAAGAGAGGTCTTTTGCTACTTTTACAGTGCAACCAGGTACTGATCACCAGGGAATTCTACCTCTACCAAAAATGTCTTACCCTGGCCACTCAGAAGACAGTTTGACCCCAAATTTTGTCAGCTGCCGGGTTCCTTCGGCACTGCCCTATTTCCCGCCTCTCTTGTTCTGAACATGCCAGGAGAAGCCAACCAAGAGGAGGCAGTTTGGAAAGTTTCCATCACACCCCCCCCTTATGGAAGGGATCTACCATGCTCCCCTGCTACCTTGCAAATCTGCAGCCCAAGACTCATGTGTGCTGCACACAAGGTCTTCCGCACCTGAGGGAGAGTTTCCGTCCTCTTACGAGGAAGGGGCAGAGACCCAGAATGCTTTCC
Source organism: Podocnemis expansa (assembly GCA_007922195.1). Lineage (NCBI taxonomy): Eukaryota > Metazoa > Chordata > Testudines > Podocnemididae > Podocnemis > Podocnemis expansa. Next base: position 5,488,430 of record ML682047.1, read on the forward strand.
ACCTGCATGTTCCCAGTCTGGAAAAAAACAACAAGGAGTTGTGTGGCACTTTAAGACTAACAGATTTATTTTTTGCAGTCTGGACCCAACCCTAGCTCTCTCCCTGGTGAAAGAAGAGCAACTTTCAATACATGCTACCTGCCCCCAGCAGCAGGTACACAGCACATCAGACTGAATCAAGCAGCCATGGGAGTCACGTTTCCACTGAGGCCCAATCTGCAAACAAACCTGAATTGTGCAACTCAGAACAGAGTGGTGCCAAGAACATGTGGGCAGACGTCCCGCACGATGCCACTTGAAATATTTTCCCATTCCTACTGCCAGCAACACCAGCGACCTCTGCCAGGCAGCAGAGCCCAGATTGCTGGCCTTTCCCTTTGTGAGCTCTGCTCTTATCTTTGGAAGCAAAGACCAACATACAGAGTAGAGAGATGCTGGAAAGGACCTACAATCCTCCTGAAACCTGGATTTGCTCATATAATATCAAGTGGGAACTCAACAAAAATTTTGTTGGGTTAGAGAACCATCACAGATGGATTTGGGGAAAAGAGATAGTGGAATTCATTGAGAACTTTAATTTAATATTTTTAGGAGCAGGTGACAATAGAATCAAAACTAAGGTCTGATCTACGCTTGAATTTATTATTGGGCTCGTGGTGTTGGGGAGAGCTGTGATTTTTATGCTGGCATAAGCCATACAATTGATTAAATTACACACCACTAACCATGCTCACAAAAGTGCTCTTATGTCTCAAGAGAAACAGCAAGTCCCCATGTCTCAGGAAATCAGTCTGCTGGCAGAGACCCTGTTATACTGGTATATACTGTGTCTGCAACTAGGTAGGTTTGACAGTGTAACTCTGCCGATATAGCCATGCCAGCAAAACTTTTCTAGTGTAGGCAAGGTCCCAGGTGTCCCTCTTTCCCTGCTGTCAGTCTAATACACATGTTGCTCCAGACCAAAAGGCAAACTTTATTCACTAAACAATCTTTCTAGTGACTTACATTGCCATGACCAACCTGTGAGCCTGTGCCACTGACGTTCCCTCACATCCCAGGCTGGATTTCTCCACTGGATCCCAGGCCATACATTGGTAGCAGGTCAAGAGCCTTCCTTGGCTCACTTTGCTTTTAGGATCCCACAATCTAATTATAACCCTGCTGTAGCTGTGACATTTCCAAATAACGGCAACACGCTTCTGAGCAACAGCTGTCAAGCACTAAATAGACATTTATTTGTTACAATATGTATTTGATCAGAGCAGACCCTTCCCATCTCTCTTTGGGATGATGCAAAGAGCTCCCTTGAACTCTTCTGAAGACACCAAGTTGTCCATGCTAGTCACCAACTTGGCTGACACCAGCCACCTCCAGAGCTAAGAACCAAAGGGGCAGCCCTGTTAGTCTAATTCACTAAAACAAACAAGGAGTCCTGTGGCACTTAAAGGCTAAAAAAAGTATTTACTACATGAGCTTTCATGGGAGAAAATCCCAAATCTCTGCAGTCAGGTCCTGTACCCGGGAGCTTTTAGAGTCAAACTGGTGTACTATGTGACTGCAGGAGATGCAGAACACATTGAGCGGCAGGTTATATTAGCAAGAACACCGAGAACTGGACAATACCATGAGTCAGACATATCTGAACCAAATCTCAACTACACCAATGCTGCTTTGGCGAGAAAACCTTTTCTCTCACCACGAATAGTTTGTGGTGCAGCCTAATACCACGATTCAGGTAGGATTTCCACCTGCTTCCCCACCTAGTGCAGAGTGCGGTTGCAGCTTCCTGCATCTCTAGGACTCACCAAGGGCCACCTGTCTCCCTTGCAACACAGCTGATGAATGCCTTGCTGTGCCTCCACATTGCATCAATTCTCACTACTGTAGGAGTCTCCCGGGCCTGATCTGTCTTGGCCTCTGTTTTAAGGGCTTCTGAGAGAGAGATGGAAATGCAGATGCTGTTATTCTGGCTTTGATAATGAAACTGAAGGCCGGAGCTTAGCTATGCTTATACACAGCCCCAGTGATTAGCATGGATAAAGCCCTCACTACCCCACCTCCAAGGTAGCGCTTAGTGCAAACACGGTATTTATCTGGGGCCTAAGAAGCAAGACAGACTGATGAGACAGGCTCTAAAATTTACTAGTCGCATGCTCCAGCCAATGCGATTCTATGATCCTCTGCCTGCTCCAAACTCCCCAGTTGTTCAGCAGCCACCACAGATCCCTGTTCCCGCTCATGTCAAGACATGCTTGCTCATCACAAGCAAGATATGAAGTGCAAATGTACACTAGCAGCTCTTCTAGTCCCTGCCCTGATAGCTCCTGGTTCATGTTCCACAAGGCAACAGGAAGTGACACCAGTATGAAGAGGATGCCAAGGACGACAGGAAGATCACAAGGGTACTCATTAAGGCATGCATGAAACTTGGGTGTAGCCCAGACACTTCAGGGGAGCAGGACTGGGCTGCTTGGTTATAAGCTCCTTGGGGCAGGGACCTTACTGGGTAGAGATATGTTACCCTGCACACCTGCCATATAGTGGTATTTAAAACACTAAGAACCAGAACAGTTTCAGCAGCCATTTCATGCTAGGGACACCCTTGGAAGGTCCTGAAATGCCCATCCATCTACCCCTCCCCAAAACTTATTTTTTTCATTATCTGAAGGTCCTACCCTATTACCCCCAATGCTGTCTTCTGTCACATCACTGAGACACAGCTGGTCTTTTGGCCCACGGCCATCATCCACCGTTTGGCAACAGGCAATGATGTGGTGGATTGGGTGCAGGGGAGGGAGGACTGAACTTTCACTTCTGGTTTTTGGAAAGGATTCTGGGTTTGAGAGAGAGACACACAAGCCATTTTTTCAAGTGGCTTTCCAAGTGCTCAGCCTAGAATCAGACAGGTGTGGCAGAGGGGAGCTCACCTGTGAAGAGCCGGTTAAGCTTGCCAAGACAAGGTGCAGGATGGGAACACCACTGGGTTTCCCCATGACAGGCTGCTCCAGTGGGCTGCTGTGACTCCCAGATCTCCACTCCTGAATCCCAATTCACCCCGCTTTGTGACCACTCATGCCCAGGTTAGTCCACACCAGTTTCTTGTGTATGATTGGTCCAGGAAGCGAGTGTGAGTGCACACCCTCTGGGTGCTCAAATGGTCCTCTAGTGAGCATCCCCAGCCCAATGCCACAGTGGGAACCTCAGTCTTATAGGGATTGGGATCCTCCTTGAAACACTATATACTCATGATCACGACCAGCCTCCCTCACTCATACCCTCTAAATTCCACACAGCTTTAGATAAAACATCTACTAATTTTTTAATCAGGATATGATTTTAAGCGAGTATATAGCAAATCAATGCACAATAATTTAATAAATGCCAGGAGTTACTACGAGAAAATAAAAGATAAAACACACAAACTACACTATAACATTACTACAAATAGGCTCATCTCACCCCTCAAGTCCAGCTGTGATGGTTTGCAGCAGTCCCTACCTCTTCTGAGGCAGGGCCCAATTCTTCTTAGAAATGTTTCAGGATGGAGTTTCCCAGGCAAAAAGTCTCAAGCCATTCAAAATAGCTCTCCTTGTTTCCAGACCCCCCTCAACCTCTCCCCTTCTGGTCCGAGATGATGTCTTTGTCCCATCTGAGCCAAGGATCTCACATTGCATTGTCTTTGTTACTGCCTCCAAGTACTTGCTTGCTTCCGCCTTTGGCTGTTTACATGTTGCTGGAAGAGAGTTCTGTCTGTCTCCCTCCTGAGCCATGCACAACATGCTACACAGCTAAGCACATACACGATGCTGCAGGACACGATGCCATTGTAATCATGTAGAAAACGTTATGAGCATTCATTATGGAACCTTGCATGGCAAAGTGGCACAAAACCGTACAATCACAGTGCACAAGTAAACTAAAAAATCATACAGATCGTAGCCCAGAGGTGCACGGACGTGTATCTTGAGACACTCCCCATCTAGCAGATCTCATCTACAGAGGTCAGCAGCACACAGAGTGCACCAAATGGGTGCCCTGGCACTTGCCGACTCCAGCTGGACCAGAAGCTCCAGAGGGGAGGTGAGAGAGTTCACCTGCTAAACCATTCCTGCTGTGGATGGGTTTGTCCTGCTCCCCCTCACAGACGCTTTCATAGTGGTTCAAAGCACCTGGCGATGAAGTGTCTGGTTCAAAGTGGGGCCTAGGATTTGGAACAAATCCATGAGACTCCTTTGGGCCACTGATTCTGCTTGTGGAAAGTGACCCAAAACAGTTTTAAATGGAGGTGATGAGCCCACCAGAATGGAGCAGCTGCTTGAAGTGATCATGGGCATCCAGCTCTCCTCACCTCATGGGACAGGAGTCATCAGTGGGCCCCACAACCCGCTGCCCTGACTCCATCCTCTCAGGAGAGAAGACGTGGGGGGGAGCAGGTCTTGTCATTAAGGCACCAGCCTGGGAGCCTGGAGATTTGGGTTCCATCCTCAGCTCTGCAACGGAGCAGTCACAAGATCACTCTCTCTCTGTGTCAGGTCCCCTTCTGGGTTCATTCAGTTGAAGGGTCTTTGGGGCAGAGACCACTCACTGTGCAGTAGCAAACGGTGGAGTGCTGGCCCTCTTCAAGGCTTCCATGAGACATTTTAATCCATCTGACAACAGGTACCGAATGAAGAGTTTGATCCTCCCCAGCTCCAGCAACTGGGTCCAAGCACCTGTAGCAATACACACACCCCCAACTCAAATGCCTGTGATTGCTTCCACACCCCCACCCTTACTCCAACTAACTGGGTTTGCCAAAACAGAAGGCAACTAGCAGCCAAAACAGGGAGCCACGGTAGAGAAGGCCTGTTCCTTCTCACATCCCTGCAGCCAGAACAGGAACGGCAAGGATGACTGGTGCAACTTCTCTCTGCTTCCATCCATCCAAGATGATTCAACATCCCTCATAGGCAATCAGCAGCTCTCTGGGCTGCAATAATGTAGATGCTTCAACACAACCAAGCAACATTTCATTAGCTCGAACTTGCTACCAGGATCTCATCTCTTCCACACACACAAACTGTGAGCAGTTATAGGCCACGGTCCCTTTGCTTCCTCAGCATCACCACAAGAAGGCCTGGTCAGAACTTAACCAGTAGATACTTGGCTAGTGTTGAGGAAGGACATGCACGTCACTAGCAGATCACCCCAGGCAGAGCCCCTACGGGAGGAACCAGGCACCCGCCTTTAAAACAAGCACCATGCGGAGGCTGGCAGAGAAATGGGGCTGTGAGTAGGTGGTCCCACATTGCAGTGGGCTCTGGAAAGAGAGCCTGCTCGCTGGGTTGGAGAATTTAGGCTCTATGAGTAGATAGCCAATCCCAGCATAAGCCCTGGGCAATGGCAGAAACAAGGCTCCAGACAGATGCCCTCTTCACTGCCATGTCCAAGGGTCTCCCATTGACACATGCATGGACAAATGAACAGGATGGCAAATCTAGTGAGGTGTGTGTGCTGCTCTTCCCCAGAGGGACTTGCTGTGTCACTAGAGGGGGATGAAGCCCAGTAGAAAAACCATTCAGCAGAGAACAGAGTTATCTCAGGACTCTCCAATGAGCCCAGACAATCCAGGTTTGAGGTTCAAGTCAATGCCACATCTCGTCTCTCCCCACTGAGAAAAGGGGGCTGGAATGGGATCAACGCCCCAGGGGCTCTTTATGAATTTGGAGGTCTGATCAGGACACCCCACCCTTCTAAAGAGGAGAGCAAGAGTATTCAAGGACCTCTCACACTCCATTCCCTTCCCCTTCTCCAAAAGCCACCCTCAGCAGGAAGGGAAATTGTTGATGAATATTACACAGAATCTAGCTCATGATTAAACTTGCACAATAATTCTCATGACAACTCAGAGCTCAGCACAGACTCCCTGTCAAACACACGGAAAGAGGGATCAAGGCAGCATCTGCTTTATGTTTGAGTCCCCACATCTCCTGCTCTCATACAGCCCCCTTGTGCACTGAGACGCCAGAGTCTACGTGGCATGAGTCAGCATACGTGATTTGAGCATAACTTTTGATCCCTCCCTTGCCCCTTAACCAGCTGCTTTAGCTTAAAAGACAACCCTGTTTAACAAAATAGACCATTCTCTCCTACTGTGAGACCCCACCCCCCCAAACAGGGGACATGACCTACTTTATAAAGAAGGGGTGGCACGAAAAAAAATCAGCGCAAACTATGCAAGAAGTGTTGTCAAGTGGGTACTGACAGACACCCTCATTCACTGGTCCCTCAGAGAGGAAGGTTATGGATTTTATAATCCCAAAGTTACTGATGTGTGACAGTTCTGCTGTCCTAGCGCTTTATGAATTGTTTACATCAGATATGCAGAATCATGAACTTGATGCACATTGGAGCTGGGCTGATGGAGGGGTACAACCATGCCCACAAGTTGACAGAAAAGAAAAATGAAAAACTCTAACCCAGGGGTCTCAAACTTGTGGCCAGAGGGCCACACGTGCGGCCCCTTCAGTCATTTCTTGCAGCCCACAATGATACTATCACTATCAATATCTGCCATACAGTTGTATGAAAAGGTTTCAGTGGTGCAGTCCTTGGGCTACCGTACTAGTCCTTGTGCAACCCTTGTGGTGATTTCAGTTTGAGACCCCTGTCTAATGTCATTTGTAACCACTGCAGATAAAGTAGAGGAGTTAAAGGCTGTAGGGTCCCTTTAAGATTTGCTTGTAAGTCATTCTGCCCCTAGAAAGCAGGCGTCTAACAGGAATGGTAGCATCAGCCTGAGATCTGGGGGCACCTAATGCACCACAGACACAGAGCCACTGGCCAGGCAAGGACAGACTCAGTCTACATTTGCTATGGTCACCATTAAGGCCCAAGGATCATATTAAAAGACAGCGAGTTTTAGTGTTAGAAGAGCAGCCATCATGCATAGAGCCAGGTGGTCAGTTTAGCACAGGGCATTGGGCACACGACTCTCACCCTTCCCCACCCAAAAGTCCCAGCTCTATTGATGCACCAAGTTCTGTTCTGATTTGTTACGGTCCCCACTGTTCCTGCTCACGTGTGGCCGGATGGGAAGACTGGCCTGTGCGTGACTGTAGAGATCAAAAGCATCCTTTATTTAAAAGGGAATGCGTGCCTAGTTCTCCAACAGTCACTGCACTAGGCCTTTTAATGTGATCCCACCTCTAAGGCAAAGAAAAGCCAGAATGTTTCACTTTCCTTTGGGCTGATTTCAAAGTCAAAAGCTTTGGCTCTTTTGCAGCCTTGTTCGTAGGGGGTCAAGAACACGCAAGCTTTCTGCATTGTAGCTCCTCTCTGATCTGCTCCACATGGATCAGAAAAACTCTTGCTCCTGGTGGAGACAGCAGAGCACAGGTGACCAGGAGTGGCACTGTGCCCAATTGCTTCCCACCGAGCGGAGCAAAGCAAAAGATGGGCGTAGCACAGTGTTGTCTCAGTCAATAGGGAAGACAGCTGCCAAGATGCACTGGACCAGAACAGCAGGATGCAGGAGGAGGTGCCCTGACTGGGATGATCTAATGGGAGTGGTCCTGCTTTTTTTGGCAGGGGGTTGGACTAGATGACCTCGTGGGGTCCCTTCCAACCCTATGTTTCTATGATTCTATGCCTACAAACCCATGAGTGGGGAATTAAAAACCAGTCAATTCGGAATAGTCTTCCTCCTGAAATGTAAGGAGCAGGTTAAAACAAAGTTGCCTTTAATACAAGTCCTAGTCAAAGATTTTTCCATAGACCCTTTTCGGATGAAAGAATTTTTCCATCTACAGGTTTCATGTTGTCAGGAAATAGTTCATAGGAAAAATGACATTTTTTACAGTTTCCTGGTTTATATTCTGCAGCCAGCTCTAGTCAAGAGTTTCTCAGGCTGCTGGCTTTAAAATCATGGTTGGAGCATTCCTCACAGGTCACAGGCTAGCATTAAATAAGCCAACTAATGTGTGCCCAGGCAGCTCGCTCCTTAATTTTCAAGGCCAACAGTGAGAGAAGAATTCGTGGTTAAGTGGCTTTTAAACAGGATTCTCAGAGCATCAAAGAACAAGTTGCTTCCCTCTCAGTCTATTAGCGTTGTGCACCCCAGATATTGCCAGGTGTCATTCTTCATATGGAAACAAAAGACTCCAATCTGATCACGTTATGAATGGGGTCTCTTCACTTAGCTTGGTCCATGTGTATGGGATGAAATTGGGCAGGGGAGAAAAACAGCATAGTGCAGGAGTGGGTAGATGATTTGGAAAGTTAGCTTTAAATGCAGAGAGGAGCTGGGATAAGACGGGAGATCAGAACTGAATTTCAGCTGCATGAGCAAGTTGAGGAGCAACGCACTTCAGAGTGCCAGTCACATGACATGGTGTGGAGTACTGACTTCAACCAATAAATTACAGCCTCACACCAAAATAAATCCCGGATTGAGCATTCCCTGGGAAGACAGAACAGTAACTGCTAGATACCAAGAGCTCTATTAACCTATTCATGGTTGGAAATGCATGAGCTAGCTCAACATTTCCTTTACTGGACACATGTGTGTATTAAAGTGTTACATGCAAGTAGAATGTGGTTCCAACAGATTTACACGTTGGCAGAACAGGAATACGCATGGTGAAAAGGCTAATTTCACTGTGTCTTTTAGAAAACCGTTTCCACATGGTCAGCGAAACCTCCACCACCACACTCCAGGGTCTTTCTTGCACAAAAGATCATTCCTCGACAGTGACGTAGCCTCTGGACCGTGAATGATTTCACAGCATTGGAATTTTGACGAACCAAAGGAAGGCTCTTTGCTCAAGTCATTTACAGCTAGTCTAAAGAAAGTACTTGAGAAGACTCTGGCTGGAAACAGCCAGACTCATGAAGGGTGAGCAGGCCTTTTCCATCTACTTACAGCTCATCCAGCTGCTGTGCATTGTTCCATGAATTCACAACTATGCAGCTCACTTTGCTCACAGACCAGTCCTGACCCTGCTATAAAAATGGAGGCTGGAATGCCAATGGATTCCAGAGCTTCTGGGGCTAGCAGAGACCTCCTCTGAACTGAAAGTTTTCAAGAGTGATTTGCAGTGGTTTTGTTTGGCAGGTGGGACCTTTGTTTTGAATTCCTCTCCTTCAACTTTGCCCCGAAGAGAGAGAATTTCAACTTTGCCTCCAACAAGTTGAGAAACTATTTGATCTATCCCAGAGATCTGCAGAAAGGAGGAAGAAAAAAACAGGACATCCTCTTCAAGGAAATCAGCAGTGTCCGGAGAGCACTAACCAGACCACTCGCATGCTCCTGCAGAGGACGTTGCTTAAAAAGGTTGCCAAAGGTTCTTCCACTTCAACGCAGGTTACAGCTCCTTCAGAATCACTTTAATGGGAACAGCTGCAAATGGATCCAAGAGGACATGGGGTGGGCAATGGATTGGCCTCATCTTGTTTGCAACCCTCCTGGGTACACCGGTGAAAAGCACTGCGAACAGTACAGAGAAAATGAAGATATGCCTGGATCCTAAAGGATGGAAGCAGATAATCAAGTCTGTAGACATCACAATTACCTGGTGCAGCACCCAATGAGTCTCTTCAGGTGGACTTCTTTGTCCCACACAGGTTTGACATGCACATCTGTAGCACAACTAATGTTAAGAACCTTACCCATGCCACGTGACTTGCTTCCCTCCTTGGGGACCTGCTCTTGTTCCTCATTATTGAATGGGATGGGGAAGTAATATTCGAGCCAGCTTCCCAGGTTCTGTCTGAGTTAGGATTCACAGTTCAGGACGGAGCCTGGACCAGTGGCCCTGTAGTCTCGCATGTGTGACTCCAGTGAGATATTTGACCCCCATGTTGTAGAAAACTTGTAAAGATCAGATGCTCTTCTGGCGATGTTCCTATGGAAGCAAAAACTACACGGGAAGGCCTGAATGCACAGCGTCATAACCATACCACCCCCAAGATGGGGATGGCTGCAGAGCAGAAATTTTTGCTCTGGGTGAAGCTCGCCGACGTCTCTACGGTTAGTGTTATGATGCCACTAAGTGCAGAACCTGTTCCATAACTGACACCTTGTTCGAGATAATCCCGCTGAGGAAGGGATGGCCTGTAGGGGTTATGGAGAGGGGTGAGCTGGAAAATAAAATTTGGTTGCAGATTTGGGACACAGTAAGAAATGCATGTTTTTATAAGATGGTTGAGGGCAGACTGGGGGAAGAAACAGTTGGTAGGAACAAACAAGATCCCCAAATGACATACCACTTATTTTGGCATCTTCTATTGGGGAAAAAAACCCCAAAAACCCACTTATTATTTGCAGCTATGTGCTCTGTTTCAAATCAGGGCACATAAACAAATCCCTTGCCTAGGTTTAAAAAAATGTTTGAGAAATATTGATGACAGAAAGACTAAGATTTAGGAGAGAATTTTGAAGTGTCATTTCCTTTGAGTTCATGGGAAAGAGTTTAGCTCTCCAGCAGTACTGACAGTGCAACTACTCATTCTTTAGTAATTAAAGACAGACTGCTCATTAGGTCTTTGGTGAATGGAAATAAGATGATTCCTTGCACAGATATTAAAATAAGAGAAAAGGAGTTTCTTGATCACATAAAAACTAAGTATGCCTGTCTCCTGCCTCTGAAGTGGCTTAACTACTGAGGAAATCTAAATTATTCCTTGAGAAATGTGTCAGCGCTCACTGCCCAGTGCACTTATTTCTGCATTTCAAGTTCCCGTCACACCCATAAAAGATAAATAGTGAATGCCTGGACTGACTACAAATAACTCAAGCTTAGCACCCTTTGTTTTCCTAACAGCACTAAGGCTAAAAAGGCACCCAGACTACCCCTGTGCCCTGGGATTTGAACAAGAATTGTGTTAAATCTGGTCATTATATCATCATGAGTCTCATGATACGTGGCTCAGGAGATGCTGTTCTTCACTTACGGTGGGTTGGCAGATGTCATGGAGACCAGAATCAAGTTCTGGGCAGTGGTGGGATGCAAATGCATTTGGAAAATGTGGTGCCCTGACAACAAAGTCGGCATCTTTAACCACAGATTTTACCCCAGTTCTGGTCTCTCTTGTAAGCTTATACTAGACCCAAACATATGACGAATATACAACTCGGATACCTGCCTCCTCCTTTCTGTTATTGCCCTAGGATACCCCCCCAGGACACACCCCCTTCCCCAGCTGTTTGACAGCTCCTTGCAAGCACATCCTCACTGCTCTGCAGCCTGTCTCTGGCGGTGCACCTTGCTGAGAACTGGACAGCTTCGGCAAACCAGGAGGGTTGGGGCAAGACAGGATGTTTACTTCAGAGTCAAGACAGGAGCCTCTAACAGACCAGGCTGCCAGTGTACAGCACCACTTTGCACCAATGCCTCAAGCTAATGGAAGCCCCAGTATCAAATGACAGTCTGACAATGAAAAAAGTCAGCTCTTAGTTTGGCATACTGGGAGCAGCCTTTCTCTACTACTGCATCATTCAACCATGCTCATGCAGCCAATTTTTTCTAGCTTAGACCAGGAATGTGCACAACCAGCCACCGCTTGGCAAAAAAAAAAACAAAAAACAGACAGCTCAGCTCCCGCCCATGCAAGTAGTCACCCACCCTTCTCTGGTGTGGGTGTCAGCCACCCAGCTGGCAAACAAGCAGAAGGCAAGCAAGCCAGCTTCCATGCTGCTTTGGGTGAATATAGTTTCACAGGCTGGTGCCATTCCAGGCATTTTCCAGATTTCCACGTGCTTCTTCTGTTTCCATTTCTCCCATCATCCAAACCCAGTTTGTGGCAGAGCCAGGGAAAGCTAAAGGAATTGAGGGACAGGCCATTATGTTGAGAAATTTATGCCTTAAATTAAATTGGAGCAAAGCTTCCTTCAGCCACAGGAATGGGAGTTTCCTGGCAGAACATGCCACATACTAAGAGGGGAAACAGTAAGAAATGCTTATTTGAAGAGCTGTTTCTATGTAGCACAATCCCAGAACACCACATTCCTCCTATTCCAGCCAGCTTCTTTTGTAGTAGGACCACAAGAGAACAAAGGCAAAGTTATGAACCAACGTCTTCAGCTGCAAGCAACTAGTGTATTTGACCGCTGTATCAAATAGCCACAGATAGTAGCAGGTCCTATGGTCTTCGAACTGGAGTTATTCCCTGGGTGTGCCAAGCAAAATCTGATCCACAAACCCACCACCTGCACATGCACTGGGCTTCCCTACCCCAATGCCGAAGTCTCAGCTACTAAGTGCTCCCGGCTAGGAAGCACTAAACTGCTGTCCAGCTCTGGAGGAGCAGGGGTGAAATGTGAGGGGAATGAGAAGAGCAATAGCCAGGGCAATCCTGTGCGACTGTCCAGGTTGGTTTTAGGAATGCAGAGCTAGACATTAGAAGAAGAGGGAGGGAACCAAGTAGCCACAGCTGGAGGTAGAGTTTTCTAAAAGGTCCCACCTTGCCCATCCCTCGGCTTTATCATAGTTTCCCAGGAAGTTTCCCATAGTTTCACTCCCCATGAAGAAGACAGGAACAAAGTCAAAACTGGGGTTAGGTTAGTCCACGAGCTTCTTTATGCTGCTCCCCCCATGCTCTTTGGCCTTCAGTGGAAAGTCAATGGCCTCCTTGAGGCCTTCCTCCCCTACTGTGTAAGAGGTACCTCGGTGATAGGGATGAGGGAAGTATCTGAGCATCTTATTCTTTAGCGTATTTATACCCATAGCTCCCCTTTGGTAGGTGGGGCAATGCTCTTATACCGAGCTTCATAAAGGGCAACTGAGGCACAGAGAGACTAAATAACTTCTCAAGTTCTATGACAGAGCAAGGAATTGAATCCATATCTCCCAAGTCTTAGGTTAGCATCTAATGACTGGACTAGCTGCCCTCTCTGGCTGGAGGGTGGCTGTTGCTGCCTCAAACTTAACCCCATGCCAAGGTAAACAGTTTGCTAGAGCTATGTAAAAAATGATCAGCCTCTACATTCCAGGACAGGCACACTGTGCCCTTCCCATTGCTCTTCTGGGTCATCCTTGGGAGGTGATGTTTTTGCTGCTGCAGATGATGAATCATAAACAAAGCTTGCAAACCATGCGGGTTTTGCACAGAGGGCTGGAGGAGAAAAGCAAGACCTTCAGCACATGTCACTCAGCAAAAGCATGCTAGAGAGTGGAGACTAGAGAGACACTAGAAATCAGTCAGAGATGTAGAGGCACCCATGAGCCTGCCGAGAGGGATCCAAACCCAGATTTCTGGAGGCTTTAAGCCGTTGGGAATCTGAATAGACTCCAGGTGTCGTCCTCTCCAGGCTGACTCGTATGGTGCAGGTCCTGTGTCTGGCACCTGCCACTGAGAGCTCCATGGTCCAACTGCTTTTTCCCTGGGAGCAGCACTATCCTGCACAGTATCGTACCATTACCACGGTACGGAAGTGCTATGCAAACTTTAATATGTTCATCTTAACTCCCCAGTGAGGCAGGCTTCAACAGGCCTTTATCCATACAACTCAGATGGTAGCTTTAGTCACCCTCTACTAGATACGGACCAACACCAGAGGCCCAAAAGCTAGTGAACTTCTGATTCAGACCACTGACGTCTTTACACCTTGGACACAGCAACAGGCTGGAGAGAGCATCGTCACCTGGTAGAACGCATAGACTTTAACGGCAGGGGATCCTAAGGACGGGACCAGTATGATCATCTAGTCTGACCTCCTGTACTACACAGGCCACAGAAGCTCATCCTCCCACTCCTGTAATAAACCTCTAACCCGGAGGTCAGCAACATTTGCCGACTCCTGTGCCAGCCCAGTCCATTGTACCCTCAGTGGGTGTGGGGAGGAGAACCAGGCCTCTGGTTTGGGACTGGAGCTGGGTCCCACCCCAGCCAGCGGGCAGCTTCCGGCTCTGGGGCTGGAGCTGGAAGCCGGCGGCCCGACCCACTGTGCTCCCTCCAGCCTTGCCCCGCGGAGAAGTGCGGCCAGCAGGAGCCTGGAACCCAGCACACGGCTCCTGCCGTCCAGCCACGCAGCACTGGGGGCAGCGGGGAAGCCTGAATGACACCATGTGCTGCTCAGGCTCGGCCCTTGTGCCATTTTTGGCATGGGTGCCAGGGTTGTTGACCACAGCTCGAACCCATGACTGAGTTATTAAAGTGCTCAAATCATACTTTAAAGACTTTGAAGTACAGGAAATGCACTAGCAACTGAGCTCTGCCCCACGCTACAGAGGAAAGCGAAAAACCTCCATAACTCTTGCCATTCTGTCCTACGAGAAAATACCTTCCCAGCCCCGAATATGGTGATCGGTTGAACCCTGGGCACATAGGCGAGAGTTACCAGCCGGACACCCAAGAAAGAATTCTCTGTATAACTCAGAACCCACCACATCTAACATACCATCGCAGGTCACCGGCATATCCACCGCCGGTCATCAAAAGTTTCCAAAACCAGGCCATCCCCTCATGCCATCTCATCATACCATCCCCTCCATAAATTTATCAAGCTCGGTTTTGAAACCTGCTAGATTTTTTTGCCTCCCACTGCTCCCCATGTCTTATCTAGACAGCGCCACAAGGAACAATGCAGCCAGTCCTCCATGTTCATTCATTCCCTGCCCCTCCCACGCACACCTTGACCCAACTCACATGGCCAGCCACCTCAAGGAAGCCCAAGAGGATAGCTCCTGCTCTGACTGACGTGGGTGTAAAACCAGCACAGTCACACCAGGCCCCAACTCTCCTCTCATGTGTACCATCTGACAGCTGTGACCCCATCACATCGTGACAGCTTGCCTCTGGAGTAATTGCTGGACCACTGCCATGGGAAACTGTCATGGAAGTCGGGCCCCATAGAGGCCTCTTGGCCTGGGCCAGTGGGGATGTGGGGGACTCTCTGGCAGTGGCTCTAAACCACGCACTCCCGGGAGTTAAGAGGATTTCCAGGGGGTGCATCTGCTCATCTCAACATCTGCCTAGTTTTACAACACACCACATAAAAAGCACCAGCAAAGTCAGCACAAACCAAAATTTCATACAGACAATGACTAGTTTATACCACTGTATACAATGTGCACTGAAATGCAAGCACAATATTTATATCACAAGTGATTTTTATAATTATTGGGTAAAAATAAGAAAGTAAAACATTTTTCAGCACTAATGCACTGGGACATGCCTTTATTTTTCTGTCTCATTTTCTAAGTTGATTTTAAGAAACTTGGAGGTACACAAGACAAATTAGCCTCCTGAAAGGGGTACCATAGTTTGGAAAGGTGGAGAGCCACTGTGGCAAGATTTCACCCAAACACACCTCCCTCTGGAGTAACTGTCCCAGTAGCCAGATCAAGCTGGAGTGTGCTGGGCCAGTGAGATTCATGACAGCCTGAGCCAGCGAACAAAGCCTGTCTTCTTCCAATTACCCTTGAAATCATGTGAAAATGAACAGTGCTGTAAATAGTCCAGACTACGGCTGTCGAAAGTCACCTGACTTGGCAGAAGGGAGATCGGAGCCTGAAAACAGTCAGGGCCATTCCTAGGGGCTGCGGGCTGCCGTGAGAGAGGCCAGAGTGCTCAAAGCGGAGACTAGGAGCAGAATGACTTGGCGAGACAGCAAGTTTGTTTCCTGCTGCTCTCTGAAGTTTGGACCTGATCCCTATCCTGCCCAATTAGCAGCAGCCGTTGGGATAGAGATTTTAGAAACAAAGTCTTCTGACACACAAATTTCCCAGCAGACCAAATTGGAGTGAACAGCTGCACAGCAAAGGTTTCTGTGCTGCCCACTGAAGGCTGTAGGCAAGGGTTACGTTAACTCTGGAGCACGACAGGCAAATGTATATGCAGCAAGATGTCAGGACAGAAAGGGGACCTTTGGACAGGTAAAGACAGGCCAGACGTAGATGGATCCACTACTGATGTGCGGCATGAATGCAGCCACTGGACCTCCAGCATGCTGTCCCTCTTTAGTGGTAGAAGCATGGCAGGAAGAGCAATTGGTGCCAGGCAGCCTCCATTCATGTCTTCGCTACTGGGGCACAGCTATGGCACTGTAGTTAGACTACTATGCCCCAGCAGTGTAGACGCAGGCGGCAGCACCAGAAGAGATTTTTCCACTCTTGCAGGAGCTGCACCTTCCCGAGAGACAGTAGCTCGGTCAATGAAAGCGTTCTTCCATCCACTGAGACGTGTCTACACTGGAGCTAGGTCAGCACAGCTACAGCACTCTGGCGTGGGCACTTTCCCCACACCCAGAGCTGTAAGCGTATGGACCTAAATATTAAGCGTAAGCCAGGGATCACCTTGCAGGGACTATTCGAGACTGGGAGGTAGATTTAAAATACACATGAATTAGAACAATGACAAGCTCCTGCAGGCCAGGAAGGGCTCAAATGCCCAAGTGGAGAGTCAACTGCATGGCATCTCCTCTCTGGCACCTAGAATCCTTCCTAACTTGGGGGAGCAGCTGCTCAGCACTTCGGTCAGTACAAGATTGTATAAAATGGATGTCAGTACAAGATTTCCGCACAAAGCTGTGATACCTGTGCTGGACCTGCCCCTCAGCTCCCTCCTCCCTGGAGATTTGAGAGGGGTTGGAGAAGCAGCAGATTTTCTTGATCAAGAATGGGGAGTAAAGAATGGGGCAAAAGATCCAGTTACTCTTTTCTTACTAGGTGGAGTCCTTTGAGCCCTCCACGGGACTCTGTGCTTGCTTGTCATTGAACACGTCCATACCAGGAGTGCAACTGAGACACCCTGTCCAAGCACAGCTTCCCGAGCCTTTTCTTAAGCACAGATACCTCATTCATCACCTCAAGAGATGAGTTTTTCCTCTCATTGTAGGAACAGATGAAGGGAGAGTCCAGAGTTGAACACTGCTCCACTCCTTTTTGACAGCGTCAACATGGGTGAGAGGTTTGAAGGTTGGTGTGGGTGACTGCTACCCTTCCCCTGTGCAGAGCTGGAGGTATGGCTCGGAAAACAAGTCTATCCCTGCTCCAGCCAGAAAGATCAAGCTGGAGCTGATCCTGTCAGACAGCAACACATTTAGACCATGGAAATCAATGAGGCAAGGGGAGGAAATGTTCTAGACTCCAAGATAGCCGCTGTCCCACCACACAACAATGGTCAATAAACGACACCAATCAGACCTATTTTGTAAAGCATTCACTGCTTTCCACCACTGATTTCAACAGAGGCGAATTTTCCTTGTTCTCCCCACATGCCCCTATTTGTACCTTCCCAGCATCAGCAGGCACAAAGCCACCAGACCCATCAGGGACCAGAGCTAGGGTCCCTCAGGGTTCCCATTGTTTCCAGTTTTGTACAAGACTGGCCAAGTTCTTAAGCAACACCAGCCACAGAGGGCAGGCCCCAGACCCTGGGAGGTTCAGCATGACTTCTGTTCAGTTGAAAAGCCAGGTTGTGGCAGAAAATTACAGCCCTTGGCTTGAGACACAAAGCCCCAGTGTATTCTTGCAATAAAGAGCCAGTGCAAGGTATATTTACAGCCCAGCCCATGATCTTCTGCTTGTCTGGGCTGGGAATTAGAAAACACATAAAGCAGTGTACTTACCTAGACAATAAAAATCACAAGTCCAGGGACACTCAACATTCTCCCTAAAGCCCCTGCAACTGGAGGATGGCCATTTTAAATGTGAAAAACAGATTTTTCACAAGTGGACTTTTCAATCTATGATGGATGGAGGAAAAGCTTGAAAAATGTGAGTGTCCCCAGGATCCCGTAAAGGCTCAAGAAAAAGCCCTCCAAACAAACCCAAAAAGATTTTATAAAAAGGAAGTCAAAAGAAACCCAAATTGTTCTTTTAGTCTCCCAATTTTTTATGCCACGTTTGTGTTTTGTTTTCTGGGGTGGGTGGGAGGTGACTCACGGCTCTGAGCCCTTGTGGTAGAGGATAGGCAATGGTTGCAGTCAACCCTGGAGAGGACTTGGAACAACAAAGATGTTGCAACTAGGAAGGAGAGATGCCTAAAAAGGGCTCTGGGACACGGATGAAAGCGTAAAGCGGGGCAGGAGAGATTTCACACTCCCTGGCTGGCCTTGTCTCTAGTTTCTGTTACCAACTTGCCATACTCATTCCAAAGAAATTGCTGCCATGTTCAGATGGCTGCTTCCTGGAACGTAAATCCGGTCCCTCCTTCCTGAGGCCTCTGGCTATTCTGGAGCATTCCCAAGAGGGACAATCCGTTAGATTGCCTCATGACCGACAGCTGAGAAATTGTCAGGTCCAGGGCTTGATCATTAATTTTTTGCCAATATTATGAACTTCCAGACCAACTAAGCATCAGATTCCGAGCACTGGCACACGGGTAGGAGGATCAAAAGAACGAAGGATAGAAAGAAATTAACCAAAAGAGCTGGGCACTGAGAACCCTGGCTTGTTTGCCCCGCCGGGTGAGGAATGGACTGTTTCCTCCAACACAGCATTAAGGATTGTGAGACTTTGCTTTGTGAGAGTCCCCACCGCAGCTCCTCACATTGGTTCCCAGAAGCAGGAAGGGCCTGCTCTTGTTCAGGGAACTTTACATGGACTATTAATTGAGGCAGTGAAGGCCTGAGCTCACAGCTTTTGTTCACTCTCTTACTACGGGAATCCAGACTAGAGGAAAGCACGTCAGCTTTGCCTACGGAGAGCAAGAACGCTGTAGCTTAGGCCCTGGGCTCCTATCCAGCAAGGTGAGGCAGTGAGCCACCCTCTTGCATTTCTTGCACTCTCCCCTTTCACCCAAAACTTCAAAAGGTGAAGGATTAGACCCCTACCATCTACTGAAAGTGTCATCCAAAGAGCATGAGCTTCAAAGCCGAAGCTGGTCAAACTCTAAACTCTTCCCCCTTCCCCGTGCTGGGAAAAAAAAAAACAACCTGAAACAGAACGTTTGACGTTTTGTCAAAAGTTAGAAGCAAAAACTTCCATGTCAAATTACAATTGGACTTTGGTTTTCAGAAACCAAACACTTGGAGTCCTGCTCCCACTCCCACTCCCTTTTATTCCTCTGTAGAGAAAGGGTTAGTTAAACAAGACAAGGGAGGGGGAATAAAAATATCAAAGATGCTGTTTGGGAAATTCGGTCCCCCCCCCATTTGAACAGAAGAATTGTTTCCAATATCCCTTCCCCCCCCCCCACAAAAAAAAAACCTGTTTCCATAAAACATACCAATAAACCTGTTTTTACTAGAAAAAAATAAAAAAAAATATGATCAGTTCTACTCATGTGTCCAGCACTGGTGATGCGATATCGCTAGATAAAAGAATCAGTTTAACAGGATTTTGGTAACAGACTCTGCCCCAGGAGGAAAGCTTCAGTCACAAGAAGCCAGAAGAAAACTAGTCTTACAACAAATACAGTTTGAGTATTTGTGAGAGACGGGGAAGCCAGATCCCATTGTACAAATCAACAATTCCCAGCTCATGTTTTCTTCCTGTACTAAGTGACTTTTGTTCTGAGGGAGGTAGATGAAGAGGCTGTTCTCTGCCCACGTGATCAGCTGGGACAGCTGAACGGTTAGGGTGTAGGATGAAGAGAGACTAGTCAAAATTAATCTGATTAGGGAAACAACCTGTTTGCAACAGGTCATTAACAGGGAATGTGAGCAGTCGCGCCCTGGGGGATGCTAGGCAACCTCACGCTACTGCCCCTTACTGATGCTAAGAGATCACCTCCTGTCATGCCATCTTGCTTTCAGATCCAGAAGGCTTGGAACAAGCGAGGAGCATCACTGAGTGAAAGCTCTTGCAAGAGCTCTGCCCGCATCCTAGAACAGCGAGCAAGATGCCTCTGGGGTGTGCTGGCCACTACCCCTTGAACAGAGGGAATGGCCATGGTACATTGCACCGCTCCAAGCTCCAGCCCGTATAAGTGACCCCAGGAGAACTGGCAAGAGGCTGAGGCACAGAGGAGCTCTCGGCTTCTGAAAGAGGTTACCAAGGGAAGGAGCTCTCTGCACTTTTGTCCACCAGGCACTCACCACACAGAAGCCAGAATTCACTTTGAAAGCATGTATGGTGCTGAGTCAATGCCAGCATGGCCTCCCACATATACAACTGCCCCAACCAGGGTGAACAGTGGGGTTTGAAATTTGGATCCACAGCACAGACGCCTCTATCTTGCTAAATTACCTACTCTGAGTATGACAGCTGTAGTAGGCTTTTATCCCCATGCCACCAGCCACTAGGGTGGGGGAGATGGAAAAAGCCCTACACTGATCTAAAGTTATATTGCCCAAAGCCCTCAGACTAGAACTTGCTTCATACTAGTTAACTCTGTCCTCTTGCATTTAGTGGGGAGCAGCAACTCCTGGGCCAGTTTCTACATGGGACAGCTACTCCAAGGAGGAGGGAACACTAAAACATCTCAGGCAAAATTCCCCCAGCATGATTCACAGATCTGCAGATACGATCACAGTGGCCTCTCTTGTCAAGGGTTCCCTAATCTGCACTTTTATGGAGTCAATATTTAACTAGTTGGTCACCTTGGGAATACGAGGGGGAAGCAGTCGGGAAACCAAGGGAAGCCATGTGCACATTGAACTGCCAGAATTGAAAGACCTGCTACGTTCAGCTTTTCGGGTTACATGTTGGGAGACCTTATGAATGGACAGAAGCTGATTGCAAGCTCAATGCAAACAGAGCGAAATAAAAAAGGCCCGCCTCCACAGGCCACATGGTTTCCATGGGTAAACATCAGATCTGCCAGTAACCTGAGCCAGACTCCGTGGCCCCCACCCTTCCAGACAGAGCACTGCTAGGCAATAAAGGAGACATGCCAAGGGAAACATCAAGGACAACCAGACACTAATGGCTTTGCTGTTGAGGCCAGGGCTCTCAGTATAACCAAGGCCCAGCAACAGCTTGCCTGGCATCCATCTTCCATTCTCTGACTACAATGAGCTTATGTAACACACAAGTCATCCCACTCCGTGCCCAATCCACAGAGCATGAGAGTCTGTTACAGTCGCCAGACAGGAGCGCCCACCTCCAGAAACCAGTTTTAAGCTCAGGATGTCCATGGTTGGCCAAGATGGTGGTCATCGCACTTGGTTTTCTAGCTCACGGTTCTCCTGTTGAGGCTTTCCGCCTTCTCTCTAGCTACCGACCCCCAGCCTTGCACTCCTGAGCGCAATCCAAACTCATCTTCCTTTTACACTGCTGCTCTGACCACCAGGGCCTCCACTGGCTCCTCATCGAATTCAGAATCCTCACCCTCATCTTCAAGGCTCTGCCCAACCCTCCCAACACCAGCCGGCCCAGGCAATGAGCCCTCTTCACTTTCTATCTGTTTTCTCTTTGCATCCTCCTGGCTCTCTCTCCAGGAACCTCCTCTAGAAATCAGTAGGACACATACATAGTTCTCAGAGTGCTGGTCAGACGCACACAGTCACCCTCCGCCCCCATACACCAGTCTGTGCAGAGCTGTGTCCACTCAGACAATTGCTTCAGAGGGATTTCTGTATCAGATCTGCAGCACACTTTTGGACCAAGGGTGCTGTAAAAGACAGTGGAATAGCCTTTTATTAGGCAAGTGATGGCTGCCACCGATAAAGGAGTTGCTGAAATGAGCAGGCTGGAGGGAGGAAGAGAGAGAAAAATTGCCCATTATTCATTAAGGTCAATTCCAATTGGAAACCAAAATGATGTAATCAGGTTGGGAAAAAAATTAGCCAGTTGTACTCTCAAGGCTTGAGTACAGGGAAGTTCCTCCCATTCATTTAAAAGGTGATAAAGAGATTTTAAAGGTTGTATAAAACACTTATTTCAGCTAAAAAAAAGACTAGGCTTCTCTTTGCCTAAGTTACTCCAACAGGTTTAAGCCAAATCAAAACCTCACCCTCCAATATGTAAGAGGCACAACCCAGCTATAATCAGCCACTCAAACTGAATGTCACATGTCCATGGATCAGTTTGCACAAGTCCTTAGTTTGTAATGAAAGAGGGGCTGGGGCAAAAGCAATTTTTTTTTAATATTCATAACTGATGCGGCAAGCGCAGAGGTGCCAAGTCGATGCATTGCCAAGCCCAGAGGTTTGGGGGCTCAGCCTTGGCACGAATCAAGCTCTGGTTTGCACCCTTAAATTGTTCTTTTTAATAAAAAGAAGCAAAAAAGTAACCCACCCTAAAAGTTAAACTGGTGCAGGTCCTGCAGTTAGATATGACTCTGGCCGGTCTCTGTGCTGTGGTCTTTCTGGAATCATCTCACCACTGTAACGTCACCAGAAGGTGGCCTGCATAGACTGTCCAGGCATTTAAGGGTCCAGCAACGCTGTGCCAGGGTGGGTCAATTGGCTTGGGCTTGTGGGACCCCGACTGCTGGGCTATGAAACTGCAGGGTAGATGGTTGGGCTCAGGCTGGAAGCGGCTGATGGAACCCAACTCCCTTGTGGGGTCTCAGAATTTGAACTCCAATGTGAGCCTGATCATCTACTCTGAGGTTTTATAGTCCCACAAGCCTGAGTTGGCTGACCTGGTCTCTGCGTATTCCTACCATTGATTAAAAAAAAGGAAAAAAACACCACAGTGTAGACATAACCTAAGTTAGGGGTTCTTAACCAAGGATACACATACCCCAGGGGGTACCCAGGGGTCTTCCAGGGGAGTGCATCTACTCATTTAGATATTTGCCTGATATTACATCCGGCTACTTAAAAAGCCCCAGCGACATCAGCCCAAATTAAATTTCATACAATGACTTGTTTGTGCTGCTCTGACGCTCTACGCTGCCATACGAGTACAATATTTATGTTCCAATCATTTCTTTTTGTAATGATATAGTGAAAATGAAAAAGCCAGCAATTTTTCATCATAGGGCACTGTGGCACTTGCGTTTTTATGTCTGATTTTCTAAGCAAGTCGTGTAAGGGAGGTGAGGCTTGGGAGTACGCATGACAACAAATCAGACTCCTAAGGGGGTCCTGTTGTCTGGGATGGCTGAGCAGGTCACCAGAGGACACTAATGTGTACCCTTCTCCTTCTAGTGGTTCTCGCACCTGTGTAAATAGGGTGACCATCTTTGAGTTACAAAAGACCAAGATATCCAGGATGACCTGCAGCCCCTGAAATTAGACAGCCAGTGGTGTATAGTGAGCTCCCTTACAGACTTCCCAGGACAGCTACCTCAAAATGTGATGATCCTGGAAAAACTTAGACCCGTTGTTACCAAGCTCAAATGCCCAACTGTAGACAAGGCCCAGCCACACCAGATTTCAGAACACAGCTATGAAGCCTTGATCCAAAAGGGTAAGAAATCCAAAGAAGAGACATGTGCTTACACTGGGGTTGAATTAGCCCCTCCATAGGTGAGGTCTAATGTATTTTGGTGCCTCATTCTCTCGAAACATAGATGTTCAATTAGCCCAGCATGGTAGAAGTCAATCAATTGCTGGTACAGTCCCAGAAATCCTACCACAACAGCAACATCTGGACATTGATTACACCAGCTCAGAGCTTAGGCCAATATTTGCCCTACATCTCCGCAGCCAGTAATAATCCCAGTGCATTCAGTTCGCTTTTGACCCTGTCTACACGAGGAGGTTCAGTCTTGCTTCATTATGGGAAGGGGAAGGGATTCAAAGAGCCCTGAGGAGCTTCTGTCCACAAACTGGAGCTGAACTTTGCTGACCCCATCCACACCAGAAGAGCAACCGCATTTCTGCTCCTGTTTAATAAAGCATGGCCAATCCCAGAGGTTTTGTTTTACTTAGTCCAACTGCAGATAGAGAGTCTTGCGATGAACCTGCACTAGAACGGTTCTCTCTCTTGGTCTCGCCAATGCTGCCCCACCAGCAGGGGATGTTATCAGACCGTCATGGGACCTCGCCATTCAGAGTGGACAAGGGCGACAAAGCACCATCGCTGGCAACATGAAAGCTCTCGCTAGTGCTAAAGCTGAAATAACAGTGAAAAATTTGTAGCTAGAGTGGAACCAGGGTCCCTGTGACGTTATCCCAGTGCAAAACACACAGTGAGAGGCAGCCCCTCCTCAGAGCAATGTACAATAAGAGTAGCTAACAGGGAGGGAAGAGAAATGGGGAAACCACGCCTCTAGTGGCCGAACCCCTGGACCATGCTGCCCTTTTGTCTACTGAAGCTGAATGGGGGGTTAAGCTCATAAAATTAAGTAGGAGCCACATTATTCCTTTAAATTTCTTCCCAGCCCATACCTGAAGAACCCAAAGGGTAAAACCTTCAGCCTTCAGCAGTTTTTCTGAATCTTTCTTTCATTAATTTCCATCCGGAATAGATAAACTCCTTCACCTGGACCAGAGGCACCTGACAGCAGGTGCACTTCTCCACCTGAGATGCTGAGCCCCTTTGCTCCCAACATACAGAGAACACATCAAAGTTGATACACACAAGTAGGACTTGAAAAAAGAGAGGCACCACCTTGAAAATTGTTCTGTAAAGGATTAGGGGAGGGCTGGCACCTGAAGTGTTGCTGTTTTACATTTCTCTCCGCCCTGTTGCTTTGTCAAAGGCTCAGGGGGTCAAAGCAACTGGATTCACACACATTATTGTCAAACATACAGAGGCTTTGTCTGCGTGCAGATTTGCATTAGTCTGAGTTATTTAGATACTCCTATGTCAGTTTAGAAGTGGCATATCTCAATTTAGCTTCTTCCTCATGGACAAGCCAAACCAAAAACAGTCCACTTAAACTGAAGTAGTGCCCACATTGTCTTTTGCATCAGTTGAACTACATTGCTTAAAAAAGGGATGACACCGTAAGCTAAACCATGTAGACAAGTCTGAAGGAAGCTAACTACCAAGACGAAAAGTAGGGATTCCCCCTCCTCTCCCCCATTTTCCCCTGTGCTTTTAAAGTTTGTGTTAACAGTTCTAGCGATAACTATTTTCAGACTGAGGATCTCTTTTTAAGTTGGTGCCCCTTTACAAAGTCACTTCGCAGGCTGAAAATGTGCACTGGCGCTTTGTGAATGGAAGTGTCTAACAGCCACTGAGCGCTAGTCTGCAGGTTTTAAAATGCTGCCCATTTTGGGCATGCCACCACAAAAGATCAAGGTAAAGACTGATCGGCATGAACGTGCAGTCATACTAGCTCTGGTGGGGTGGGGCAGGGGACAGGGAGAGGCACTAGCACAGAGCAGACAAGGGTAAGAAACCCAGGCAGGCCGAGGCCTGACTGGTTCAACTTCTATTGCGCTATTTGTGTGATGCACCAAATCTCTGCAGCTCCACCCTTCCAGCAAGCATCCTGCTGCACAATCCAGCTTTTCTAATTCTTTTACCAATGCCCTCCAAATAGAATTTCTCCAGACATGGCATGGAGGATCCCAGCCACGGCCAGGCTGACAAAAAAAAATGGGGATGCCGCTGGAGGGATCAATCACTGGACCTCAGTGGGTATAAAACCAGAGTAGCTCTATTGGCGCCAACAGAATCATGCCATTTTACACCTGCTAGGGATCTGGTCCCCAACCATCTCCTCTGGGTTCAAATACTCTTGAATGCAGGCAGCTAGCATGGGAGATTTCTGTTTATTGCAAGGTTCGACAAGCCAAGCCAAAAGCACAGCGGTGCTTTGACAGAAGCAGTTAAATATAGTAGGAGCACCCCAGGCAAAACCTGCTTGTGCGCCACGCTGCACAGACTCCCTGCCTCAGAGGCTACGACTCCACCGCTCTCTGGGTGTGACGGCAGCAGGTGTGGACGCAGCCAAGGTAGCTTTTGGCTAGCCAGCACCAATACTGGAGCAGCAACACGGGCTGCAGCAAGGGCTTCATGTCCAAGTACCCAGGGCACTGAGCGGGCCCCTATACCCCCTGCCAAAGCTGCCTTACAGATACTGCCATTCAAAGCTAGCTGAGGTGTCAACACATACAACCATGCTCCCACCTCCAGCGCAGGCATTACCAAGGGCCTCACAACCTACACAAAGCTGGAGCTGTAATTTTCACAACACTGTGTGACCTCCAAGTGAGGACTGGCACACTAACCCAAGCAGAGTTTGACCCAAGCAAGGAGAAATGCTAAAAACTGCAGTTAAGTCCCTTTGGCTCTGCTGGGCAGCAGAATCAGGTCCTGCGGCGGGATTTTCAGCCCAGCCTAGAATGCCTTGCTGGAAAAGTTTTAGATTCAGCAAATGCAAACTTTTATTTGCTGTTGGAGGTCACCTTTATGGAAGATCTGAGATGCAGAAAGATTAACCCGCTGCCCACCCAGACACAAACACACACCAGCCCTAGGAGGTTTGATTGTGGGAACGAGCCCAGTTCTCTTTATTTCAGATGCCCTGGTGAACTGCAGAGAACAACTTGTGGGACTGCCACACCCAGCCTCCAGCTTAGCCCCATGCAAGGCATGCACAAAACAGATTTTCCAGCGACACCACTCAGGGCTTTCCTGTAACTGGGGAGAGTTGTGTCAAACACAGAGCGCGGGCCTGTGTGAACTGGAAAGTCCGACATGTCGAATTCCTCAGACGGCATAACCCTTCCTTTTACACCAAAGGCATCCTTGCAAAACCCTCTCATGCTACAAGCAGAGTTTTCATCTAGCTAGTTGGTCTGGGTCACCAGAACCTCAGATCCCCTGATTCATCAGGCTCTTCTCAAGCAGACATCCAGGGCTGGTTAAGGTGCCAGCTATCAGTCTGGTCTGCTGTACCTTTTGGGGAGCGTAACTAGAGACAGCGTAACCTCATCCTGTCACAAAGAAGTGAAATGTGATGGAAGATGGTAGGGCCTCCATGTGAGGAAGAAGAGAGAGAGGGGAGGCACCTCAGTGAACCCATCACCTTGCTGCCTGGATATCATGGCAACCAACAGCTGCAAATCTAAAGATGTTCACTGTCGTAAGATGGTGCCCATTGCCATCAGTCACATGCCTTCCAGTTTGGTCCCCCTTGAACTCAGCAGGAATCAGCTCCCAGCTTTCCAAAGAGCGTCCAGCCCTCTCAACACATGCTGTAAAGTCTGGTTACCCATATAGCCTATTTTCTGCCAAGACCTCCTCTGTGCAAAGCCATGCTTGCCTCCTCATTTCCCACAGAGCAGTGGCCCATCCAGCGTAGTTAAGAGGCTCCAGTGAAACCATGAACAAGAGCGTTCCTGGCTCATGCCTTCCCTTGCAGTCAGTCTTGGGTATGGATGTTTCTGCTTCAAATTACAGCCCCTGCTGCTGCTCCAGGTTATATAACTGCAGCAAGCAGGTTAAGCCAACCCGGCTATGCGCAATGCTACACTGTGGAATAACCTCTTATTACCAAAGTTTCGTGGTAGCTTTGTTCGCCTACATGGGACAGACCTGGAGGCCATTTTGTGCTTGTGAAATTTTGCAAGGAGACAATTCTCTGTGATACGAGCTTACAGGAAGGGAAAGAAAAGAAAGGATCACGTGGACACATGCAATTCAATACAGCAAGCTATCTGTAGGTATGTATTATGGGTAGGAAACTGGCCAAGTTCTCTATCTAGTTCTGCAGGTTTCTTGCCAGTAGCTCTTGGTGTTTCAGTCCGACCCCCCTACATCGTTCCTCCTTCAAATTTCATGCAAGTTCCAACAGTTCTCTGGCTGCGTGTGCCAAAGACACATTGAGGTAAGTGCTGGCAAAGGAGCCAAAAGGGAGGTTAATTCCTTTATTTTTAGTCTTTGCAATGCAAGACAGAGCAGCAGAGCTCTGCCGGGCCATTGCTACGCTTCCCTTTCTTCCCAAGAGAGGAAAGGATCTAGCTTTTTGCAATCTCTCTCCGTGACACACTTTTTTAGTCCAAGGGAGAGGAGAACAGAAAGCTGGGTATAAAACTTTGCTTTGCAGAGCTGCTTCTTGCCAGCAGGAAACCCAGCTCCAGCATTCCAGTGGCAGAGGAAAAAAACAAAAACAAAGACTTGTGTATATAAAAGAAACCAAAAAGTTTATTCAGACAACCAAACAGCCTCACGCCTGTTTCCAGCGGCTGTGCTTAGGAGCCTCTGACACACACTATTCTATCCACAGTCCTCAAGTTCAAGCACCTTACTGCTGTGAAGTCTAATGAATGTTTCTCTGTTCAGACAGGAACCTTCCACCCCACACCTTACCCAATATTTTGGATCTAACGTGCTAGGTGGAGACCACATCCAGGTCATGCTGCACTTTACAGGCACATGCCCACTTTTTTCCCTTCCTCCAAGCACTCTTTAGAAATCCCTAGCCCCAAAGGACCCCCATGACAATGACACTCGTCTCTAGAGAAGGGAGCTAGGTGGCCTCTGAATTTGATGATCAGCTAATAAAAGATTCTGATGCATCAGTGGGGCAGAGCAAAAAGAGCCAGCAAACAAGTTCTTCCCTAGGCAGCCAAATAACAAGAGGGCGTGAAAGGAAGAGACTCCTGCACACTGCAAACAACGCGTTGGAGACAGATCTTCGCAGGCTGCAGGAGACGCTTGCCCCAACCAGTCCAAATGCAAGTGCCCCCTTTTGTTAGCACACCGGGAGCCTCAGGCGCTCCAAGGGCGTGTACCTTCTTCGTAGCTCACAGAATTCCCACGCAAAGTGGCCGAGAACTTCCAAACCCGAATGTCTCCATTCACTCAAGCTTGAGCGCTGGAGGTCTTGTCCGCTCTGGTCCATTCGTTACTGCTGATCCATCGTTACTGCTGGGCCAGCTCTGATGCGAAATGGGAGCCGGTGCTCACCTGGGGCATCACTGGCACTGGGCTTACAGAGCTCAAACCCCGAGTCCCGGTGCCAGAGCCCCGGGTCTGCTGCGGTGGCAGCCACAACAGCACGCTTGTGAGGCTCGAGCCCCCAAGTCCCAGAGCCTGAATCCTGGGTCTTTTCCTGGGCCAGCAGCGCTCCTGGTGCTCATGACAGCCTGTCATCTAGTCTCCAGGCAGGGTCAGATGACACCCAAGCCCCATCTCTGGTTCCACCACCACCATGCAATGCGCCAGGTCTGCACACCTCCAACACACCCCCTCACAGATCAGTTGGAAGGGCTTCAGGTGTCTCAAGCTGATCAACACTTACTGAGCCTGGCAAGGATGGAGTCAGCAACCCAACCAAGAGGGAGATGAGAATAAGCATCCTAGTCCTTTCAGTCTCAGCCGATGACCGGACTCACAAGTAATTGGTGTCCCAGCAGCCCAGCCCCTGAAATGTCACTGGGCAGCTGCAGTGGCGGGGAAATATCTTCCCTACTGGGAAAAGGCAATGGGTGGCACAGTGAAAAATCCTCTGGGGAGAAGGCAGTTTCCACCCGACAGGCCAATGAGATGTAGCTGAAAGCAGAGCTCCCCTGGTACATGCTACAGGGACCCCTCAGATCACAGCTGTGGGTGAAGAAGGAGTCGGAGGATAGTAATAATGAACCATCTTAGGTGAACCTCGATCCCAGCCCTTCTGTCAGCTGAACCTGAAACACTCCATGACCAAAGTGCTAGCAAAGTCCGGGAGCACCCGGTGCTTGACTGGTGCAAGGTCTAGACTCCAGCAGCTATTTGCTGGGAAACAGCTGGCAAGAGGCAGTGAGACAGGGAAAGCAAACACAGCTCTTTCCCCTGCTCTGCATGCAAAGAAACCACTCCAAGCCCTCCCTCCACACGCAGGCCTAGGAAGCTCAGCACTCCAACATATTCCTGTGAGCACAAAAACAGACGGCCAGTCAGTCACCTGCAGCCCCCTAAGAGAGGGAGTCCCCCACTCTCACATATTGCTCCGGTTAGTGGCAGAAGCACTGAGCTACCCCAGAGAAAGACTGTGGGATTTACAGCCTGGATGGAAGCTCTCAGCCACCCAACTTGGCGGACCCAGGCAGCATACTGAGTATGTAATACTACTTCTATAGTGCTGTCCTCTTGAGTCTCAGGGTTTTCAGTACATGTGAACGCATATCATTCCTTAGCTCACGCCCACACATGGGAAAACTGAGGCATGGAGGAGCAAGGTAATTTCCTCCCATGAAAGCTCATGTGATAAATCAATTTATTAGTCTTTAAAAGTGCCACTAGACTCCTTGTTTATTTTACTCAACTATACGAACACGGCCACCCCTTTGGAACTGGTCTACGCTAGAAATACCAAATCCCATGTTTCAGCAATGGTGCGACTTGATCAGAGCAGTAGCTGCGTGAGCCCTAGTGTAGACAGGGCGTCTAACACGTCCTCAAACCCTGATCAGAACAGTCGAGTCAACTTAAAAAACAAAACACAAAACAAAACTTGCTTCCTTGCCCTCCCACTACAGCCAGTGCTGGTTGAGCTGTGGGGGTACTAAGGTAGTCAGGGCAAGAGATTAACATCTAGACAAAGCCCAGCTGTGTCCCAGTGAGATGGGGGGCAGGTCCCACAGCCATGACCATGTGCCAGACCCACGGCACATCGTTTCTTAGGATTCTGCACGACGACCTGGTTCTTGCACTCCAGCAGGTCGTGCCACCTGCCCTGGAAAAAAGTCCCTAGCGTTGGCCAAGTGACAGCATATACACCCCCCCAGGCTCCCCCTGGAAGTCTCCCCACACCCATATCCCAACCATTGAGCACCACGGCCACCCTGCAAAACAGGAGACTGACATCTTAACTTGTGCTCTTTGCCACAGAAGCTGCAGTTTAAATTGAGTGTGAGAGCTTTGCTAGAGCTTTAAACAAACCCAGTCCCACCATCCCAGAGGCTCAGTGTGGGGAGGGTCCCTGCAGAGAGACTGTTTCCCTGCTTTGTTTTGGCTGCAGATAGTGGGGCCGGTGCCAAGAGGGGACTGTAAAAGCTGGATGAGGAAATGCAGCAGGATGGGGGGGAGTTACATTTTTTGACCATTTTTAGAAGTTTCCCAGCTTCTGCCTAGTCACGCCAGAGCAGAGGTGTGAGAAGTAAGAGCCACAGTGGCTGGGCCAGCTGTATCAGATGGTCTCTTGAAGAGTGTGCTTTAAAATGGGTGGGAGAAGCAGCAAGGTGTTGGGATCAAAGGAGCTATGACAGAGGAAGTGAAATGGCCCTTGGGGCCAGAGAGAGGTTCCCCTCTTAGGCTGAAGACAGAGAGAAAATGGGTGTCTCACAGACAAAAGTACCTAAAGCAGAGGTCTCAAACTCATGGCCCAAGGTCCGCAAGCAGCCCCTAAAGTTATTTCTTGCATCCCGCAACAACATCATTGCTATCAATATTTACAATATCATTGTATGAAAAGGTTTCAGTGGTGCGGCCCTTGGGCTACTATACTAGTACTCATGCATAGTGTGGCCCTAGGGCTAAAATACGAGTCCTCATATGGCCCTGGTGGTGATTTGAGTTTGAGACCCCTGGCCTAAAGGCTCCAGCCGCTTCATTTTCGCATTGTCACTGAACACTTTGCTGACCTAATGTTGGCCTGCAAAACAAGCAAGGAGTCCTGTGACACTTTTAAAGATTAACTAAATTTATTTATTGCATGAGCTTTCCTGGGTGAAGGCCCACTTCATCAGATGCCAGAAGTGGAAAAAACTTACAGCATGGGAGGGAAAGATAAATCCTGTGACTGCATTTCACTGCATCAGCTCCGATGTAGGTCTGGGCTCTCAAACACCTGCCTCACCCATTAAAGCCTCAAGAAGAGCCTTAAGGAAGGGCCAGCCCACGTAACCCCCGTTTTACTTACAGACGGAGAAACAGGCAGGGAAGAGGGCATGGACTGCCCTAACCCCTAAGGCCCTGGAGTTCCAGCTGCCACTGGAGGGTGACTGGGCAGGAATTTTTAGTGGTCACTGCTCCATCCTCATTAGGACATTCCCACCAACCAGCCCAGCCTTTGTTTCTGGTCTAACACGGGACCCTGACATTGTGGAGACTTAGGCTCACCTGTAGCAACAAGCACCTTCCATCAGGAAGGGACACGGGACCAGCCTGCTCGCCCTCACCCCACCCTTTCATTGACTAGGGAGAGACACCCAGCAACTCCCTCCAAAGGCAGCCAAGGGAGATGTGGGAGAGGTAGAGGGGAGCCCACTCTCCTGCACGGTGGGGGAGAAAAGACAAGTTAGTGTCCCTGTTCAGCTGGTCTCAACAGGCCCTTCATTTGCTGCAATGCAAGGAGTGGGAAGGGAAAGTCATTGCAAAACAAAACCATTTATCTGCAGGTTCCTGTAACTCCCCAACACTCCTCCTGCTCTTCATCCTGTTACCAGCCACTTCAGTGCCCTTCCTCAGCAGGTTGCTCTGACCCTGGCACCATCAATCCATCATGGGGGAAGTTTAAAGACCTGGGATCCAGTCTCAGTTCTGCCACTGCCTCCTTGTGTGATAGCGACCAAATGACCCACTCTGCAACCAGAAGGATAACCCTGCCCACCTCCACCAAGTGCATGGTGACCTGGGGAGCAAGAGCCCACATGGGCATCAACAGCTCTGCCCACATTCTCCTGTCTTCACTTGTAAATGCCCAGGGTGGGTTTGCAATAGCATGTGCATAACCAAATGACTGCACATGCCTTTGCATTGAGATTCTGTGCCTGTAATCCAAGGCCTCGGGGAGGCAGACTCCTCACGGTCAAAGCATGGCATCACCGAGGTGCAGACAGGATGGCTGGAGCGCTACGAAGGGAAGATCTGAAGCATCCAAGTCCTCTGCTTCCCACTTTGTCTCTGACCCTTCCTCAGGAGCCAGTTTGGCCTTTGTGATGTGAGATAAACCAGTGCTTGCACCAGGTGCAGGCACTGGGCTAGGGCAGGACAAGCCACCTGTCTACAGCAAACGGCCTTGCTGTTGGCTCACCTCTTACAGCTCTGCTCAGTGACTCCTTGGACATGGCAGAGCTGGCTCTAGGATTGGCACTGTGTGGATCACTCAGGGGCCCCTGCAGTTGCAGAGGTCAGGTGGCAGCATTCGAAGTCTTGGGAGATGTGTCCCCAGCCAGCCAGCACATAGCCTCACCAGCAAACCCTTTAGGCAGCCTGTCCACAAAGGTTTGGAGAACATGGAAAGAGACCCAGCCCAGGTTCCAGGGACATGCGCTCACTGACCCAACTGCCTAGGAGGTTCATTAACAAACTGGTCCCAATTAACATGCTCAAGGTCTGCCAGACTGGGGATTCAAACCCAAATCTCTGCATGGCTACTCAAGCATCACCAAGAGGTTGCATCATTTCACAGCTAGATCCTGAGTCTCCATCCCCTGCCCTTACCACAAGCACATTTCAGAGGTTTCCCTCCCAGCCACCGCTACCAGAATGAAATGGCTTTCCCTTGAACATGGTTGTTTCCCTGTCCAGACCCTGCCTTTGCTATGGGAAGGGCCGTAGCTGCCTTTGACTCTGCTCTGTGCAGCTCACCCTTGCAACCGGCAGCCCTCTTCCTTGCTTTGTGATGCTGGAACATGTCTCGTTCTCTGATGAAGAGGGTGAAATATTTGAAGGTGGCCAAGACCTGCCCCATTAATGGATCTGGGCCTCAAGTCAGGAATTTTCATGTGAGAGGGTATTTTCTAGCAGGCCCATAGAGCTCCTACAGCAGCTGCACAAGTCTCCGCAAGTGCCCTATAGGTGGGATGCTTGCTGGAGTTTGTGCTATTCAGCCAGGTGCTCACCAGGACACACACAGCTTCTCCAACTACGAAGAGCCACCGAGACAGCTGAGCTCTTCTGGAACCATGCAGGTCATGAAGTTCAGGCAATGCACACAAGATCTAAAGCCCAGACTTGCACCGGGACTCTCCAGGGAGCCTTGGAGCTTCAAAGCTGCTGGTGCACAAGGGGGGCTCCTAGCCTGCACTGCACAGGTTTCCAGAGCTGTCCCACCAAGATGTCCAGCAGACTTCCACCCCAGCCCTGAATCAGCTCCCACACGTGATGTAGGTAGGGCCTGCTTTCAGAAGAGTTCAACCTGGCATGCACATGTTGCACCTGCTTGAAAAATCCCACTCCAGGGCACCACAGCTCACCCCGAACTGCTCGGAAACCGCACCCAGAGATGCCAAAAAAGGAGGATTAAAAGGAGAGACAGGGGTCCACATTGAGGGGCATGGTTACTTTGATGCCACTTTAAGAAACAGGGGATTGTCCTTTTCCTACATCCTTCCTTCTCTCCCCGCCCCCAGCTCTCAACCAAGAGCACTGCCAGACAGAAGGCATTGGCTCTGCCACCCCACACCACATGGACAGCCCTGCGCCCTGCGAGCTGATGAGTCAGGAGGGGCCAAAGCAAACCACTAATTGCAAACAGGCTTCCTCTGGGGCTTTCACAGAATGAGAAGAGAAAAGAGAAGCTTTGCTTTTTCTCCTTTAATTCTGGAGAGAAAGAGCAGCTGGGCTGGGGCTGGGCTATGCCCAGCTGGAGCCTGGGGCCAGAGAGAAGTGTGCTGCAGGAGGACAGGGGAGAGGTTTTTCCTGTGAGATGGAGGAAAAGAGAGGCATCTCCAGTCAATATACCCCCACTGCTCACCCTCCAAACCATGCCATGAAGATTTTGCCCTCCAGTCAGTTGTGTTTACTCCCTAGGCTGTTGTTAAGGGATTCAAATCTGTGCCAATGCAGGAGGTTTGATGCAGAATGACAGTCAGGCTCGTTTTACCCAACCAGGGCTGAAGCCCTGAGCCCTATCACCCCACTGCAGGGCAGAAGCCGCATGCTCCCCGCCATCTGGTAGATGGAGAACGGGAGGCGCAAGGGGCCCTCCACAAGCTGCATTTTAACTGTGAGCTACAGGGCATGCAAGCCACTCGGTTTGGCCACTCCTGAAAGTCTGACACCAAACTTGGAGTCTGCTGCCGGCAGGTGGGTCTGAACACAGGACCGGGAGCCAGACCTTCCCTGGCAGGAAGCAAACTAACTGCGTGAGCTGGGAGCGCCTGGTGTCAATATGCCCAGCCAGTCAGGGAACAGAAGAGAAGCCACATGACTGGTTGCAACCATCCAGCATCTGATGCTTGCAATGCACAGAAGAAAAAGCTATTCCCCGTGTCACAGCAGAGCCAGCTGTGGTTAGCTGATTTTCATTCCAGGAGCAGAAAGAGGCTAAGATTAGTCAAGCAAGTTAATGGCAGCTAATTATTTGCTCAGCTCTAAGGCAAGCCAAGGACATTTGGGAAATGATGAAGTGCATTAACTAATGTTTACTGTTAGGACCAACTGAAACCTCATGGAGGGTGTCTCCCCATTAATTGCATTTCAGAGTTTTTCACGCATGATGTGGGCTCCCCCCTCCCACCCCGAACTCTGGGGAATTCAGCTCCAAACTGCAGCATGACTGGACACGATCCCTAAGGCCTGGTCTATGCTAGGAGTCATCCACAAGTGTAACTGTGCTGCTGCAAAGCGCTTGTGTAAACACAATTGCCATCGCTGAAATGAATCCAGTAAAATTGCTGAAATGAATCAAGGTAAAATGCACTAGGGTAAGCTGCAGCCACATGGGGAGCTGTCCTGGGGCTAAAACATCAGCATAGACGAAGCCTCCAGGTGTTTGTTTTTCACTCTCTTCCCCCTCCCCAGGAGGGCAGGCACATGCCCACCATCCAAGGGAGAGCAGAGGTTCTGGGGAGGATTTATTCAGGCCCGAAGGAAGCCCAGGGAGGAATGAGCTCCAAATGAAAAACAAACAGTGAGGCTGGGACGCATGGCATCCCAGCGCCAGACGGCGCCTCCCCCAGCTCAGGGGAGGCACTTGGCTCACAGCTGCAATACCAGGCGCCTCCCGGAAACCAACCCCAAACCCTCCCTGAAAATAGCATGGCCATTTTATTTAGGAAGGACAGGAGGCATGGTGGCACTGATGGTCAGCTGCACAGCTAGAAAAGATTCCCAGAACAACCCAAGCACGTGTGGATTGCAAAAGAAAACATCCCCGTACCTGTCTTGGGCATCACTGATCATGAAGTAGATGGGCAGATGGTCCACCCAGCATCAGAATACATTTGGTGCCATCTCCTCTTGACTATAATGGCAGACCCAGCTCACTTGAGCAAACCGGGCACAGTGCTGTCGGCCCACGCCAGCCATGCCGTTCTACACACCAGCCATCAGTGAACTAAGGTCCCTAACTAGGCAGAAAGGGTGGCAGTTCCCCCTTCACCCCATCAAATTTTCATAGCTCCATCAGCTTTTCATTCTCCAGACTTTGGGCACTGACATTAGGAAAGTAAACTTCTCCCTACCCAGAGAGAGTTTCTGAATGGATACCTGTTCCTAACCCTACAGAGTCCAGGACAGGTCTCCTAGGAGGGTCTGTGTGGGGAGTGGGAAGTGTCATGGGTGTAGGAGACCCCTAGCTGGAAAGCTACCTTATTAATGTGTTGGTTGAAAGTGAAATGGATATGGCCGTGCACAGGCTTTGGGGAGAAGCTGCCATCCTAGTACACGGGTGCGGCATACAACATTTCTTTCCTTTATAATATATTAAAAAACACTCATGGTTGCACCCAGGGGCACAGGTGGAGAGATGAGTGCACGGCTGGGACTCAATCAAGCAAACCACTTCACTTCTCTGTGCCTGTCGCTGTCTGTCCGGCTGTTCAAAAGCACCAGGGTGGTGACTGTGTGTTGTGTTTCTACAGTGCCGGCCCTGCCCTCAGCTCTATGGAGTCAGTCAACAGCAGTAAAATTTGTCCAGGGCACCTGCTCAATGCCAATATTGCAGGAAATGTTGGGGGCATCAGTGGGCAGATACCTATCTATTTCAGGGGGAGGTAGGCCACACCGGGCCCCGCCATCTCTGCAGCAGAACCACACCTTCACACACCTTTGCAATTGTCTGTAGATCAGAGGAGTAAATCGCACTGTCTCTGCTTCCAGACTGACAAGGGCCTCACCGCACTTCTGCCCACCCTCCCATAGAGGGTAACATGTTGATACCCTGAGCAACCTATCTCCTGGGTAGAAAGAGAAATTGGGGAGGGGTGGCAGGCACAAAGCCCCTGGCACTGCTGGGGGGTGCACAGCCATGGTATGGGATGGGGGACTGAGAGCACAGAGAGCCCTAGTGGGAGTAGATCTGGGCACCCTGGCAGAAGTGAGGGGCTGAAGGTTGCAGGGAAGCTCTGTAAGAGAGGGAGATGGCCATGTGGAGCACAGCTAACAATAGCAAACAACGTGATCCTGAGGCACAAAATTGCAGAAATCCAAGAGAGCAGGGGCCAGGGTGGGATTGTGGAAAGGGCTCCTCTCAGCAGTGCAATTAAATCACCTGCACTTTCAGTCTGCAGCCACCTCCGTCAGGCTGGGGCCCCCCTGTGCCGCTGGGCATGGCACAAATGGGGGGTGACAGCCTGTCCCCTGCAAAGCCAATGCCATCGGGGGGCAGCCAGAGAACGAGTCCAGAAGGTGGGAGAGAAGAGCCAGTTTAAGACCCACCTGCCATGCTACATTACACACAGCCGATTTTGAAGTGCTGCCCCCTCACCAGTTTGGAGCAGATGGAAAGACTGCAACTACACCAACAGCTTTCACGACGTTCCCTCCATGCCTACAGGAGTCATAGCTTAGTGGAGTCGCTAGCATCAACACAGCTCCCTGGTGCTGCACAGAGCAGGCCTAGCTGGCAATGGTTTAAATGCCCGAGTCTCTTCTACCCCAGCGCTTCCCCTCCTTTGCATTGCTTATGAATGCTGCACAGCAGGATAAACCATTCGCAAGCTCCCCCCAATGGAGATGCACCCTGAGCTACGAACGGCCAGACCAGCTAACAGGTCCCTGCCCGCTGCTCTTTAGAGGAACACAAAGCAGCAGAGAACGAACTGACTCTAAGCTCCCGGTGATCAGTACAAGCCGCTTCACTTCTCCAGCTTGCACACCTCAATGGTGCCATGCGCCCAGAGGCACGAGGGCCCAAACAGAAGACTCGGGAGCAACATGGATAACATTGGTGCATCCCTTTAACAAGCCGGGAACATCACCTCGCCCTGCTCTGTCGCTAGCTGTCCATTCCTTCGTCTGTGATCCATAGTGCTAATTAAACAGTATTTGGCGGCGAAACGGGGCCCAAGAATAATTTTTTCAGGCTCAGTACAAACTTGTAACATGAGCCACCTCCCATACGCACAATACCACAATCCCTTGCACCCTCGGTTGAGCCCCCAGGGCCTCCAGGGTCCCAGAAAAGTGGACTCTCCCTCCCACATGGGGGCCTTGCCACTAAAGGTCAACCTCCAGAGACAGAAGGGACTCACCAGTCCCAAGTTTTAATACACAGCTCCTGGCAATATCCCTTCTCCTCCCTTCCTCCCTAAATGATGCTTTCCACTGTTATTGTAAACCCAGAGCATTGAAATCAATCCTTTTACACACCCATACACAAGTCTTAAGCTCCGTCCCTTCCTGGCAACAAGAGCCTGACGCCCGCACCTTTTGATCGGAGCAGGCTGCCCGCTATGGTTTCACTGGGGAGGAGTCTAAATAAACCCACATGGTCCAAGGCATTTGGGAACGAGAAGACAAGTGCCCATGAACACTTCTGTCCGGCTCATTCATAAGTCATCCAGGACCATTACTGCAGCAATTAAAGTAGCCAACACAACAGGGAAAGGTCCAGATTTTAAAGATGAGGAAAAATCCTTTAAGGTTGTTAGCACAAGGCCCAATACAACAGCACCTTGAACCTGACTGGATCTCTAATAGCCAGTACTTAATACAAGTCGTGAGTTAGCAGGGGGGCAAAAGAGTTGGTCTAGGAACTGAACCTCAGATTTGAAGTTGAAGAACATTTTAAGGCAGTAGCTTTTTACAAAAAAGGAGTTGGGGGGGGGTCAGATAATCACCATTCCTGCAAAGAGACGAGGCCAATAAAATAAACCTTACTCACTCTTTGGTTTTAATGTCTTGTGCAATATAGGACATTTCAGAAGAGATTGTTTTAAACCTTATAGGGTCCCTTAAAATAGCGTTCAGCCCCCTGAAATCCCATGATTCATGAGATTTAATAGGAAACTCAAATGAGCAATGTTTGTCCCTTACTGTAGTCAGAATTCCTTTGGGATCCAGCAATGCCACAGGATTAGTCATAGACGGGGCATCTGATGAAGTGGGATTTTCTCCCATAAGTGCTCATGCGATAAATAAATTTGTTAGTTTTTAAAAATGCCACTAGACTCCTTGTTTGTTCTGCTGGACTAGACTAACACGGGTACTCCTTTGGAGCTTAGCGTTAGTCACGTCTGAGCCTTTGACATGCCTCCTTTGGCATTTTAATTGTAGCTTTGTATGACATGCATCACTTTTTGCAGCCCATCAGAAATTGGGGCAGAGATTCAGTTTTGCTCCAGGCAGGAGCGAGGAAACTGACTCACCCCTGAACACCCAAAGTTTCCAAGGCATCTTGGCCCTCCAGCAAGAGAAGTTGGTTAGGTTTCACATTATGAAAGCCACATCTCCTAGCACAACCTGATCTGTGAAGCCAGGCTGGTATTAGGCACTTAGTTGCTATTGCTAAGACCTCCTTCAAGAAGCCTCTCAAATAACTATCGTTGAAACCTATGAAAGAAAGGGAGGGAGGTCAAGTCCAGCAAAACTCAAAGACCCTGGGGAGCAAAGATGCCAGCGTCATAAATTAGGAGACATCCCAAGACAAGAGGGCGAAACAGAGGCCAAGTCACAGGGCTGAGTAACAGACTGACCCCACTTACAAGGGTCAATCAAGTAACCGCAGGCACCATTCATCCCCCACCCTGCCCACCCTCACTGCTGTCAGATCCCTGCTCCTTGGACAAAAAGCAACTGTATAGAAGCCACAACCCCATGCTTAAAAAAAACCCTATTCCAAGCAGCACCAATCAGACACCCTGACCTCTAAGCCCAAGAGGAATCTTACAGACATATCAGACCAGGACCTGCAACATCCAGCGCAGATTACAGGGCAATCAATAGCCACATTGTCATCCCTCTGCAATCCAATGCCCAACATTTTGGTAGCCGGAGCGGGTGAGCGCTGTCTGCACTAGGAGGCGAACCCGGGGCTGGCACCAGTGCAGATCAGCACCAGAACCACAGAGGCGGACCCCTGCTACCGCCCATGTGGAACAAGGCTGAAGGGCCAACAGGACAAAACTCCCACCCATCCTTTAGATCCCATCCCACAGCCCCAGCCCTGGCCCTGAACACTTCTGGATCAATGCACCCCTGCCCACTGCCAACACACACAGTCACCCACACATAGGGTCACCAGCTACCAAAGCATGGAAAGGAGGACAGGGAAGTACGAAAAGGAGGACACATGGAGAACATAAAGCATTCTTGTAATATTCTGTTTTTAGGGGGCGCTGGAACACTTCCCCCTAAAAATAGGGTGTGCCGGGGCATCCCAGCACACTTTAACCCCTGTAAGTAAAAAGCCAGACAAAAGGATGTATTTTTAACATGCCTGCCAGCCAGAGGACATGCCCTCCTTCTGCCTGACATTTGGTAACCCTACCCACACAAGACAAGCCTTTCAGAGGGGAGGCAGCCAGCCAGCCAGCCCCCTTCTTCCCCGCTCTCTCCTCCTTGCAAAGAGGCTGCTTTCAGCCCTGACCAGAGAGAGACCCAGAGCTGCAACGTGGAAGTTTAAAAAAAAGTCTGAAAGCACCAAACCAGGAGCCTCTTGCAGGAGGGGAAGGAAACCCAGGGCGCAGGGACAGTGCTGCTGGGGAGGGTTTTCCTCATCCTTAACTTGCCTTTTCTAGGGGAATAGCCCCAAGAAAAGCTCAGGAGCTGCTAAAAGCAAGCTCTTTCCCCACTCCTGGCTGGGAAGTTTTTCCTCCAGCCCTAATGCATTGTCTTTTTGCAGCAATGTGGGGCTGCAGGGGGCTCCCTGCTGCTGGATGCTGAGCAGCCCCTTACCTGAGATGTGCTGGCGCCTGCCCTCGTCCAGGTGAGTGGAGACAACATCGCCCATGGCTGAGAGGGGCTGGGGGAAAGTCGCCCCCCAGGGAGGTTTGCAAATCAAAAGAGGGGGGGATGCAGCAACCAGCCGAGAGCTGCTCCAGGAGCAAAGCTGCCTCTCTCCTCCCAGCAGAGGGAAGCCCTGGGCGGGACTGAGCAATGCACCCGCCCGGAGGGACACACCCTCTGGAGCTGCTATTGCCTTCTGGGGGGGTTGCTTTGCACCAGCCTCTGGGGCTCAGGGAAGACCTTGGCACCCAAAGAACAGCCTCCCCCTTAGTTAATTATTGCCCAAACCTCTGCCCCCCCAGCCCAATGTTCCCTCTAATTTTTAATAGGCTGTGTGCACAAAAAATTCCTGTTGTGCAATTATTCAGAATCAGTGCCTAAATTTGTGCACAGTCCAATCTATGTTCCCCCTAAGCCGTGCACATGCACACAGGCTGTGAAACCCGTGCACACAACAAAATAAAGTGTGCACAAAAAAATTCAACAGTGCTAATATTTTTATGGGACTTTAAGAAGGCGGTTTCAAGTAGCATGTTTCAAAGAAAGTTTTGTAAGTTATCAAATCATTGCCATTACCATAGCAAAATAAAATTGAGCTATTATTTGCATCATACACACTTGTTTTGGTGTGCTCACAAGTTGGACCACACTCACTGGAGTGCATACAGATTTGGACACCGGTTCCGAACATTTGCACAAAAGAAATTTTTTGTGCACACAGGTTACGAAAAATTAGAGGGAACATTGGCGGTCAAACTTGTGAGCACAATGAAGCAAGTGTGGATGAGGCAAATAATATCTCAATTTTATTTTTAT
This sequence comes from Podocnemis expansa, assembly GCA_007922195.1. Taxonomy (NCBI): domain Eukaryota; kingdom Metazoa; phylum Chordata; order Testudines; family Podocnemididae; genus Podocnemis; species Podocnemis expansa. The sequence continues at coordinate 5,529,997 of ML682047.1, forward strand.
ATGGTGATGGAAATGATTTTATAAATTACAAAACTGGATTTGAAACATGCTACTTGAATCTGCCTTCTTGAAGGAGTATAAAAATATTAGCGCTGTTGAATTTTTTTATGCATGCTGTGTTTTATTGTGTGCACAGGTTTCATGACCTGTGTGAGCACGCACATGCGCACAGCTTGGAGGGAACATAACTCCCACCCACGTGTGGCCACCAGCTCCTTCATGCAAGACTAGGGTTACCAGATACCAACGCATGGAAAGGAGGACAGGGAAGTATGAAAAGGAGGACATTGGAGGACACATGGAGAAAAGATAGTATTAATATAATATTCTCCTGGTTTTAGGGGGCTCTGGAACGCTTCCCCCTAAAAATAAGGTGTTCTGGGGCATTTGAGCATACTTTAACCCCTATAAGTAAAAAGCCAGACAAAATCATGTCGTTTAAAATGCCTGCCAGAGTGAGGACATGAAGGTAAAAAGGAGGACATGTCCTCCTTTTGCCTGACATCTGGTAACCCTGTGCAAGGCTGGTTTTCAGTCTGCGCTGGCCCCTGAATCAGGCCCTCGGAGCAGGAAAAAAAACAAGGAGGCGGGTGGCACTTAAAGACTAACAGATTTATTTTTCACATGAGCTTTCATGGGAGAAAATCCCACCTCGTCAGATGCTTCGAAGATGGGTGAACTTACAGAACAGACTAATCCACCCCCCCAGCTGAGAACAGTGTCTCTCGTGCACCTCTTAGGCCAGTGGTTGTCAAACTGAGGGCAGGGAGCCAGTGGTGGGTCATAGACACTGTTCCCTCTAAGCTGTGCCTGTGGGCCCGCACACAGGTCAGGAAACTTGCGCACACAACAAAATAAAGTGCACCCCAAAAAATTCAATAGTGCCATTCTGTAAGTTCACCCACTTCAAAGCATCTGACGAAGTGGGATTTTCTCCCACGAAAGCTCATGCGAAAAATAAATCTGTTAGTCTTTAAGTGCCACACGACTCCTTGGTTTTTTTGCTGGACTAGAATAACAAGACCATCTCTTTGGAAACTAATAATGGTGCTCACGAAGAAATTTTTTTGCACACACAGCCTACGAATAATTAGAGGGAACATTGGTCACAGACCCTCCCGCACTGGGTCGCAGCCCCCCTTGCTGCCACTGTGAAAAGACCGGAGTGCATTGCTCAAAGATGTAATTGTTGGGGCATGGGCATAAATGATTTTTTTCAGCCGGGTCTCAAGGAAAAAAGTTTGAAAAGCACTGGCATAAGCCTTTTATTCCCCCACCTCCCACCCCCCCCAACTAAGCAGAGCTATTCAAGGTGCCTTCCTGTGCCAGGGACTAAGCCCAGCTTTTTCGGCAATGTGCAGCTGTTGCCAGTAAAACCAGCCCTCCGTTGGCATCAGCTTCAGTTTCTGACATTGCTTCACATGGGATTGCAACACACACTAGGCCTTTTACATCCCTTTGACTACGCCCAAGTCATCATAAATATCACCCTTGATCCAGCCCCTGCACCAAGGCGTGTCTCACCAACTGGGGAGGACAGGACATGGGACTTGAACATAGGAGCAGAACTTGGGGTTCTTTTGTTTTGTTTTTTGTTTCCAGACAACCTCCTGTCATCCCTCTGCTTCCCCGCTCTCTCTAGCCCAAGGGGTCTCAAACATCTTTTTTTGTTGGAAACATTTCCAGCTGTGATGACCCCCCCCTCCCATGCCATGCCACCTTTATGGACAAATGTGGGGGCTCACATCTTATGAGCCACCCCATCCTAACTTGACCTCCTGATGGTCACGACTCCCCAGTTTGAGAGCCCATCTGAGCCCCTGTCACAATGCAGCAAGTTTGGGACTTAACGGCCAGTTCAGTAAAAAGCATGCCAAATAAAACTTCTGACTTGGGTGTTCAAAAAAGGAAGCGGCAGAGGGACCTAGAGGGGGACAAAGCCAGGACAGCATAGGGCATATGCATCACCCCCTCCCAACCCACACATCTCATCACTGAGCAGGAAGCAGCATCTGTAGGGTCTCTTAGCTGATGCTGCCTCCCAGGGCTGGCAGTTATGTGGCACCCAGAGCCTAAAAAACCAAGGAGTCATGTGGCACTTTAAGACTAACAGATTTATTTTTCGCATGAGCTTTCGTGGGAGAAAATCCCATCTTCGAAGCATCTGATGAAGTGGGATTTTCTCCCACGAAAGCTCATGCAAAAAATAAATCCATTAGTCTTAAAGTGCCACACGACTCCTTGGTGGTGGGTTGTTTTTTTTTTTTCTGGACTAGATTAACACGGCTATCCTGTTGGAAATTACCCAGACCCTACCCACAAATGGACAGAAAACCTCCTCATTCCTCTGCTAGATTTGAACTTGGGAGGCCAGATTTTACACTAGGTTGCAAGCCTGTTCAGCTGCTCTGATGTGATAGCATGGGTGGAAACAGCCCTTGCTGTAGCCCCTTCTTGTGGGAGAAAGGAGCTAATACAACAGCCACTCACTCCACCTTGCTCTTGGCACAGACAGCAGCTCAGGGCATGCCGGGGGAGGAGGTGTGGCCAGGGAGCTCTGTGTCTTGCCTATTGGGAAGCTCTGTGTGGGGGAGAGCCATTGCTTATCCACAGCCGTAACACGGAGCAACCCACAAAGCTGCTCTAGCTACTTCTGGGAAGTGCTTTGGCCCTCCACACTCCACGCTGACCTTTGCCTCCCTGGCCAGGGCTCGGCTGGATGGGCGTCCAGCCAGGAGGCCAGCGGCTTGGATCCTTTATGATACTTAGGCACTTATGTCCCTTTTAAATCAATGGGCATCAGCATCTGGGACAGGGCATCTTACTAGATGTGAGAGCGGCTGAGTCTGAATGGCTGTGTGACGCCTGACTCTTTCTGGGAGGTACCATCTGCCTTCCAAAGTAAGAAGGCAGTGGAGAATCTGTGGCCTGAATCGTGACTGCTGTACATACAAACATCCTGTTGATCCTGCCTGAAATAGCTTTTCTTGGCACACCCTGCTCCAAAAAATTCCCCAGGAGTCTGCCAGCCTCAGAAGGGGACAGCCCCCAGCTGCCAATGCCTCTCTGCTCTGGGAACCGTGCTGCCCAAACCCCAGCGTCCTTGCAGCATGGATGCGGGTAAACAGCACCCGCCCAAACCACGCAGGGGGTGAGTGCACACAGGAGCATTACGCAGGGCAGGGCTGCAGACCTGCTCAGCCATTGCTAAAACATGCCGCACTGCACAGGGAAGGCAACCTCCTGCAAGGAGATGGAGATGGACGGTTGGCGACGCCTGGGTGACCTGCTGGTTTGGTCTGGGAGATAGACTGGCTTCAGAAAACACACACACACACACACACACACACACACACCCCTGCCTCACCTGGTCTCTGGCATAAGATAGGATGCAGCCTGGACCCTGCACCCTACCCCCAGCCCTTTGAAGACATCCCCCCCAACATCTGTCTGAATAAAAGTGTAGTTGAGTACACAGAGGGGGAGGCCTTCCCTTGGTAAATATTAACCTCTCTCCAGGGATTTGATAATAGAGGTGTGATTCCACCTCTCCAAGAGGACCAGGGCCAGAGAGGATCAAACCTCAGGTCTCTAATACAGGAGCCCAGAGCAACAGATGAGAGGGCACCTACAAACTGCAACCCCCCTGCACCACAACACTGCCTGCCTCATGCAGAGAGGAGAGTTAGCGGGGGGAGACTGGAGAACCAGGCCCCGGGGGGGATGACCAAGTGGTGGTGTGACCCTGCCTGCAATTGCCCGAAAGGACAGGAGCTGCCCTGCTGGCTGAGTGCAAGGCAGGCTTGCCAGCTCTGCGACGCCATGGGAAAAAGTGCCACTTAAAGGGCACTGGTGGGGGGGGCAGTGCACCCCCACCATCCCCTGCTAATCCCACACCTGAATGAGCTTCAGGGGTGGCCAAACTGCGGCTCTTGAGCCCTCCCCAGCCCCCCTCTCTGCCTACCAGCCTGGGGTGGGGCACCCAGAACTGCCCTGTGGCAGAGATGGGGCTAGAGGATTCTGCCCAGTGGGAAGACAGAGGAAAACGCAGGGCATTACTCTATGGTTTGGGCTCAAAGACTCGGCTCTGCCAACCAAAGCCAAAGCAAACTCCTCAGCCTTTCTGTGGCCCACCCACCACTTGAGGCGGACGGGGCACCGGCCCGATTGGGCATGGCTCCCCACAAAAGACAAGACGTGTCAAGTTCTCCGTTCAGTTTGGAGCACGTGCCGCAATGCTGGCATCCAGTCTGGAATGCATGAGTGGCCAAGACAGCTCAAAATGCAGCCTGCCGCTTGCGCCAACTGTCTTCACTGGCAGGTTTGGCAAAGAGGGCAGTGGAAAGGTAGCACCAGGAGCCAGCGCCTCATTTGGGGGTGGTGTGGGATGTCAGACTCCATCATCATCCAGCCCCACACTTTCCACCACCCTTAGAGAGTTGTCAGAGCCCCATAGCTCTGGCAGGGCAGACGCCATTGGATCCACCAGGACTTGGCAGCACTTCTTTAACGGACACTCCTGGACTCGTCTGGTGTGGGGACTCAAATCAGGATCTCCAAGCATGAGCCAAGACGACTTGAGCTAAAGACTCAGGTCCATGAGCTAGGAAGCAGGAGCAGATTTATTTTTGCTAGGTAGTCTAGCCCCTAGAGAGCGACATGGAACCAGATCGTGTTAGCCCTGTCTTTCTGACCCTTCTTTAGTGATAGTTGTTAGATGCCATCCCCATCCCCGGTCTGCTGGTGGCTGCGTTTTCCAGGTCACGTTTCCAAATTGAAAAAACTGTCTCTGTAGCACATGGTCACTGACACAGCTGCCATTCACATGTGGCTGATGACTCAGGGTCACACTGGACTGAGCTGTTTTTGGCACTGTTCAAGTGCCCCTTGCCCTTACCAGCCAGATTCCTCCTGATAGAGGGCTGTAAAGACAGAATTTCCAGCTGAGTCTGGCTCTGATTATGGTGGGTGCTTAGTAGAGCAGTGGGGACGCCACAGTTTCTATTTGGGCAAGGGGGAACCCTGTGATTTCAGAAATATTTTGTTCTGAATAAAAATAAAAGAGACAAATTTCTGCTAAACAAATTTTTCCCAAACCCTTTCATTTCAGGTCAAGAAAAAGGGGAGGTTGGATTTTTTAAAAAATATATAAAATGAAAACATTTTGCTTCTATTTTTACATATTAAAAAGTTTGAATGATGTAAAAGAATTCTCAAAATGAAAAGGCATTCCAAAAAACAAAGCACAATCAAAATGCTCCATTCCAAAAAATGTTTAAGCAGAATGTGTCATTCTTGTCAAAATGCTTGTTTTCAATACCCCCCCCCTTTTTCTAAATATCATTTTCTGACGAACAAATGTTTCATCAGAACATTTTCAATCATCTTTTGTCTAGTGTTCAGTCCTTGGAAATCTGGCCCTGAGTTCTTATGAAAATCTCACCCCTCATGACTAAGAATTTGCTGGCACCCGTTTATGAAGAAATCACAATCATGTCTGGGTCAGGAAGGTGAATGCATTATCATTAAACCTTTGGACTACTTATGGGTGAAAAAGAGCTCTATCTGCCTTTGATCAATCAAGATCCACACTGATGCCAAATCTGAGTAGGTTGATATAAACTTGTGCTTCCTAATTCCAGACCTTGTCCCTCTTTCTTTCTGTTCCCCAGTGTACCCCATTGCATCACATCTAAAATTAATAGAGCTTGTCAACAATTAATTGTTTTTCTGCAGGGTTTTTTTTAATCTATTTTTTTTGTTAAAACCCTTCAGTCATTTTACTTGTTTACTCCTGTTTTTCTTTCTTCCTTCCTTTTTCAACAGAAAAATAAGAAGAGAAGGGAAAAAACAGGGGGGGAGAGTTGCCAAAACAATTATATGAAAACATAAAACCTTTTCATCTGGAATAAAAATGTCCTTCTCCATCCAACAATATTTTGGATACAAAAAGATACGGAGGAGCTCAACAAGTAGATGGTTCATCAGGGAATGTGATCTGGTCTGTACAAAGAGCAATCATCAAAATAATAATTATTAATATAAAATCTCTCCCTCGTGCGGTTGCATGCTTGATATTAAAACAGAGAATCACAGTTCTGCAGTAAGAGGTACCCTGATTTGACTTCTGTGGCCTTTGGACCTGTATGCATTATATAGAGTGCCAAAGTATTGAGTTTGTACAGCACCTAGCACAGTGGGCTCCTGATGCATGACTGTAATGCCTAGGCATTATTGGAACACAATCATAATAATTAATCAACAGCAGCTTAGTTGTTAGAGTGTTTACAGTCAGATTTGGCAAAACAAAGAAGGAGTCCTGTGGCACTTTTAAATATCAACCAAATTATTTAATGCATGGGCTTTTGTGGGAGAAAATCCTACTTTATCAGACACTTGAAGATGGACAACAAAGTAGGATTTTCTCCCATGAAGTCATGTGAATAATAAACTTGCTAGTTTTAGAAGTTCCAGACGACTCGTTTGTGTTGCTGAACTAGACTAACACGGCTGCCCCTCTGGAACCAGTCAGATTTGGGCATAGAGGCCCTGCTCCAGCAAAGCACATAAGTACATGCTTAATTTTAAGCCTGAGAGTTGTCCCATAGGGGTCAGAGGGCCTAATCACGTGCTTTGAAGCATCTGAGGAAGTGGGATCTTCTCCCATGAAAGCTCATGCAAACAATAAATCTGTTAGTCTTAAAGTGCCACACAACTCCTTGCTGTTTTTTTTTACTGGACTAGACTAACACGGCTATCCCTTTTAATTTGGACTAGGTCTACACTAGCCTTTGGCTTGTTTGAACTAAAAACAATTTTGGTTCGAACTAGTTCGTTTGAACAGGACGTTCAAACTGAGCACTTTGTTTGAATTTTAGTTCAAACTAGCGCAATGTAGCCAGGGTAGTTCGAACTAAAAAAGTTCGACCTAAGCGGCTAGTTCGAACTAGCTGCTTTTTCTAGTTCAAACTAACATTTTAGTTCAAACTAAGCTGTACAGCTAGTTCGAACTAAAAAGCCACGGTTAGTCTGAACTAGCCAACTCAGACTTATTTAGTTCAGACTTGCAAGTCTGAATTAAATAAAGAGATGTAGACACAGCCGTTGTGATCAACTTTATTAGCAAATAATGTCTTTGACAAGTGACAGGGAAAAATATGTCTCAAATTATTTGCTAACTCTTTCGAATGTCTAACATACCATAGGTGTTCAGACCCCTGTTCAGGTAAGCATTGATGCTTGCAATTTACTTCATAGAGTCATAGAAAATTAGGGCTGGAAGGGACCTCAGGATGTCATTTAGTCCAACCCCTGCCTGAAAGCAGGACTACTCCCTCTAAATCATCCCAGCCAGTGTTTTGTCCAAGTGTTTCTGCAGGTGGCTGTGTTTTGTTCAACAAGACTTAACTTTAAACACGTTTATGTGTTTTGCAGAGTCAGAATGGACTTCAGCAAATACCTAAAGTTAAGCATCTGCTGAGAGCACTTTGCTGAATCACAGACTCTTGTACATTCATCAGCCGGATGTCTGAGCCCCGCGACAGCTGGCTGAGCTCATGAAATCGTTTATCCGCAAATCATTTAGTCAAGGGAAGAACGCCCAGATTGCTAGGATAAAATGTTCAGAGCAGCCGACTCCTATTCAATCGGCCCTAACCGATAAGAGACACTTACAGTTGTTTAGTGATTTGCGCCTACGTGTAATTAGTTGTGATGATTAGAATCTTGGTTACAGCGTAATTTTTAAAATCTTTATCTTCATTGTCTATAAATAAAATGGAAATGGAGGGCCTGAAGTAAAGCGCACTGTGGTCATTGGAAAGACAATGGGCTGCCAATGCCTCGCTTAGACATGGGCTGCCAATGCCTCGCTTATGCCCAAGCATGTAACTGAGGACATGAACCATTTCCATTCTCTGGCATAATTTTTCAGGGCTAGCCACCTGCCAGCAGCAGTTCAGGGACATCAGTTTCACTTCTGTAGATGCTGAGCCTGCAAAGATTTACACCCAGGCTTAAGTTAAGTCACTTGAGTCGTTCAGGTCACGTGAGAAAGTTACCCATGGGGTAAGTACGCGCAGAGCCAATCAAAACCATCTCCTGGCATCCTTCTTTCCATCCCCTCTCCCTCCTGCAGCTAAGACGATGTTGTAAAGGTCGGCCACGTGACATCTGCCTGAATCTGCAGGCAGACTGTGGAGGCACTCATGGCTATTGCCACGCTGGCTGCAGCAGAGTGAAAACTGACCAGGGCTTTGAGAGTTTTCACTGTTGCTGTTGAATGACTGAATGTCACAATCAAAGACAGCAAAGAGTGAGCTGTGCGTCCAGGCCTGGCCTGACCCCTATCTTTCCACTGGCTTGAATAGCCATTGCATTTACTTATATTGACGAAGTGGGATTTTTCTCCCATGAAAGCTCATGCGATAAATAAATTTGTTAGCCTGTAAAAGTGCTACAGGATTCCTTGCTTGTTTTACATGTTTATGGAGTGGAGATCTTGTCTTTGGATTTGTAGAGCACCCAGAACATTGAGCCCCCTCCCCCATTTCAATCAGCGCCTCTCAGAAATATCGATATTGTAGATGGAGGCATAACAACAGCATGGGCAGACAGCACGGGCGTCAGCACCGGCGAGTATGCCGACTACATACCAAGAGTCCCAGGCGAGCTTCTACTGTTCTTTAGCTTTGCTGGCATAGATAAAGCTGGTACAGGTGGGTCTCCCATTGCTGCAATCACTCCTTGGACTGTGGCACAGCCAGATCGTGGGAGCCACTGTAGGAAAAACAACCACCATCTTACACCTGAGCATTTGCAGGCTCAGGGTTTTTTTTAGTAAATATTTATTTCCCCTTCTTTGACATTATAACTAATTGCAAATGTTTTCCTTTAACTCTACTTGACCTCAGGCGGTAATGATCTGTTTTTACAGCGACCAAAATCAACAAAGAAATCTTATCAATTAGAGTGAAGAATGTGCAGAGAATTCAAAGCTGGGGACTGGCAGTCTGGTATACTTTGGGCCTGCTCCATGGGACCATGAGGCTTTGGAGCTGCCTTGCAAGTTGTTTTCAAATGTCCTGCTTGTCAAAACTGGTGTGTGGCCATGCTCAGTCCAGCCACTGATGGTGTCACAGCCACCTGCAGTAAAGGGTGGACGGCTCCTGGAACCAGTGGGCTGAAGGCAGCCACCTTTCAACCAGCTAGGATGTGAGCAGATGCCTGGATTTTATAGGGACAGTCCCAATATTGACGGTTTGTTTTACATAGGCACCTTTTACCCGCTCCCTCCAATTCTTCACACTTGCTCAATAGTCACCCTGCTACCAGCAGAGATGTTGAAAAGCAACCAAGTCTTGCCTACTTGTGTCAGTGACAGGTGCCTTAACAAGTGGTCCCCAAGCAAAGTGCTGTCCTGGGGCAGACAAAAGAAGGATGATTCAATGGTTCATGGATGGTTCAAATGGTTGGAGTGCCAGCCTGGTATTTGGGAGACTGGTTTTCCTGCTTTGCCCCAGCTTCCTGAGCGACATCAGACTATCTACCCGGGGAATGTTGCCAGCATAATTATACGGTTGTTGTTATCCCCGCACCACTTTAACAGTGTAATTACACCACTAAATGTCTCCATAGAGATAAGCCCTAAGAGAAAGAAACTCATCAGGAGTGCTGTGGTACCCTGCCACTGTTTCACAGTAAAGCTAGAGCAGGGCTGGTTCTGCGCCTACACCAGAGGTCTCAAACACCCGGACCGTGGGCTGCACGCAGCCCACAATGACACGATCGTTACCAATATTTGCAATATCATTGTATGAAAAGGTTACAGCGGTGCGGCCCTCGGGCTAATGAATAGTCCTCATGTGGCCCTGTACTAGTCTTCACGCAGCCCTCGTGGTGATTTGAGTTTGAGACCTCTGGCCTACACCCTGATGCATACTGAGGTCAACAGACCAAAGCATATGTTCAAAACTAAGAGTATGCTCAAGTGCTTTGCTGAATCAGGACGGATTTGCTGAATCAAGGGCTCAGTCTGGACAGGGCTCAATAGGCTCCATAACCATTCAACACTGAAGCAATTTGAGTAGGGAAGCCTAGAAGCCGATGACCCGTTATTTACGTTTTAGTCATGCCAAGACAGGAAGAAGACAAGGTCCCGGCCCCTACAAGTTCACACTCTGCAGTCCAGATTCTGCAAAATGGGAGTAGGCCCTTTGAGAACCAGACTTTAAGTGGTGACGTACAGATGGAGGGGAGGCAAACACAAAGAAACGGACGGAGCAGCAAAGCAAAATACCCATCTAAGTTAGGACCAAGGTGTTTTCTGCTTTAATTATTTACCTCCCCTGCCCCCAATCTTTGAGAAGGGGTAACCCTGCCAAGGACTGGCTCCAGCCTCTCTTAGGCTTGGAGAGAATTTGATGCAGGAACGTGCAGCACCTGGCACAGCGGATCCCGGATCTGGGCTGCAGTTATGGGCACCACCTGCTGCAGGAAAAGTGCCAGTGATTTGCAATCAGTGTCACATGACGGGAAAAGAGAGCAGTGGGTAAGGCCGAGATGCAGCCCCCACACTGAGCTGGGCCTTTTCTCCTGGAGCCAGGGGAGGGCACCTCTGCTGAGCTCCTAGGTCAGTCTCTAGCAAATGTCCCTGCTGCCTCTGCAATCAAACCCCGTTTCAAGCCTTTGGGAACTGGAGGGTGGCTGGTGTGGATTACTGTTGCCCTCTGGTGGTCACTGGTGAGATGGCCAGTAGCTGAAGGAAGGACAAAGCTGCCGGAAATTGGAAAAGTCATTTCCCTATTTTTAATCCTTCTCATGATGGACATGACCCCTGCACCCTGGGGCCAGGGCATGGGCGCTTACAGCAGCCCACAGCAGTGCCTGTACAAAGGGACCTCTCGGCCATTTGCTGATTGTTCACAGTCCTGCATGGTTGGACAGGTGCATGAGGGCCATGGACAAAATCCTTCCCTAAATTGCCTGATTTCCAGTTCCCCCTCCCCTCACCAGTTTTTTAACCACAAGCCCATTTTGGCATCATCACCAGCAGATGAGACCTGGCGGCCGCTGAAGAAATCTGGCTTTGGTGCAATTGGGCTCCTTGGAGCTGCAGTGATGCAACTATATAGACTATTAACAGTCCCTTGAGAGCCCTTGGGGCCAGCAGCTTCTCTGGCCAGGGAAGGGAAGCCAGGTTTTGAGATTTTGGCTCTGGCTTTAGAGAACAATGGGTAAGGGGGGGGGGAGGCTCAACACAGCACCTGGCTGTTTGTGTGATCTCTGTGCTGTTAAATAGAGGCCGGGCACATGTGTATACTCCTCGCCCCCAGTGTCTGTAAGGAACAAACAGGGAGCATATCATGGGTGAATAAGCACAGCTGCTGGCTCATCTGCCAGGACAAGCAAATGCATCTGAGCCTCCCTGGCAGCCCTGACGTCATTCCCAGCTGTGCTGGACTGGAGAGGGCAGAGTACTGCCAGCCCTGGGTGCAGCCCATGGCCAGTCTAGGGCAATCACATAGCAACTATGAAAGACTAGGGAGTAATAGGTGGCTAGGAAAGACAAAGCCCCGAATGTCAGGGCTGTCCCTATAGAATGGAAAACAAACCATGAGTCTGGTGGCACTTTTAAAGACTAACAGATTCATTTATTGCATGGACTTTCATGGGAAAGAATCCCACAGAGTAAGTTCCCCATCTTCAAGCATCTGAGGAAGTGGGATTCTCTCTCACAAAAGCTCATGTGATAAATTTCTTAGTCTTTAAAAGTGCCACAGGACTCGTTTGTTTTGATGGACTAGACTAACATGGCTATCCATTTGGAACCTGGCATCCTACAGAATGGGGACACCGGATCCCCCATGGCCAGTCTCAGCCCAGTGACACTTCCACGCTTGGGAGTTGCGCCACCCACGCTCATCCGTTTCTTGGTGCTAGCCCATGATCTCCATTCAGAATTTCCCTGTCCCAGTGCAAAGCCCCACCACCCATCTGCCTTATGTAGGAGGTGACACACAGCTGGTGTCGAGACAGGCCGGAGCCAGCTGCCAGAGCACCTGGAGACCCTCTTGTGGCTCCTCAGCCTCCGCAACCAGCTGCAGCCTCTGCCCAGATAATATCAGGACCACCCCCCTACCAGCCTCCAAACCTCTCATGACTGAGATGAGAAGGGGAAGGGAACGGGATTAACAGCTGGGCTTGCTGACCTAGCATGGCTGAGATGTGGGCAGCTGCAGTTTGTCACCTCTCACTGGGCTCCGGATGGATGTTGGAGCTAACAGGGAAATCAAGTGTCTGCTGTCAATAAGAGATCAGCCCCCCCACACACCTCAGATGCAAGCAGGGTAGGGAATGCCAGGAGCACAGGGATTTCAGGACAGGTTCCCCCTTCGGTAGATGAAGGGTAGAAAGCTGTTAGTCTCCTCCTCTTTTCTATGTGCACAGGAGAAAATTGTTCTCTTTAACGTCTCAGGACAGGACAAGGAGCAATGGGCTTAAACTGCAGCACGGGCCGTTTAGATTCATAAAAACTTCCTACTTGGAAGGGGAGATAAGCACTGGAATAAGTTGTCTAGGGAGGCTGTGGCATCTCCATCATTGGAGATTTATAAGAACAGGTTAGACAGACTCCAGCCATCAGGGACGGTAGAAGATAACACAGATCTGCCATGTGCACAGGGAACTGGACTAGATGACCTCTTGAGGCCCTTTGCAGTCCTACAACTCTAGGATTTTATTCCAGTTCTCACACTGCACGCACCCCGATGCTACCCACAAGCACAGACACAACCATGCTGGGTGAAAGGGGTGTTTCTCCTGGAATTTGTTCTCCCCGGACATGAGCCCCACACTACAGCTGTGGTACTCATGCACTTTCATTCCTGCCTCCCCAACCAATGTTTCGGTACATTATTGCACTCTGCATGTTGCGATCAGCACTTAAAAAGTTGTGTGTGTCTGGGAAGAGAATGGTTGGTGGGATTTTAGCTCCGTTGCTACTCAGCATAGGCCAAATTTCGCCTCCCTTGTGCAGGAAAAAGCCACATTGATTTTAAGAGGAGTCGTAGTCCATTAGCACTCAACCTTCCTGGATGACAGTACCCCTTTCAGGAGGTTGATTTGTTTTTGTGTACTCCCACGTTCTACCTCTCTCTGAAATGACTCACTTATGAAATCAGACATAAAAAAAACAAATGTGTCCCGGCACACTATGACTGAACAATGGCTTCCTTGCTCATTTTTACCATGCAATTATAAAATTGGAATATAAACATTGTCCTTATATATCAGTAACAAACAAGTCACTATCTGCATGAAATTTTAGTTTGTGCTTCCTTTGCTAGTACTTTTTCTGTAACCTCTTGCAAAACGAGGCAAATAGCTAGCTAAGTTGATGCACCCCCTGGAAGACCTCTGTGCACCCCCAGTGGTATACGTACCTGTGGTTGAGAATCACTGCCTTAGTCCATCCAGGATGGCAGTTGCAGTCCCTATCAGACCTCAAACAGGTACAACACTTCCTAGCGTCCCCAAGCCACAGCTGGGGAACAGAATAGCTTGGCATTGTCCGGCCTCCACTGTTCCTTGCATGGTCACTGGCTATGTCCATGGCACCTGCTGTTGAGCTGACAAATAGGAAGAAAAGGACCTCGACCTGAGCACCATACAGCCCATGAGAGCCAGTCCTACCACGCTCCCTATGCTATTTTCAATGGTCCTACTTGTGCTACTCAAAGGAGGGAATTTGCCCTTGGCATGGGGCACCTGGAGCCAGCTATGCCAGCACAAAGTGATGTCCCAAAGGCTTCCTGCATTGGAGCTGGCTGTGGGGCCGCTCACAGGAACACCCACCGTGCCAGCAGCCAAAGGAGATGCGTTTGGGACACGCAGCACTGGCACACAGGGACCATGGCCACAGAGGCATGTCGGGAAGCTTTAGGCTGCTCTAAGCTGGACTGGGGCTGCAAGGAGCCATTGGCAGCCCTGGGCCAAAGAATGATCCTTGCTTCTGCTCCACCACTGGGAGGGATCCTGCCCAGCTGGAGTAAGCTGGCAGAATCTGACCCTTTGGGCAGATGCAGAGAAAAAAACAATGAAACATGCTGATGAACAGCTCCTGTTTATCATCTGGCCACTAATAATCAATCTAAACAAGTTATTTGCATTTACACAGCACCATTTATCCAACGTGCTTCCAAAAAGTTATTTGACAGACTCTTGCAACACTCCCAGGAGGTAGCAACTGTTGTTTCTGTTTATGTCTGTCTGTCTCCGCCTGTTGTCTTTTGTGCTGATGTTGTCAGTTTCTTGGGACAGCGACTATTTTGTTCTGTGTTTGAGTCCAGCAGTGGAAGTAGATTTTGGATTCTTGTTCTCTTTGTCCCTAGCTCTCCGTTTGGCATCAAGGCAAGATCAGCATCGAAGGTAGCTGTAGCTAAACCTAGAAACGGCCTCCATCAGCACTGAGTCCATGTCAGCACCTTTCTTGAAACAGGCACATTAATGGAACAGAGCCAATGACCTGAGAAGCATGTTTACCAAGGAATGCCATGGCAAGGCTGGGGATCACGTGAGCAACAACAGATTTAGGGCAATGGTAATATGGCCCATGGTGGACACGGATTGAACATCAAGCCAGACTGTCTCAGGGAGCTCATTAGAGATCAAACTGGGCACTGCTCAGTCTATAAGTAGCCTACAACTACATCCCTTTGGGATTTGCCTTAATGATAGCACAATGGGTCCTGGTCCATGACCAGGGTTCCTAGGTGCTGATACAAAACCAAAAATGATATTGCTGGGGAGCAGATCTAGAGGCAAAGTGACTCACCTAGGGTCACACAGTGAGTCAATGACAGCGTTAGGACTAGAACCCAGAACTCTTGAAGCCTGGTTTCTTTTTCTGACCCCACTCAGCAGCATCTCAGTAAACCACCTACTAAATCACACAAAGCTGGAGGATGGCCAGTTTCTTTTTACGTCAGATCCATTCATCCGCTCAATGGCACCGGGAACTCATGGAATCTTTTCCAAATGGCAGCCGGGGCTGTTAGTGAATTAGACAATATGTTTCGGCAACCAATTTTTAGTAGCCTGTCACCTAGCTCTGCTGCAGAAACATAAAGGAGGAGCACCCTCTGGTGCCCACAAGTAAAATTGCTGGCACGTAGCTCTGATCCAATTTTGTTCACCCCTGCTCTAACAAGGCAACTGCCCTTAGCACTGACCGATGAGGGGTCCCTGATCCCAGGATGAGGGGCTCACTGGGACACCCTGTTGTTCAGGGATTCACTAACATGAAAGCTAGTGCATGAAACCAGTTTGGGGAGGAGTGGTACTTCAGGTACAACCCAGGGTCACACACAATCCCTGCTCTGTCTCATCTGGTGTCTGGCCCACGTATAGTACAGCCTCTGTAACTTTACAAGCTGGGAGCTCAGGCAGCAGTGACTCATGATTTTGGACTCCAAAGTCCTGTATTCATTCTCTGCTGACGACACATGCTTCTCTCCCACCTCTGCACTGCATCAGCCAGGCCATTTTAAGAGCCAGCTCTCCCTCCCCGGCTGATCTGTGGGTGACTGGCCTGAGCAGAACGTCAGTGTTTACTTTGCTATTGCTGCTACCTATTTGTGTTGCAGTCAAGCAGAAGGACTCCCTCCGGCCACAGATCAGGGTCCTACTCTGTGTTGGCCTCACTGTGCTAGGTGCTGTACAAACATATCATGAAAGATGGTCTGAGGAGCTTACAAGATAAATAGACACATTGGAAAGGAAACAGAAGCACAGGGAAGTGAAGTGGCTTCTCTGAAATCACACAGCAGGGAAGTGGCAGGAGCAGGAATAGAAGCCAGGTCCCGTGTTTCCCAGTCCTGTGTCATTTCCATAGACTCCGCTGATTGAAAGGGAGCAACATCAATTAAACCCCCAGAAAGTTTCTTTTTCAGCTCCCAGATGACTCCATTCTGAGGTTAATAGGCACCCCCATTCGCTGTGCACCCCATCCGAGCTGCTTTAATGCTGTGCATGTCTCTCAGGGGCTATTTGTCCCTGTCATGAGGCACTGGGGATGCAGTTGGTTGTTATGGCACTGATTCATGCAAGATAACACTCAAATCCCACCTTTCTACCATCAAGCCTCTTATTCTTAAGGTGAGAAAATATGAACTGCTACCACCTCCATTTGAACAAAACATTTCTCAGGAAGATCGCATGTGGCATTGCAGATGGGGACCTCACAGGGCAGAGAGGATCAGTGATGCAAATTTGGAGGAAAAACTGCTGGCACTCCACATTTAAAGAAACAGGAGCTATTTGCGAATACGTGTGTAGCCCAGGTAAGCAGTTCTCGTCCCTTTTGCAGCGTGATCACATTTCAAGAATAAAGACAGGGTCAGGACCACCTCCCATGTAACCCTTGAAAGAGAGTTCAAAACATCACCAACACCTGTTACGCTGTCACAAGTTTCAGGGTAGTTGGTGTTTTTCATAAAGCCTCAGCTCCTGGGGTCAGGTGATTATGTAAGGCGCCAACATATTTTTAAACATTTCTAGCTCTCCTGATTAGGAAGGAATGCTGAAAAACATATAGTCAAAAGGCCACAAATCAACAAGCACATGAAAAGAGTCTGACTCACTTGTTTTACGTTAATGATTTAAGCCAATCTCATAACTTTCTGAGCCCGACTCACCATTTTTGAATGCTTGAGGTTGGCAATGCTGTGCCTGTTGGGAACCTGCTGGCTAGGCAGTTCAGGGGAGATCCCTGACTGAAGGAGCGGGGTGAGGTTCCCATTGGAATTGGGTTGAATCTGTATTTGGGAGAAGCTTATGCAAAGTCTGCTCTCTTGGATTAACGTTTCTGAATTTACCTTTAAGCTGAACTTCCCCTACTTCACCTGAATTTCCTGCCTGTGAAAAGATATCCAGCCTTGGCTCTCAAGTCAAGTTAAAACCCAAAGGCTGGGATTTTCAAGAGCAATCAGTTATTTCAGGGGCCCAGCTTGAGGCCCCAGAATAAGGTTGGATTTCCAGAGTACGGGAGCTCAGCCCTGTATGCCAATCAGGCTCAAAATGTTAACAGATTTATTTAGTCTTTAAAAGTGCCACAAGACTCATTGTTTGATCTGCTGAACTAGACTAACACAGCTAGTCTAATTTAGTAACAGTGTTCTTTTCTTCAAATGACGACCCAAGGAGCATGCGGTCCTTAAATGCACCATTCTTTTTTAAATAAGAGCAAGCAAGGAAAGGGTCTCTGCATTGTGTTTGTACAGCACCTAGCACAACAAGACACTGATCCATGACTCAGACGCCTGAACAGTATCATAATCCAAATGCTAAATGCCGTCACAGCTCCAGGCCAGGCTACACCTCTGTCCTCTTGTTGAGGGCATTTCCTCAGGTGTCCGGCCTCGGGCCTTTACCTCCCATGGGGTGACCCAGCCTGGGACTACAGCCCCTTGTGCACCAGCCGAGGTCACCCAACATTTCCGCTTGGGTTCAGCCTGTGAAACTCTTCCCTTCAGGAATCCATGACCAGTCATGACCATGGTGGCCACCAGCCTTCTGAAACCAAAGCACTGTTTATGTTGGGAGGAAAAAGAGAACTAGAGAGAGAGGTTTTCAAAACAAAGATCGACAAGTCTCTCCAGGCCAAGGACACAGCCTGGATTCCCAAAACCCCTCATCCCCTTTTCTCTTCAGAGCATGCACCTTTTCAAATCTGCTGGCTTGCTTTTGATATCTTACGTTCATGGGTCTTTTCCTGTCCTGGCATTCTCTCTCACCAGCTCTGAAGCATTGGAAGAGATAAGACTTCTCTTGAGTCATTCTCTCCCTTCCTGCTTATTTTTCCCTGACAGCACCCTATTAAACCAACCCAATATATTGACAGATAACCAGCTCAAGATGCAGTATCCATAAAATAATCGCAGAGCAGGGCCAGATTCACCACAAACCATACTAAAACCACAGCACAACATGTGTGGTGTAGATACACATGAACTATAAAACTTCTAGGACACGTCCTGATTTGGAAAGAGTTTGACCCTTAAGCTAAATGCCATTCACTTTTTTGCAAGGCCCCCTGCCATGCTTGCTCTCACTTAGTGTTTCTCTGTCTTGTCCACCTGTTGCATTCTGTCGGACACTTGGGCCCCCAACATGCAATGGGTTGAGCCAGGGCATGCCCCATTTTGGGTTCCGGATGGGCACAGGGCCCCATCCCCCTTCCAGCAGTGATGCACTGCAAGTTCCCATCTCTGTCAGTGTTATGTACAGGGCCATAAAATAAAAATAAAAAAAGAACAAAAGCAGCACAACGGTAGGAGCCAGAGGCCCCCTGGATAAGTTCAGGTCCTTGTTGCACTAGGTGCTATACAAACAGCCAGCGAAAATCATTCCTTGCCCCAAAGAGCTTACAATCATCACGAACTGGACAAACGTGGAGGGAAACAGGCATAAAACATAGAAGTGACTTACTCAAGTTTACACAGCAGGTCTGGTGAAGCACCGGGAGGAGAATGCAGGTCTGCCACATCCCTGCCTGGTGCCTTATTTGCTAATTAATTTATATGTCTAAAATCTAGCACCAGACACCTTCGGAAAAGCTCTTCAGGTGGCTTCCCAGTGCAGATCTCCAGGACAGCTCACTTACGCACTTCCCGCCCGTTAGATCTTAGCCTACTTTCTTTTTTTTTTTTTTTTTTTGCTGGGGTTGGTTTATGGAGGTCCTCATCTCTGCACTCCAAGAGGAAGTTGTCTTGCTGAGCTTGAGTCTCCTCTGTCTCATTGTGTTTTTTCCCCTCTGATTCCTTTTGTTTCCTCAGAGAGAAAAACAAATTGCAGCTCCAGGATGCAGCTAAGGGCAAAGTCTACTGCTGCCTTTTGCCACAAACCTCTGTGCCTCTAGATCTAAAAATCATCCACATCAGTTGGTTTCTAGGCAGCTGGGGAATAAATACAGCAGTACTCTCTGTACAGAGCTCTTTGAATCTACATTTATTTCTCCCTTTGCCCCCAATCAGCAAAAAAGTTACACTTGAACACTGAATTTTGAACACTACATTTTGCGAGGTTTCAGTTTAAATAAATAATGCAAGGTTAGGCAATAAATAAACAAACAAAAGGGCCAGGGAACAGCAGCTAGGTGGGAAAGCATAGGGCTCGGGGTGATTAAAGTGATGCTTTCTGAGCACGCCTGGTGCCCAGGGGCTGCAAGTCCAGCCCTGGTGTAAGTCAGCAGTACAGCAGTCTTTCCCAGGGAGGAATCTGACCCGATTTAATTCTCTGCCTGACCCTGGTGCACGCAGCTCTGGTGACTGTGGCTTACTGAAACTGCAAGTGGGAATGCTGCAGCTGATGCTAGGTGGAGCCTAGCCAGACATATTTTTCCTCCTCTACCACCCTGCTGGGTGCTGCCTTATTAATCCCATCCTTCATCCCTGCCTGGAGCTCCTCAGGCCCACAGAGGCTTTGCTCTAGTGTCACTGGGGGACCGTCTGCTGTTGCCCCTGCTGCTCTATCCTCCTCCTCGCTGGCCCAGATGGCCAGTGGGCTGTACTGCAGCAGCTCTGAGATGGATGGACCAACCAGCCCAGGTGATTGGTGGGCAAAGCAGTGACGTTACTATCACCTCCTCTTCTCCATCATCATCACCATCACCACACTCCCCTCCCCTTTTCAGCTTCCAAGCCCCCCCCCCCCCCCTTTCGCAGTCAGCTGAGAGCAAAGCCACTGCCAGCCTGCCAGGGGAGAGAGGATTTTTACAAACCAGGGAGAGAACAGCAGGACCAGGAGGAGACAGGCACCCCCCCTGCCTACCCCCAGAGCATCATGGCACCCATTGGGCTCAAGGCTGTGGTTGGAGAAAGTAAGAGGATGCTTCTGTTTGATCTGTTTCCCCTTCTCTTTCCCACCCCCTTCCTGGCCTGTGCAGATGGAGGCTGGATCTGGGAGCCCTGCTTTGTGTGTGTGCTGGTGAAATGGACCAGAGTCTTGCTAATCATTTGCTGGAGGAACTAGAAAGCAGGATGTGTCCGGGGGTTGCAGATGCGCAATCCAGACACTTGCAGTCCAGATCAACGCCCAGCTGGGAGGGAGGGGGCAGGGAAAAAATCAAGTGAGAGGAAGCTAGAGAAATAGAGGGGAAAATGGTGGTGGTGAGGGGGTGTTGCAGTTTTTGAGGGAGGGAGAGGGGGCTGTTTTCTGCAATGCTGGAGGAGCAGAAATGGAAAGGGGAAACAAACTGATTTATTCCTCCAAGGCCTGGCTCCTGGGGGCTTTGTCCAGCAGGCACCAGTCACCTAATTCAAATACTCATGATGAGGATAAATAAATCACAAAGGATTCCTCATGGCTGGCTGGGGGGGAAGGTGTGCAGCAGTAATCTCTGCCCCCCGCCTCCCCACAAAATTACAGGCTGGGTTTCATGAGGTTGGTGGAAATTTGTTAGGTTATTATGAGCAGACAGAGAAAGCCCTTGCTTCTAATTTCAATCCTGCAGTGACAGAGCAAAGCCTGCTGGATGCCCCCCGATCAGATAATATCAAACAAGTAGCTCCCCTAAGGAAATTTGTTGCAGGGGTAGGGCATTGAAGCTACCCCCTAAAATGGTTAAAATAAAGGACGACTCTGGGGCTTTGAGCTTAGGTGCTTTGGCAGCCAGGATGTCTTTCTGTGCAGTTACTTTGATTTGTGTGTGTATGTGTGTGACATAAGCTCTTGTGTATGGGTCCAAGGTGCTACTTTTGGCTCACAGTTGATGATCTTCTCTAGATTTAAAAAACAAAAAACCCCTTAGTTATTATTGTTGTTATTTCTAGTATCTAAATCAGGGGTACTTATAGACTTTGGTGCTCATGCAGGTGGGGAAGTGGGGAGTTCCTGGTACAGAGTGCCTGCATTCATCAGGACATAATAATTAAGTCTAGAAACTTTTATGCATAAACAACCAACAAGAAAATGGTATAAAATGGTGGCAACTTCCTCTGGGTACCCTCACTCATGAATCATTTAAATCCTTCACTCTCAAAATTAACTAACCATGTTTTATTTATTTAAAATGGAAACCTTGCAAAATGTCATTTTAAAAATTCATTGTCAAACTAATTTTTTTTAAACTTACCTGGGGGAATGGGAGAAATAAATGTAGATTTTAATAGCTCTGGCTAAAGAAGTGTGCTGCTGGAGCTACTCGCATTAAGAAGGCAGTGTCTTATTTAACAGTCTTCCACACTGTAGCGTTGGCTCCAGGCTGCAGATGGTGTGGCTAAAGTGCGGTGGGGTGACTGTTTGCTGGGATGATCCCATTAGATTTATGTCCTGCTCTCTTCCAAGAAATCACCTGCCCCACCCCCGGAGCTAATAGACAGCTCTGCACCACTCTTGCTCTGCTTTTAATTTCCAAATCCTCACAGCTCAGCTGCAGCTCTGTCATCTCCAGCACCGTGTTAGGAAGTGGTTTCGATTTTTTAATTAGAGGGGGAAAAAAAAAAAAAAGACATCCTTTGGTTCTTCTGATGCATGATAATCCATGGGGGAAAAGAAGATTTACAGTGTTTTGCTGCATTTAATTTTCTTGCACTAGATTGTCCTCTTTCATGCTCTAATGTCTGAAAAAGTAGGTTATGAAACCGATGTGATGCACAACATATCAGTGTGTTTCTTAACCAAACATTTCTTGAAAAGAAAAAAAAAAAACCCTAAAGGTTTCATCCTAAACTCCTTCCTCAGTCAAAACACTCCCAGTCAGGATCTAAAGGGATCATGTCAGCCTTCCATTCTGTGAACAAACAACAGCCCATCATCAGAAGCTAAATATGTTGGATTTTTAGATATTCGCCCCCTTTCCCCCCTGCATACTATATTAACAATCACAAGTCACACACACTTTCTTGTTCTAGCTTCAGCGATGGACGCCTGACTGAAGGCAAAATTCGGTCTGGGGGGCTTTTATAACAGACTGCACTGTTGTTCTCTCAAAATTGCTTTTTCAATCTGAAAAAGCTGCCCAGAAGCTGCCCATCTAGTACAGGATTATTTGTGAAGGCAGGTGAGGAAGAATATGTGTGCTGCACTCTCTCCCTGTGCAGCGAAATGCTGCATAGGACATGGGAAACTTGGACTCTGATCTCCCGGCAAGGTCCATGCGATCCAACCCTAGCTGGCATCAATGGGCTGGCCTGAGATTTACCTGCAGAAAGCTCCCATTGAAGGATCAGGGCCTTGCAGAATTTGCTCGCGGTTCCCTTGAAACTGCCCTGTCCAGGAGGTGAAGCTCAGCTTGGACCTGCAGTCCACAAATATCTGCCTGGGAGCCCCCTGCCTCTTTTCCGCCTCGTGCTCCCCCCAGCACAGTTTCCTGCAATAGCCAAGCAGCCCAGGGCTCCCTTCGTGGCTCTGCCCAGCTTCTCTCCTTGACACAAGCTGTAGCCTGCATCGTGCCAGGTAATGCTGACTCGGATGATTGTGGACTGGGATGCGACAGGGTTTTCTAGTGGGGATGATGCAGTGGCTGTTGCCATGGAGAACAGCTGTCCTGATCCGTGGCCCACCCACTGATCTCATGCACAGAGCATCTCTGAAGGGGTTTCCTCTAGAATGGGGTAGGCAGTTTTGCCGTGGCAGCCTCTTTTATATGGCCCCACTC
Source organism: Podocnemis expansa (assembly GCA_007922195.1). NCBI lineage: Eukaryota > Metazoa > Chordata > Testudines > Podocnemididae > Podocnemis > Podocnemis expansa. The sequence continues at coordinate 5,552,651 of ML682047.1, forward strand.
CTCAGAGAGACACCAGGTCTAGCTTCCCTCTCGCCCTTGGTCATAGCTTGAGAGGTTTGCCTTGGAAGTCACAGCTCCTGCCGCCCACCTGGGGCTGTTTGCAACAGCAAATGCAGCTCAGCCCCTGAGATTACAAAGTAGTCTCAGTTATAAAACTGATTCATTCCCCCAATGAAACGTTCCCACTCTAGTCTTGTAAATGTTGAGTAAAAAAAAGGTGTCTTGTAAATGCTGAGTTTAAAAAAAAAAAATCTGCTTATCTGAGTTTGGGGACAACAAAACCCTGCTTCTCAGACCCCTATATCATCACTTTATTATGCTACTGTAATTTGCCAGCTGCTCTGTTTGACTCAGGTTTGTCCCTCTCTCTTAAAGCCAAGTGAGGGGGCTAATGAAGCTAGCACGATTATTTTTAAACCGTGGTGGCTTTCTGCTATGCTACACAGGCAGGGAGCGAGTGGGTGCTGAGCAGATGAGTTGGGAAGCATTGGCTTCCTCATGACTTAAAAGACTTCACCCACCTCCTGCCTCTATTCCCCTCCCCTATCTTCTCCCTCTGCTGCTGAACCTCTGCTCCTGCCCCTTACATTCAATTCATTGACTTTGATTTCAGTTGTTTGTGCCCCTGGCATATGCAGCAGAGTAATAAGTATCTCTACTCATCTCCTCCCCAGCCAGGTCCCGAGACCATTTTCTTCCTCCTTATTTATTGGCCACCTTCTTCTTTTAACCTCTTAGGCCTACCAGGTGGGATGTCTGCCTGCACCTCTGCTGGCGTTGTGGTGGTGGCCCATGCGATGCCTCAGTAAAGTGGGCATGGGTTAACAATGCAGGTAGGGGGAGCAAGCTGGAAATTCTGTGCTGGTGCTGTTGCTTTTAGCAATTGCAGGCTCCTGGGATTCTCTTCTTTTTAAATATCATCCAGCAAAGGCAAAATTAAGAGTTGAAAGTTGCAAAGAGTTTAGGGGATTTTAAACCTTTGGTAATGATTTAGACCTTTTGACAAGTTTACAAATCCTCACCCTGTAAATATCAGAAATAAAACGATGATTACAACAGCATTTGTTGAAAGAGATGCTATGAAGGACTATATTAGATATTTTTGCCATTAAAATGAATGAAAGCTGGGTGTCCAGAATGCCCTCCGTTTCTTGGGAAATTGTTACCAAATGTGCCTGCAACCAGCTATTACCCCCCTTGTTGCATCCCCTTTTTTAATTTCTGTGCTAGATGTCTAGATTTATCTATCATTCTTCAGAATTTTCAAAGGAATGCCACAACTATATTGAAGAAGTGCTGGGTGCTCAAACTAATGGTGGTGTAGGACATTAATGCTTCCATTTTGGAAGTTGTAAGAGAATTAGCAAACCTCAGCTTCATAATGGTTTTTCTGGCATGCACATGTGCTCCCCCCTTCTCTATTCCATAGATCTACAAAAACTGGCCAAAGTATTCTTACAGTCATACAGATGATCTAGTGGCAAGGGCTGTCAGGCCATCCAAACTCATCACCATGTGCCAGAGTTTTAAAAGAACTCAGCCTGCTGGGTAAACAGGAGCTGAGCAGTTTCTGAAAAATCTGGCCTCAAATTGTGTCAAACAGGCTGATTATTCACTGTCCAGCCCCTCAGGCCCAGATCAAAGGTATTTAACTTCCTAAGGTCCATTGAAAACAATGGGAGTCAGGTGTCTAGATACCTTTGATGTACATTTGTACCTTGCCCCTATTGTGAGTGGAGAATTCAGATTTGCTGGCATAAAACACCCATTTGCACAGGTTCCTGGGCCACCAGGGGAAGACAGGGGAGAACCAGCCCTTAAATATCACAGTTGAGGGGTTATTGACTAGAAATACTCTACATTTATCTGAGCAGCTGCCCAATACATTAGGTATGACAAAGGAAATTATGGCTGGAGGGACAGCTTCCAAGAGTGAAATTTAACATTTCATTCTAATTTATAAGAGTCTTTAAATGTAATTCCCCGCCCCCTTTAAAAAAACCTAAAACCCCACAACTGTAGTTTAAAGAGACAGCTCTTCATTTTTCTAGCATCAGGACCTACTGCACAGTCCCTCTCCAAGTCCTATCACAAATTCAGAGTTTTCACACTTGGGCAGAAATGTGCACATCCTGCTTTAGGTCATCACAAAACACAAAGAAGATTTGATCGTGGGTGGGTCACAGTGGCTGTAACTACCCCCTACCATCAGATTTCAAAGTGCTCAGTGCCCATGATTTAGGGCAGATTTCTCAAAGGGCTCTACCGCTTTCCCGCATGCTGAGATTTTTTGAAAAAAAAATCAGCCTCTCAGGGCAGTGCTGCAAGAACAGGAAGGCACCCTGGCAGTGATTAAATCTGTGGAGCATTTGCACCGCTATTTGTACAGGATAAAATCTGTGGTCCTGTGTCCCTGCCAGGGCTCCTCAGGTTTCATAACCTGGAAGTGCAACACACCAGGTAGTTGGAGAAGCCTGCTCCTCCTCCCCTTAACCTGTTTCTATGCACACAGTAGTCATGTTGACTGGCACATGTGTGGCATGCTGAAATTCACAGCTCAGTGACCACATTTTAAAGCAGAAAAAGTAGTGTGAAGCCAGATTTAAAATGCCACAAAGGTTTTTCAAATAAAGCAGCAGGTGAAGGAATAAAAGAAGCCTTTCAAGACACTAGACTCAAGACTGTAGTAAGTCCTTCTGTTTAAGGCATTGGGCTTGAACCTTTAGTGGATATTGAGACTTCCTGGGTTGTGTAAATATTGCAGGGCTGGGCCCTGCCTTTAGGAATTTGAGATATTATCCGTGCATTGAACCAAGTGACTACCTCCTCACTGTTCCTATATCAATAGAGCCTCCTTTAACCTGATGGACGTGCTTAGGGAATAATAATTTCAGGGCTAGAGAGCATGTATTGAGCCAATTTTTGACTATATACGTGGTGGAATACATTACGGGTGGCTGTACGCACACAATGGTGTCTCTCATCAGTGCTCAGCAAAAAATCATTTGCCTGATTCAAGTGGGTCTTGAACTAAAGATTAAACAAATTTGTGCTGTGGAAACACTGAGGAGCTGGGTGCTGGAAGTGATTCCAGAGCAGGTTTTGCTGTGGCTATGTTGCCCACTTTTTCCAGAAGTGACTGGTGGTTTTGGGTCCCTGTGGAGATACACTGGAGGCTGAACTTTCAAAAAGCACAGAACTGCTGTCCTGTGAAAAAACAGACCCAAAAGAGGAAGGATGATCCAGTGGCTGGAGACCTAGCCTAATAGTTTGGAGACTGGGGGAAGAGGGATGTGTCAGTTCTGTGCTGCGTCACAGACTTTCTGCACGATCTCAGGCAAGACGCTATTATGGGGTTCAGGGGACAATCCAGACCAGTGAGGCATTGTGTCCCCACTTGCCTTACAACCTTGCATGCCTCAAAATGTTTTGCTGCTGTAAGGACCTGCCTAGGACATTCATAGTCAGGAACAAGTACAGAGACTTGGGGTGCAACCTGCATATCTGCAGTCCTGGTTCAGCAACTCTGGTCCAAGCAGCACATGCACCAGTCACACTCTGGTTTGCACCAGCCCTGGTTACAGCCAGCAGGGCCCAAGCAGAATTTTTTCAGGCCTGGGGCAAACTTGTCACACAACTTCCCTGGTTATGGGGGCTGCAGCCTGGGTCATGACCCCAAGACCCCAGTAAAGTGTACCTTTCCCCCACCCCTGATGTGGGGGTCCTGACACCAAAAAGGTGATCCCAACACACTCCCAGTGCTAATTTCTCCAACCCTCTCCTGCCAGTGTACAGATCCACCCTCAACACTCAAAACCCACTACCTTGCCCCATTAAATGAAGTTAAGTCCCTTGAAATTCCCACACAGCATTAGTGTTTTAGCGTAATAGTAAAACTAAAATCGTTAACAACAGGACATAGGTTAAGTGATGCCACCTGAAAGGACTAAAGACGGAAAGCAAACAGAAATGCTAACATGCCTCCAAAACTCAAACTTAATCTAGCAAAATGGCTCAGCATGGTCTCACCTATATTTGGTGAGTTTCCAGGGAGTTCAGCACCCTCTTGGCTGAAGGGCCCGGCTCTCAGCTTGCAAGAGCTCTGTTCCATTGTGAAGGATGCTGAAGGACAGAAATAAAATTCAATGACTTTGTTTCAAGAGGCAGGACAACCTCATGCTGTTTTTAACTTCTTTGTGAGCTTCCCTGCCCCCTCCCACTGATTTTTTTATGCGATTAAAACTTTCATTGTTTCTTGTCATGCCTTGCTTAATTTCATTGGAGACAACTACCAAACCGCCTGTCTGGGGAACACTGTTTCTTCATTTGTTTGGGGACAGACCGGAGAGCATAATGTCAGTGAGTAGCTGTAATTCCTTATGTAGTATTAACACATACAATTCCCAATGATATTCATCACCAACATGTTAGAGGCTTTCATAAAACACCTCATTATACTTTTATAATACAGCGATATTGCATAGCAATTCAGTTGCTTATCACTAGAGGCTCAGCTTCCCTGTCTTTGTAGGCCAGTAAACCTTTGTAATGTATTCTCTGAAAAGTAAAACCCAGGAAAGAGAAGTTTGGCCTAATAGGTGTAGCTGCTGTGCTGTCTTCTCTGTGCTGTCTTCTCCCCTACTTATTAGTGCAATGTTGGCCTCTTTCCTTGTTAGTTTGACACGTCACAAATGGTTCTGTAAACGTATTCCTGTTTTCCAAGTGCTTTGGAAATAATACCCCGGTAGGGAAAACATTCCCTTTTCTAGGGTAGTCATGCTTACCCAACTCCCCAGAATACCTGGTTTAAAACACACTTTAGCCCTAGTTCTAGCGCATATCCTTAACTCCTAAAATCCATCATGTACCTACATCACACAAAACTATTAAATGATCAGGGAGTTATTAGTTTTCCAAGTATACTTCGCAAAACATGTTTTGTCCAAAGATTATTACAATAGTGTGTAGGGTGTGAATACATGGGGTGCTTAGTATCAGTCACTTAGTCTTTCTGCCTCAGTTCTCCATCTATAAAATGGGAACAATAGCACCACCCTACCTCACAGGGCAGAAGTGAGGATATGTACAGTAATGACCATGGGGTGTTCATACACTTAGAATGTGACCACTATTAGGACAATCACTTCTGAAAAGTGGGAGCAGTATCAAGTCACAAGCTATGCATGTTATATGGGATATAAAGAACGAGTGACAGTGGGCAAGAGCTGAGGCTAAAAGCCAAGTGCCTTCAGCCAGAAGAGAACAGGGATCCCTTGTTGCTGCTCATCATGAAATGAATCACTGCTCTTGTGAAATGTGCTATATTTGCCTAGCGAGTTTTTCACAAGGATTAACACCCAGTGTTGGGTAGCTTGGCCAATGAGGAATAAAACTGAGAGTACCCTCCCAGTCAGATTGTTCCCATGTTACCAGTCCTATTAAAACACAAATTAGTTTAAAACTCCCCTTGGCAATTAATTTACTTGCCACTAATTTTCTTAGGGGCATCAGCTACTTCTGAAGCATGATCACTTGTGCAAGACAGCTGTAGACAGAGTTCAGAGTTCATTATACTGAACAAAATTCTGTCTTCATGCCACCTACGCTCTGCCCTGGAGTTATCTGGGCTTAACTGAGGGCTGGTCTACCCTGGGCATTCACATTTTATAGAGTTGCCCTGGCTTAACCATGAGATGCTGTTAAGCCAACATAGCCCCCAACAATGTCGACAGGATGGCTATGTCTGTACTGGAAAAAGTTAGTTTGAATTAACAAATTCAAACTAATAAATTTGAGTTTAGTTTTAACAAAACTCAAACTTAGTTCAAAATAACAAAGCGGACTAATTCAACTTAACATTAAGTCACATTAGTCCGCTTTTTTAATTTGAACAAACTGCCCTTAATTTGACTTTATTCAGTTCAAACTAAGGGTTAATCCTAGTCTATACCGTCCTTAGTTCAAACTAAGGATTGAACTAAGGGCTTAGTTCGAACCAACCTGCAGGTCTTACTAATCTTTCATTAGTTTGAATTGAAGAATTCCTTAATTTGAAGTAATGAAAGCCTAGTGTAGACAGGTACTAAGTTAGTTCAAATTAAAGAGGCTTAATTTGAACTAACTTGCAAGTGTAGACATATCCCACAAGATCAATGCAAGAGTTTACACATCAGTGTAGTTCTTGTCTACAAGCTGGCATTTATGCTGGCGAATCTGTTGTTGCTCAGTAGTGTGAAGGGGAAAAATACCCCTGAGTGACAAGTTTTGTCACCATAAGTGTTTGTATGCACAGCGCTGTTGGTCTGAGACGCTCTCTCTCCAACATAGCTACCGCTGCTCATTAAGGTGGTTTTATTATGACCGTGGGAGAGCTCCCTCCTGTCGACACAACACAGATACACAGGCGTTCTTACAGCGATCGAGCAATGCAAATACAGTTGTCACCAAGAGGTTTAAGTGTAGACTCACCCTTAGCTACAGCTGCTCAGGGAAATGGATTAAACTATACCCACTGGAGGCCCCTTCCAAAAAGATGTAGGTAGCGTCTACATGGAAGAGCTGCATCTTCGGTACACATGCACCTAAACTGCTATAGTATGTGCCTATGTGAGGTATTTAGGCTATTTTTCTTACTGATCCAGCATGGCACCAGCAAAACCGACTGGAGATTTGCTGCTGAAGCTAATGGCAGGAGGACGAGACCCTGTGTCAAGCAAACTGTACACATTTGAAAGGCTCTGTGAAAGATTGCTGTGCATTTCTTGGTTATAAATAAAGTACATTGCCTCCCGGGGTGACATACAAGTTTTATTTCTTATAGGGCGCTAACTTTTAAATTATATGGTCAGTCACCTTAGCGCCATGCAAATCACCCCAAGAGACGAATTAATTCAGAACAAATGATGGATTGGAAGATAGATGCAAGAGAGCTAATGAGTTGGCTGTACCCTTATGATTTGGCCCTATCACTAATTTTAAGATTGTATCTCCCAAGAGTGCAGGAGACCATCAATAAATGGGGTAATCAATAACAGAGGAGAAATACTTGTGTGTAGCCATTTGGATTAGCATTTTTTGCTATAAATTAAAGAAGTAAAACTTCAGCGGTTTGCTTTTTTCCTCCCTCTTTAGTAAAAATAGAAATTTAAGAGCAGCTTGGCTTGAGGCTAACAGATCCAAAGTGGTAAGACCATACAGGTATGGTTATGAAAACATCCATTGAGGGGGGGATCAAATAGACACCAAACACATTTCTAACAGGACCTTGGTCCTAACTGACTTTTGCAGGCTAACCTGAGCAAGGACATCCTATAGAGGGGACTATTTTCTGGTTTTTTGTTTTTTCCTTTAAAAAAAAAAAAATGCTTACCTAAAGATGGCCACCGGGGCACTGAAGTGCTCATCAGCAGTCCTTCCCTGGCCCTATCAAAAGGCTGCAGTCCAAGCCAGGTTTCTTGGAAAGAGAGAGACTTCCCATGCTGGTCTCTCACAAAACTACTTTTGAAAGCACCACCCAGCACGTCTGATTTGGCTCGCTGAACCCCGACTGGCCTCTGCCTATCCTGCTCTCTAGCCACAGAAGGACCAAGTCTCAGTGGTTCCATCATCAGCTGATCCTAGGACACCTTTCTAGGCAACTTCTGCAGGTCTTAATATGCTGTTTTTCTCTTCCAAAAGGACAGCTTCTTAGGGCAACACCACTGCAAGAGCTTCAGCAGAGGGCAGCTAATGGCTAATACATTCTGTCTCACTGACTTGCATAATATTTTTGGGTATGTCCACACACACACTGTTTAAATCAAAATAATGCTGGTTATTTTGATTTAAAAAAATGGTAGGGCCACATCATGTTCCCTTATTTTGAAATGAGAAGCTCCCTCATTTCAATATAAGGAAAGTTATATCGATATAATAAAACCTAGTATTGTATCCATATGACTATTAAATCAATTTTTTTTATTTCAAAATAACAGTGCGGACATGTTATTTTGATTTAACTGTTAAATCGATTTAACACTTTTTGCTCTTCTCCTTCCCAGGTGCTTTCCTTTTTCTATATATTGGGTGGGGGCATGGCCCAGTGAGGGGGCCATGTTGCCACACCTCGCATGGTGCCCCTCTCCTGAACTGAAATAGCAAGTCCTGTATCTGGACATGCTATTTCAATTTGGTTTTGGTGTTGACCTGTTAAATCAATTTAATGATTTTTATATCGATTTTATTAAATTGATATAAGTAAAATCGATTTAACTGTGTAAGTGTGGACATAGCCTTTGAGTCTACTCTTGCCTACAATGGTATAAATATAGAATACTTCCATTAAAGTCTATTAAAAGACTCACAGAAGGGCCAGAAAGGCCTACTATGTTCTCTAATCTGACCTCCAATACATTACAGGCCATAGACTTTTAACTAGTGTCTCCTGTATTGAGCCCAATAACTCATTTTAAGTTCCATAGAAGAATACCAGCCACAGTGGGTCAGACCAATGGTCCATCTGGCCTAGCATCCTGTCTTCTGACAGTGGCTAGGTACTTTCAAGAGGATTAACAAAACAAGGCAACTTTGAGTGATACGACTCTGTCACCCAGTCCCAGCTTTTGGCGGCTAGATGTTTTGGGACAGACTAGAATGAGGTTGCATCTCTGACTATCTTGGCTAATAACTATTGATGGATCTCTCTTCCATGAATGTCTGCTTTTTTTTTTTTTTAAACTCAATTATACTTTTGGCCTTCACAACATCCCCTGGCAATATGCATTGTGCTGAAATATTTCCTTGTTTTTTAAGCCTGTCTATTATTCTCATTGGGTGACCCTGGGTTCTTGTGTTATGGGAAGGGGCAAAGAACAATTCCTTATTTACTTTCTCCACATCGTCCATGATTTTATAAACCTCTATTATATCCCGTTATTGGTCTTTTTTCTAAATTGAACAGTTCCATCTTTTTTAACCTCTCCTTGTATGCAAGCTATTCCGTATCTCATATCATTCTTGTTTCACTTCCCTGTACCTTCTCTGGTTCTAATACATCTTTTTTAGGATGCAGTGACTGAAACTGCACACAGTATTCAAGGTCTGGGTATACCATGGATTTATATAGTGGCATTTTGATATTTTCTGTTTTATTATCATCTGTTCTTTTCCCAATATTCTGTTAGGGTTCTTGACTGTCACTGCACACGAATCATAGAAACTCAGAAGGACCACAAAAGGTCACTGAGTCCAGTCCCCTGTACTCATGGTAGGAGCAAGTACCAAAACCATCCTGACAGGTGCTTGTCTAACTTGCACTTAAAAAACTTCCAGTGAGGGAGATTCCACAACCTGCCTAGGCAACTTATTCCAATGGTTAATAACCCTGGCAGATAGGATTTTTTTTCCTAATAGCCAACCTAAACCTTCCTTGCTGTAATTTAAGTCCATTCTTTCTTGTCCTATCATCAGCAGTTAAGGAGAATAATTTTTCCTCCCTCTTCCTTGTAACAACTTTTTAGGTACTTGAAAACTGTTGTCATGTCTCTTCTCAGTCTCCTTTTTTCCAGACTAAACAAACCCAGATCTTTGAATCTTCCCTCATAAATCAAGTGTTCCAGACCTCTAGTCCTTCGTGTGGCTCTTCTCTTGACTTCTCCAGTTTGTCCACATCTTTCCTGAAATGAAGCGTCTGGAACTGGACACAATCCTCCAGTTGAGACCTGATCAGTGTGAAGTAGAGCAGAGGAATTACTTCTCGTGTAGAAGTTTTCAGCAACTATACACGGTGACTCCAAGATTCTTCTTGAAGTGAAGACAGGTAGTTTAGACCCCATCATATTGTATTTAGATTTGGGATTTTTTTTCCAGTGTGCATTACTTTGCATTTATCACCACAGAATTTCATCTGCCATTTTGTTGCCCAGTCACTCAGCTTCATTAGATCCCTTTGTAACTCACTGCACTCAGCTTTTGATAACTATTTTGAGTTATTTTAGGTCATCTGCTAATTTTACCACCTCAGTATTCACCCTTTTCCAGCTCATTTATGAATATGTTGAACAGCACTAGTCCCAGTACAGAGCCTTGGTGGAAGTGACAACTTGCTTCTGCCTACGGTGAAAATGGACTACTTGTTCCTATCCCTTAACCAGTTACTCATCCAGGAGAGGACCTTTCCTTATCTTGTGACTGATCACTTTGCCTTCGGTGCAGGACTTTGTCAAAGGCTGTCCAAAAGGCTAGGTACACAGCGTTAGACTCACCCTTCTCCATATGCTTACTGACACCCGCCAAGGTTTCTAAGAGATTGGTGAAGTATGATTTCCCCTTACAACGGATATGTTGATTCTTCCCCAATGTCTGATAAATCTGTTGTTTCAACCAATTTAAAATAAGTTTACCACTTTGTAATTTCCAGAATTGCCTCTGGAGCATTTTTAAGGGTTACATTAGCAATCCTTGCATTAGGTGAGACAGAGAGGGATTCAAACATACCTTTCACAAACTTATTGTGTCTTGATCTGAAAACTTCAAAAAAAAAAATGGAGAATCCATTACATTCCTTGGTTGTTTGTTCCAATGGTCAGTCCATGGAGTACTCTGGATTTAGGCTCCCCAGAGTGTGAATTTGGCCCAATCTGTTTTTATCTAAGACTTCTGCTGAACACATAGCACATAATCCTTAGTGTTTCCTACCCTCATTGTGTAACCTTTGCCAGACTGGATTGACTCCTTGAAAACAATCCTGGTTCTCAAGTGATGTACATTACTTCCCTGCATATGCCTCTAGGCCTCATGCCTGCAACTGGACTGCAGAATCAGTGAGTTCAATTGTAATTTTTATTTATTTAAAGGTCATTGTTTTCATCAGCTCAGAGCCCCTGGTCCTGTTGAGCTATACTTGGTACCAGATATGACAAACAAGGAATTCTGTGGCCTTTTCAAAGGCTCACAAATTTATTTATTGTGTGAGCTTTTGTGACAGGAAAAGCCCCACTTCAGATGCTTAGGTGTGCTGAGAGGGGAGATGCAAAAGTGGATTTGGGCTCCCAGGATCCTAAGGTCACTAGAGAGTGGGTCAAGGCCCTGAAAAATGCCAGTGGGTCCTTTGCCTTCCTCCGGAGCAGGCATTGGGCTTCAGAAAGCCTCTGCTCACATTGGCTGGTGCCAGCAGCCATCATAAATCGCAGTGGGCTGATTGGGAGCTGCATTAGCTCCATCCCACAACAGACAGGGAGTAAATCAATCTCCTTCTCCCAAACCTGAGGACCTTGTGAACAGTGAAGACAATTAATAAGGCCTGCCCTAAAAGTCAAACCTAGCACTGTTGCTGGGCAGGGATGTAGCATGAGCTCTGACGCAAATGTGGGGAGATGCCCTCAGAAGGCTTAGGGCAGACCCGAGCCCAGGACTAGACAACCAGCAGCGAAGCTGGGGGCAGAGAAGAAAGGGACGGCAGGGTACCCAGGGCCACCAACAACAGCCTGCCCAAGCCTGCAGGGCTTGGCTTGCAGGGGGGCTGCATGGCTGCCCTCGATGCCTTGGTGCACTGAGAGGACTTTGCCGGGATGCAGAGCCAGAATCCCATCGCTTTCCATGCCTGCATCCTCACAGGGCTGTTCTTGCCAGCCCTACAGCTCCACGGGGAAAAGGAGGCTCACACAGGGTCCAAATGGTGCCTGTCAGGCAGCACCGAGCCAGGGGATGAGCTCTTCTCCTCACCCACTGAGGAGCAAGTCCCCAGTGATACACCCGTGCTGCTGCTAGCCCAGGAACAGCCTGGGACATAGTGACCTTGGCACTATGGATGTGGGAGCTGGAGGCCCTTTGCGCACCTGACCTGCCAGCCACCATGTTGCTCACATCAAACTCCTCCCTGCCTGCATTCCCTGTCCCAGGTCTTGCCTTTTCCCTCAGTCAGGGTCTTGGGGACCCCACAGGCAGGGGAGGGGTGCCAGAAGGGGAGGGGTGCAGCAGGAGGAGGAAATTGCTGCAACCTGAGGAGAAAAGGGCTCCAGGAAGGGGTTGGGGTGCAGAAATGGGCATAGCTATAGGTGAGATGGATGAGGACCTAACCTCCACCTGGGGCTCCAGAGAGGTTGCATGACTGCTCAGGCAGTCTCGGGCCTTCTCCTCTCCCCACACCTGGGCAACCCTAGCATGAAACAGCCCCTCAGTCCTGTGGTGATCTGCCAGCCCTGCAGGTGAGAGGACCATTCCTCTGAGAAGATGCCTGGCAGCGGTGTGTGGGAGAATGAAGATATGTGGGAGGAAGGATGGACAGCGGGAAGGTGCTGCTGACTTTGCAAGATGGATGAGACCCTACCCGTGGGGCCAGCCCTTCTGTCACTAGCATCCAGGCAGCAGCCAGACTCGGGCACCTCGAGCCATTGCAATGCCAGGGAAAAATACTGCAGCCCCGTGCTACAGCAGCAGCTGTGCATGGCTGGCCGCTCTGCACAGGCTGGCCACTTGAATCACACCTTGCTGGAGGAAAGTCAGGGGTGGGTCTCATCACCAGTGAGTTTGGGTGTAGACCAGCCCTACTTCCTGGCACCTGGGAGAAGGCGGAGGAGACGAGATGTCCCCCATCATCCCTGCTGTCTCTCTCACACACTGACTGGACCCTCATGCCGCTTTCCAGTCTCACACTTGCCCTTTGGTGCTCCTAGTCACCTGCAGCATGGAAATGACTCCCTGAGGGGTGGAAAAGGACAACTGTGCCTGGTGGTCAGAGAGGACATTAATGTATTTGGAGGGGAGGGAGACTGCATGTGATGGGAGTGGGAGAGACATTTCTCCCCTGACAGTTTGTAGAAGGCTGAATCCACAGGGAAATCAGTGGAGACTGAATTTCCTTCACTCCCAGGTCAGGACAGAGGTGGGGGTGCTTGGGGACATGTGATCCTTACAGGGACTTCATCATACAGGGGCACCTTGCACCCCCCCGCCTTTGTTGAAGGACCAATGCTATATTCTTTGGCAGGGGGAGGTAGCTGGTTATTTTTGGATCCGGCCTGATTGTAAAGTGCTCTTGGAGCTGGGGTAGGCTGGCTCCTCTGCATTGAAATGCTCACTTGTTTCTTTTTTCTGCTGTGGGGATGGGTAGATACAACACACCCTCCATCAGTCATTTATCTGGCCTGCCTCTCCACAGCATCTGAGTACCTCACAGTCTATAATGGATTTATTCTCATTCATGCCACCCTGGATGTAGGGCTGCACTTTTTACCCCATTGTACAAGTTTGCTTTTAACTTGCACCCCCATCAGAGAGCCTTGATATGCATCCATGCATGCTCTGTAAACAGCATTGTTTGCTCCTAGCATTGTTACTGAAGGGAAAGATCCAGAAATGAGTAACAGGATGTTGGGGTAGGTGGTGTAAGCTAGAAATGTTTGTCCAGGGGCCACTGTCTCCTGTCCAGGACTTGACTCAAACTGCTGAGACCCCACATACACAGTTCAGCATTTCTTTTCTGATAGACATTAACAGCCAGGGCAGGTCACTTTCCTCCAGGCCCTAGCAATACAGACTTCACAGCACTGAAATGTGCTTTTGCCCATATTCTGGATGCCAAGCACCTCCTAGGTAAGATGTATAGCCCCGCTGCAGCACACTCAGACTGGCTGTGCATCAAGTGCCAACCAGCAGGTAATACACAGCAAGTGTGTGTGTGTGGTGGGGAGGTGGTCTTGTGATGGGGCTACACTCCCTTCCCTCCGATCATCTCCGAACAGGCGCATCTGCCTGCACTCTCAGTTTTGCCGTGTTTATGGGCACTCCTATGTGCAGTTAAGTTCTCAAGCAAGCATCAGTGACTTCTGGCTAAGTCACACACAGTCTACAAGTGGGCTACAAAACCCACCTGGGGTATGCAGTCCAAAGGGGCTGATCACAGTACCCTCTTCAGCCCTCTCTGTAGGCTTAGTGCTCAACCCCACCGGGTTAGCTCTCCAAAGGTCCCTGCTCTGGGATGGGGCAACACCTCCAAGGTGTCCCCTCTGGATAGTCTTTGTCCCAGCAAGCCTCAACTAACCCCAGCTGTCACATACTGTCAGCCTCTTACTTTCATCCTTTTCCAGAGGGTATCAAAGTCCACAAATGCTGAACCACTTCGGGGTCTTCAGCTCATTCCCTGAGCTTGTTTAAATTCCCTTGCTTCAGCATTTTGATCACCCTGCCTGTGTGCAGGGCCAGGGATCCAGGCCCACCTACAACGCCAGGTCAAAGAACTGGGAAGGGACCATGACAGGTTATCAAGTCCAGTCCCCTGCACTCATGGCAAGACCAAGTACCTTCTTAAATTATCCCTGACAGGTGCTTATCTAATCTGCTTTTAAACACTTCCACAGATTGAGATCCCACAACCTGCCTAGGCAACTTATTCCAGTAGTTAATGGTTAGTGGTTAAATCATGACCCAGGAACCCTATAAATACCAGCTACATGCTGCATGCCCTTTAACACTGCATCTGCCCACTTCACCACAGCCCCTTCATCTTTACCTCCTTAAATCAGGACTGAAGACCCAATTTCCATTCCTGCAATCAGCCTCCTTGCTCTTCAGGCTCCAGTCAGCTATTGCTTTTTTTGTCCCAATATTGCAACCAGCTGGGAGCACCATTCATGCTCTTCCGGCTGCAGCCAGCAACTGATTTACTCAGCTTGCTCCCCAGCTCTTTTTTTTATAGAAGTCTGCTGGCTTCTGATTGGCTCATCCCTGCAGCCTCTCTAGGCAGGCCAAAGGACCCACCTCAACTGTTCTCTTTTTGGGATGGGATGCAGTAGAACTGTGAGGTCTCCAGCAGGGTCTGCAGACCCCATCACAGGTCTAACACCAGCTCTGAATCTCATTCTGGGGGGCAGAAAAAAGGCTTCTCCTGTCCCTGAAGAGTGGTTGAAGTGCAGAGTGCAAAGAGTAGCTTCCTCCCTACTTATTACATAGGAAGTCTCCTCTAGGACAGTGCATTTCTTTTGGGTAGTATGGCAAAGCATGGAGTGCAGACCCCTACACAGCTCACCTCCACCTGCCCTGCGCAGGAAAGCTCTGTACTGAGTTCACGGCTGTTCAGTGGGATGCTTCCTGCTGGGGAGGTGGCATTTGTAGGTCCCAGAGCTGTATAGCGTGCCTCACCCATGCATTGTCATGGAAAGATACCCCTCTGTAAAGCTTTGCTCATCCAAACCGTTTGAGAAGACACATCATAGCAGCCTGGGACCAAGGGATGTGTCTTCAGCTCAGTCTCTGGTGCTGCTTTGTCTTTAGCCAGCATTTGGAGGGGGGGTGCCAGGACCCCATCTTTACCATTCAGGAGGGAACATGGGTTCTAACTCACCCTGCCAGCTGGTAAATCAATTGACCTGCAACCCACTCCCATTGGCAGCTCTTTGGCTTGGTCCTGGCTCTAGGATGGACTGATTCCATTACAGAGTAGATCTTTCCACTCCCAACTCCCCCAGGGAAGGGAGCATCTCTATGAGACCCTGGGGAATCCATTAGCCCACTGTTCACCATAGAGCCCACTACCTGAGCAAATTGATCTGAGATGTTCCCTGCTGTGCCATGCAGCAGCACAGACAACTGTAGCTTGCACAAGCGGCTTTCCCTTGAGACAGCTGAAATGGCTGATCGAATGGACAGAGGCAGAAGGGGGCACATTGAGCTAAGGCTCCTCTTGAGAAGACCACCCATAGGGGCACTTTCATCTCCACTGGCTTTTATAACCAGAGTCTTTAAAAAACTAAATCCTTGACTGATGTTAGTGCTGATAATATCTGCTGAATTGAGAGCTCTGGGGACCACAAAGTACTGTGCTTCACCGCAAGGAAAGACACAGCTGGCCAATCCAGTGACCACACAGGTAACGTGCTGGCCATGACTCCTCTCTGATGACTGACCCTTATGGAGAATGGCCAGCTTTTGCTACCAGCCAGTGGAATAACTCAGAGCTCAGCTGGCAGACACCTGGTACTGTGGCACTGAAGGTCCAGGGTTTTAGCCCTTGTGGAAAAGCAGACTCACAGCTGGCACCCCTCCTCCTGGCTGGGTGCAGCATGGGTGCCAAGCTTGCCATTCTAGCACCCCCTGCTGATGGTCAGTGCAGTCCCATGGTTGCCTGCTTCTTCTAGGGACTCAGCCCTTTGACCAGGGTGTGATTTAGCTCCACCCCTCCCTGAGTCACAAAGTCCAATAGATACAGAGGACAGTGTCCCCACCTCTGGTCTTTTGCCCCTACTCTGGGCTCATTTCACCTCTTTGCTCAGGGCTTTCAGGGGTCCTGATCCCCATCACTGGCCCCAGGGCCAGTAGGGAGCCCAGGCCCTCCTGTTACACTAGGCTCCAGTCCAGGACCCTACAGGCTGCTCTGCCAGGCTCCTTGCTGCTACTCGCCTGGATGTCTTCCTACCATAGTCTGACAACAGGCTTCTCCCATAACCTGTTTCATTCACCCTGATCTCAGGCCTGGGGCTCTCTCCTGGAATCCCCCAGTAAATCCCAAAGCAAAGGTACAAATTCTGCCCAACTTCTACCCATGCCCCCCAGGCTTAGCCTTTTGTCCCTCTTATATATCCCTTGCTTTCCTCCACTGAACACCTCCTATAGCTCTCTCCCTGGGAGTCCAGAGCCTGGGCTTGTATCAGGGCTCCCTATTTGCTTCTGAGTATGTCCCCAGCCTCCTGCTAAACTTCTGTATACCAGAGCAGACCCCAGGGCCATTTCCTCTGTTAGGCTGCCTCTTTCACTATCCCCCTCGCTCCACACTCAGCAGATAGACCTCCATCAGTCAGTGAGTTCCTTGCAGACTCTTATTGCTTCATACCAACCACCCAGCTCCTCCCCAGCTGGGTTTATCCTTAATTGGGCCAGGCCCAAACCAGGTGCACTAACTGGGCTCACTTACTCCCATTAACTCTTTCAGAGCCAGGAGGGAATTAATAGGATTGTCCTGCATTTACATATGAAGGGTGAGGAGGGTATCTGGCCAAAACAGCCCTAGGCCTCCTTGTGAAGCCTGCCTAGTGCCATGTTTTTAATGCAGTGGACAATCATCCACTAGAGACTGAACAGAGAGCACTAATTCACTACACGTCGACCACTGGGCAGGCAACAGGTGCTGGTAACTTTCAGTCACTGCAGAGCTGGGCTGGATTTGAACCTCTGGTCCAGGGGAATCTCTGGATTTGTTCACACATATAAATTTGGGCAGAAATAAGTCTCTGGGCTGGCCAGGTCTCCTGTTTCTAGTGCTTGCTTTGGATGGAATTTGCTTTGCTAGTGGGACGTAACCCCTAGAAGATGGTGTGATACTTACTCAAATTACCTCCTCAGGAAAAGGCTGGGTGCAAGGGATATCGAGTTCACATGACTCATGGTATTAATTCTGTCTCAGGCTAGACTACAAGAAGCAAAGGCTTCTAAGCAGACAGCCTCATCCAGAATGCACCCAAGCCTATGCTTAAATCCACCAATTATGGGAAACAAATTTTTATTGCAGGCCTTCTATCAGCAGAGGAAAAGGGCCTGTTGGCTTTCCTTTGTGGTGATTTAATACTCTGAAACGGGGAATTAAATCTAAATGTAATAATATTTGATGATCTTCATGTGGGAATTAGAGGACATCTACCTTTCTATCCTGGACCCCAGAGCTACAGTGTCTAACCACCTCACCATCTTCAGTGCATTTATCCCTACAGCACCCCTGGAAGGCAGGGCAGGGCTATTATCTCCATTGTGCAGGTGGGAAACTGAGGCACAGCAAGGCTAAGAGACAGAAGATCTGTGGCACAGAAGTAAATAGCACCTTATTTTCCTATGCCCCAGGCTGGCACTCTAGCCACTAGCTCCTACTGCTTTCCTCTTCTCCAGAAAGGCATGACTCCACATTACTCTGTACAGAAGGCAGCCCAGTGCTGGAACAGCCGGGGATGGAAAGGAATCCAGGCTGCTGATGCCATGACAGAGCTGGGTGTGGGGATTCACTTTCAGGGGCCATGCTGCAAAACATGGGCTGGTGCTGCTGTGACTTGAACAGCTGAGGACCATCCTGGCTCTGACACTACTCAAAGCATGGAGCTCCTTGCTTTGCCAAACACTAACAACCACCAAAATTATCATTTTAGGGCTTGAATCAAACACAGACCATTGCAGCCTGCAGGACTTAGATCTTGGCATCAGTAGAGCCAGCCCTTCCTATTGCTTTACAGCTGTGAATGCATATAAAACATGATCACAATTAATTAAAAACAGGCTTTATTTGCCATACCATTTTCATCCCATGTGGTGTTTTAAGGAATGACTGCTAGCACTGGGGAGTCCTAGGCTACTCTTACAGATGTCTGATTACTAGTCTTCCATTTATATAGCACTTGAAAGCCAAAGCACCTTATAAGCAGGTATGGTCTAATTGGGGCCACTACCTGAGACTCAGCAGCTATTCAGTAGCTTCCCAGTAACATTGCAAGACACAAAATGAAAAATTCTCCTTTATACCTGCAGTTGGATGAAGGTTAGGGTTCACCAATTGAAGTGAGTGCCAAAACTGCTATAGATTTCAGTGGTGCAGGGTCACACCTCTAGGGAGGTGGAAAAATCAGACTGATTTCTCATTCTTGGCATCTGTCTCACATGAAACAAGGCACCTTTAACAGCAAAGTGCCCCCATGGACTCAGAGGCAAGAGGACCAGAGCTGAGTGAATGTCAGGTTTTTCCATTCTGTGAGAAACACCATGATTTTGAAAAGAAATTCCGTTCCAAATATAATGAAAGCAAATAATAATGGAAATTTCCTGTGACATGAAATCCCCCCTCCCCAATTATCTGGGTGTGATTGTCCTGTTTCAATAAAATCAAAATGTTTTAGTCCGATTTTTTATTTTTAAAAATATTATGCGATTTTAAAAAAATAGACACAAAGTCATTTCAAAATGGAAAATTGAAATGTCCCACTCAGAAAAGGTCAAAATGGTTGGAACTTTCCTTTCTAATTTTTTTAAATGAAGTGTTGTTGAAACTGACATTTCTGTGAATTGGTTCAGTTTTACATGAATCAGTATTTTTGAAAGCAATAACGTTGCATCAGAAAATTTTCAGCCAGGTCTAGAGAGAGTCCCCCCCACCCCAATCATCATTCTACACCTTTCTGCCTTATGCTGGTGAATGCCCCCTGGATAATTCGCATCCACACACCAAACTTGCTAAGCTGCTCTGCCTTTGTACATTATCTGTCCTATCCTATCACAGCCAAACTTCATTATGTAGTAGTTGTTTCATAGGGCTGAATTATAGCACCAAGGGCAATTTCCAATCCAGACTTGTAATGGGTGAATAGTATGTATAGTTTTCAAAGTGCTCCTTTAGACAGAAAGGCCAGTGTAGGAAATAACTATTCTATTTTTATGTAAGAGGATTACTCAGAGGGTGGTGTCCTGTGTTAGGGGTTGTGCATGTGGTGTTTTTATTTGTTTTGGGGTTTTTGTCTTCTCCCAGAGAATGGACAGAATTCCTTGTTGTCTGTAAAGTTGACCATTTAAGTGAATGGTATGTCTGGCAGGCTTTGACCCAGTGCTATTGTCTAGATTAGATCATAAGCGATACATGTCCATAGGCCACCTGTTTGGCTCAAAATGAAAGCTAATACATATATACAGTATATAAATCCAGAGGCCAAAGATTTCAAAACTAATTTTGAGTGTCTGAGTTTTTGGGATGTTCAACATGAGGCATCCCAAAGGGGCCTGATTTTCAGAGGGTAAGTGAGCAACACTTTTAAAAATCAGGCTGCGTGAAAGTGCTGTGCATTGGGCACCCAAAATTATTATTTCTTAAAACCTTTTGGTTCTGAGCCTTAGTTCTCTCTGCCCTGATTTAGGGCTTGATCCCGCAACCAAAGAAGCAGGTGTTTAATTTGCTAATGGGAGCAGTGTCACTGAGGTGAGTGGGTAAAATTGTTCCTTGCATTAAGGGCTTGTAGGATCAGTTCTTTACTTACAGATTCCTTTTCTTTTTTCATTTTTTAAAAAACTGTGGCATTGTGGAATTATGCTGGGAAGTTCATTATTTCATTTTTCCAGTCACATCTCTGCAATCTCATGGCTTAGCAAAACCCTCTGCTAAATGACAAACCGTGTCGCCTTTCCGGCAATGTAGCACTTTAGCTGTGGTTTCTTTTACTCTAGTTTAGCTGCAGCGGTCAGCAATGTATTGGAGTTCTGGGAAGTTCCAAAGGGGCAGCCATGTTAGTTTACTTCAGCAAAACAAACAAGGAGTCCTGTGGGACTTTTAAAGACTAAGACGTTTATTTATTGCATTAGCTTTCATGGGAGAAAATCCCACTTTGTAAGATGCTTGAAGATGGGGAATTTACAGAATGGGAGGAAACTAAATGCAGGGAAGTGTGAGTCATGGGAAGAACTGATGGTACCTAGAGAGCTGTGAAGAAAGGCGAGTTCATAGGCTAGTGTGCGTTCTGATTCCTACTAACATGCTAGCTAACTGTGGTCTACCAGTCTCTCGATTGCTGGCCCACATGGAGGATCTGTTACTACCTGAATGGATAACTTCTTTTGCTCCAGGGGTAATGGCTGGTGCTTTTGGTGTCACATTCTCTCCTTGCTGATGACCAACGTTGGAAGGGCCTTGCTTTCACAGAAGCATTTGTAAGATCTGGAAAGAGCCCTTCTACTCAACGTCCTCACCTTTCAAGCATAATTTTCTTGAAAGATGACTCTTTGGACTGAAATAGTTCATGCTTGGTCTCGGGCCAGAAGTGAAGAGTGTTTGGAGCAAAGCACAGCATCAGCAGAGTCATAGAATCATAGAATCATAGAATCATAGGGTTGGAAGGGACCCCACAAGGTCATCTAGTCCAACCCCCTGTCCTATTTGGTAAACTGCCAGCGCTGAGAGGAGGATGTTGAGAAGGAAGAGAAGAGGCCAGGTGCAGAGACTCTAGCATCTCAAAGTCAGAGTGACTTGTACATTCGGGCTCCTGATATAGCTATGTCTGAAGCGAGGCAGTCTGGACAAGGTGGGACAGAACTCCACGCCTGGGATCAATAAAGAAGAAAGCCACTTAGCATAAGGTGTGTGGACAAACAGCCGAACCAAGTGACTGCTACTCAGCTTCAGAAGCCAAGACTTTTTGGGAAAAGGCAGGTCAGATCATGTGGCTAAAACAGAATCCAGAGTAACCAGGGATGGGGCTTGCCTGGAAGGCCCATCACTGCTGATCCTCCTTAGCCCTAAAACTTGGACTACTAGTGAGCAAGCAGAAGACACACGCACTGAGGGTGAAAGTGGAGTGAGCTGGGTATGTGGGGGACTGTGTGATCTTGTCGCTTCTGCTTGCATAAGACACACATAAATGGTAGGCAAAATGCGATTGCCAAGGATTATAAGGGAAGGGCTCAAGCTGCTTGGGTCTTGTTTCTAAAAGGGACTCTAAATCCTTTGTTTTCCTTGCACATGGGATTAGACCGCTCCTGTCGAGCTGGGCAGCTGTGGAGTAGTTGGAGGCTCTCTGAGGGTTCTGAAGTAAGCTGAAGTCTTTTGCTACAAGGATGTTGCACAGAGCTGGCCTCCACCTGAAAGAAGCTGGGTTTGAATCCTGTCTGCTTGGTTTAAAATTGAAAAGAGGCTGAGAGGAATAGGGAAAAATCAGCCCTTGAAGAATACTGGAGGAGGGAAGCTCTGTGAAATTGCAGTCCCTGGTAGAGCCCCTCTTTTGCTGTCCAACCACTTTGCATTGTGGCAGAATTTTAGCAGCCCTTGGGCTCCTAATGTTACCAAATTTTACTGAGTTTAGGTGAGTGCTTTCAGGTGGGCAATGCAGATTTGAGGCATATGGCAGGGATCCTCCCCTGGATTGACATTGAGATAGTTTTGTTGCCCACCTGATGTCAGTGTGAACTCAGCTCTGAGCTTTCTGAAGGCTTCAGAAAGCTAGGCCTCACTTGGTACCTGATCCAAAAGCCCAGTGAAGTCATGGGGAGTCTTTCCTTTGATTTGAAGGGGCCGGATGCATGGCTCACAGTGACCTTGCAGAGGTGATGCACAATCCCTCCATTCTCACAGACCAAGGACACTAAGTGCACGCCTTCAGCCTTTCCCTGTGCACCCCCAATGCTAAAGGAATGGACGCTCCCCACTGCAGCCTTCGACTGCAGCCAGTCAGAAAAATTCAGATAAAACATTCTTTTTTTGAGAAGGGAGGCGGGGATGAATTTGCTGCTGTGTCAGAATTGAATTGTTTCTGGAGGATGGTTCAGTTTCGATGAAGTTCGGATGGAGCCCAGCCTGCCATGGAGGTTTTTATCAGACACCTGCTTGGTTTCTGTCTGGGAGGAGCTGGAAGCCTGGCAATTCTGCATATCCTAATTTCCAGGTTCCAGTGCTCACAGCGCCGTGGCAGTCAAGGCTTCCATATTTCCTGGCTCTGGGTGCAGTCCATCAGGAGATGACCTCAGAGTCAGGGAAAAGAGGGCTCTACCACTTAGTGGACTGCTTTGGAGTTGGGGTCCCTCAGTGTCCAGAGCCCTGAGGCTTGATTTCCTTTACTGGAGAATTTCAAAGGTTTCTGGTTCAGTCCAAATCAGAAGGAACACAGATTTTTGTAGTAACAAAGTCCTCCATGAAATGGGAATGATCTTGTTCTATTTCAGCCTGCAAAGCTATTTTTCGAGTGTGCCTCTCTGTTACAATAGCTCCCTATCCCTTTTCTCTGTCCCTGGCTGTCTCAGTCAGGCTGCTTGCCCTCCAGGCCTGATGATCGGCAGGTCCTAAAGCAGTGTCTTTGTGTTCCCACCGTTTCCAAATAAATGCTACTAGTGCAAACCCCAGAAAGGAGAACAAATGAAGTGTAGCTCCTTGACCCTGTGAAAAAGGATGGATGCAGATGCCAGAATGGCCCTGAAACAAATATTTGTAGCTGCCTCTGTGAGCCGGCTCTGACAGCAGCCATTTAGCGCTCACAGTCTGATTCAGCAGTGACGGGAGCTAGGATGGTGTAAAAAAGTCTCCAATAAGGAATTCACCTCTTCTATTGGCCTTTCTGCTTGTCATTCACATAGATCCACCCACTGACAAGCAGATGCCATCCTCGTAGACACCAGCTCTGGGTTGTGAGAGTTTTAGAGGCAATGTCAAGAAGCAGTGTTCAGCTTCTGTTCCCACCGCTGACACTAGCTTGCTGGATGACCGACCGTGGGCAAGTCCATGCTGTGCCTCTTATCCTACCTGTAAAATGGGACTAATGATATTTCCCTGCTTTGAGAGCTGGAGATGAAAGATTATTCCTCTTTGCATGCGTGGAGAGCAGCGATCAGTAGTCACAGTGTAGGTCCACCTGGTGCTGTTGCAGTCCAGGAGGATGGAGCTAGGGGAATAATAGGGGCTCAGCACTCTTGGAAAGCAGGTGTGAACTAATGTCTCCCTTTTCCTTTCCTTCTGCAGAGATTATGCATGATGTCATCAGGAAGGTGAAAAAGAAGGGCGAGTGGAAGGTGAGTGGGAGACCACGGAGAGGGTGGAATGGGGCTGGCAGAAATATGGACGAGGGAATGAGGTTGAAATAGCCAGGGAGTTGCTGGCCCAGTGGAGGCCCAAGAGGCAGGCTGGCGGGGTGCTAAAATCACCAAACATGTGAAGAACACACTGAGCAACGAGCAGCACCAGATCCACCGGTGATCTGTCTCTGCGGGCTGCACCCCTCCTTCCAGCTGTGGCCAGCAGTGGGTGGCTGCACTGCGGTCATTTTGGTCTATGAGGATGGGGAGTCCCAAGGAAAATGGTAATAGGAAAGTATGGTGGCTCTCCCAGCCAGTTTCCCACATGAAGTCCAGGGCAGGACTAGCTGAGGGCACTGCAGGGCAACACGGTGGGGCACTGACAGCTCTGGGGCAGTCCAGAGCAGGCAGTTAGAGACCAGTGTGACAATAGCTCTAGGGAAAGCTGGGCAGGCTGCGTGTGGGCATGGAGATGCCCTGACAGAGTGGCACAAGCCCCGTCCCTCTGCTGGGCCCAGTCAGAAGTGCTTTATTATACCAGCTTTGTCCTAATTCCTGATCCCCTTGGTCTCAGCCTCTGGGCTTCCAGCTCACTCAGCATCTCTCCCCCCAGGTGTTGGTGGTGGATCAGCTCAGCATGCGTATGCTCTCCTCCTGCTGTAAAATGACCGACATCATGACAGAGGGGATAACGAGTGAGTGCAATGGCCCCCGGTGCTCCCATCCTCAGGGTTCCTCTGCTGCTGCATCACCCAACTCGACTGGTGCTGGGAGATGGGACAAAGAGGAGGCAGGCTGGGAGACCAACTTCTTCCCTTGGTGGCCCTCTCACTCCATCCGCTGCTACCCTTTTATTTGAAATCAGCTAGAGCGCTTCCCCTGCCCATCTCTCTTTGCCAGTGCTTTGTAACGGGGCCTCACTAAGATCTAACCCAGTCACGCTCAATCTTCCCAGATGATGGAACCCTTTTCAGAAGTCTGATTGGTCTTGAGCACCCCCAAGTTTCACATCTCTTACAGTCTACTTCCTTACAAAATCAGACATAAAGTTACAAAATGTTCCAGCGTCATTGCTGGAGATTTGCTGATTTGCACATATAATTATAAAATGCCTCACTTGGGATATAAATATTATAATTTCCTGTCAGCGTATAGAGTGGTATAAACAAGCCATTATCTGTATGAAATTTTAGTTTGTACTGACTCGCCTGTGCTTTTTATGTAACGGGTAGTAAAACTAGGCAGATCTCTAGATGAGTTGATGTACTCCCTGGAAGTTCCCTGCATACCCCACAGGTATGCATATTTCAGGTTGAGACCCACTAATTTAATCTCGCTCTCTTAGCTCCCATCACATTGAAGATGTTCTTATATGGCTGGTGAGTTCAGAGTTTCATTTGTTCCCCAAATTCCCATCATGCCCTTGAATAGCTATATAGGGTCGGCTATGCCAGTGTGGCCTCTTACATCCAGAATGCAAATGGATTAGGACTCTTCCACTGAGTTATTGTCACTAAGTCTATTTGCATGATAATATTGTAGCTCATTCTCATCTGGAAGTGCAATATTCCATGGTAACCCATTCAGTTGTCTGTCTAAGTTTCAATGTTTGTGGTTCAATTTTTCCACAGATTTCCTTGAATGCCTCATGTGGCTGGGATAGGACAAGGATCCTGTCTCTTGGTGATACTTGAGTCCCTAGTTTGATGGAAGTACCACAGTGAGACCTGGCACCATTGCATTCCAATCCCTAAGCTCTCCATGGAATTAAAAAACCCAAAGTAAAAGCTGTACAATACAGATGTGGAGGCATAACATTTTACTGGTGTTAGGCCAATGGATGCTGTATTGTCTGGCATTTGCCACATCGTACAGCCCTATTGCACAGTGAAAAACATTAGATCTGGGATCTGAATTTACCCTCCCAACAATTTATACCTGGGGTAACACCACTGATATCAGGGCAAATGAAAGCAGAACCAGAATTTCAGAGCGTGGGTGATGGTAGGAGCAGATGGGACTCCCGGTAACACAAAGTTTCAGTTGTTACAAAATCACCCCAGAACAGCAACAAGAGAAGGGTCAATATATTCTGAATGGTACAGATTGGAGGTTCTTTGGGGCAGAGACTGCTCCTTCATTCTGTCCATATACAGTGCCCAACACAAAGAGGCCTGACATCCAGCAGAGGCCTCCAGCAGCCCACCTAACACCATCATCTGACCTTTCCAGAGGAAGGATGAAAGGTTCCTGAGGGAAGTGGGTATCTCTTTCTCTAGCACAGTCTTGTGCATGCACAGCAGACTCCACACTCCAGAGTATCTTCCACGAGTATTACAATTCAAGGAGAATAATATATATGTTTAAATGGAAGGAGCTATTGCTAAAAACCAAACCCTTTCTAGGGGGGGAAAAAGAGATCCACCAAGACAGATTCCAGAGCTTTCAGGCTCACAGTTGTGTTCCTGTAGAATAGCATTGTGCTTTTTAGGGGGACTGGCTGTCTTGCAGAATGGAGCAATAAGCACCAGTCCCTCTGGAATATAGTGTCTCTTGATCCTCCGCTTGGGTGTGCTATAGGAGCAAGTTAATAGATGGGAATTTTTGTTGGGTGCTGGGAGGTTGGTGGAATCACAGCATTTCTGTCATTTCAACTTCTGTGTTGGTTAGACACATGACCAAAAAGCAGCTATTAGACCAGAGAATACCAGGTCCCCAGCGATATAGCAATAAGTCTATAAACTAGAGAACAGGCAGCCTATCCCTTGTCAACTGCTATGCCAAACTCCTGTGTTTTGGTTGTGTTTCTTGTGCAGTTGTGGAAGACATCAACAAGCGCCGAGAGCCACTCCCCAGTTTGGAGGCTGTATACCTCATCACCCCCTCTGATAAGGTGAATCATCTGTGTGAGTTGGTACCAGGGCCTGGTAAAAGCTAATCATGTTAGTTGTAGCATCTGTGCTGCCTAGGGTATTTGTCAGTGCCAGCATAAGAATGGATGGCAGACCGTCTGACGAAGTAGGATTGTTTCCCACAAAAGCTCATGCAAAAACGAAATTTGCTAGTCTTTAAGTGCCACAGGGCTCCTTGTTTGTTTGTTTCAGTGCCCTATATGCCACTTACAAGTATCAGGCCTGATAATCGGAGCTGAGCAGAGAAAGGGAACTCTGTTTCTTAAAAGATTTCACTTGCATTTTCATTCCAATTTGGAGCAAAGCCTCAAAATGTTAAAATTCTCCTCGCAAGAAAACTCTGAGAAGAAAGCTGTTTTAGGATTAATTGGAACGTTTCATTTCAACAAAAACTCACAGCACAACATACAAACTTAAAAAAGAACAATGTCCCAAACAATAAGTTGTTACGTAATGAAAAATCAAAACATTTCATTCTGAAAATGTCAAAACGGGACATTTCCAACGGTTTTGGAATTCTTTTCCACGGTTGTTCTCCAAAGTGGACAACTTGTTGAAATCAACCTGATTTTGGAAAGTGGTGTGATTTGGGTGGAAAAAGGTTCTATCTGCATTTTCCTATCCAGCTCCAATTATCATCTTCTAGCCAAAATAGTGCTGTACCAATCGTGTTGTGGTGGGTCACCCCAACCTCACTGAGGGTGGGATCTGAAGTCTTTCTGGCTAACATTGTGGACTGAAGTCATTCTCGCTAACAGCTGAACATGTCTCACTAGAAAGAGTGTGCTGGCAAAAGTCACAAGTGTGCTCTCTGGTAAGAGAGCCCTGGTCAAGGCCAGTGGGTGAATTTCCTCGTAGCCGTGCCTTGCCCATGTCAGCTGGGACTTCTAAAACATGAGCTTCCTCCCAGCAGAATCCTATCCATGCACGTTGGACACATGCAAATTCTTCGTCCCATCACACCAATTGTCTGCCTAATCCAGTGCCCTGCATCTTATCAGACTCCTACATGTTAAATCCTTTATCGGAAACCTACAGTGCTCTTTGCTTCAGTAATAGTCCAGCAGAGTAAGGTACCTTGGAGTAGTAGGACTCCAGTTGTGAGAGCTTGCACTTAGCAGAGTGCTGTCTAGGCCAATCAGATATCTACCAGTGCTCAGCTGGAAACCTAGCTCTGTGAATTTTCTAACAGCAGCACTCTGGAACTTCAATAGTGTGAAGTTTATCACATCACTGCTCAGCCAAAGTGTCCAGCAGCAGATGCCCACTAGTAAGTGGCATTAGAGACTGTCTTCCCCTCCCCTCGGGTCTGTAAAGAGGCAAGGTCTAGGATGAGGATCTTCACAAACAACCAGGAGATTTAGCCCCATAACTGCCATCAGAATGAATGACTTTCAGTCTCGGTCCTTTATCTTAATGCTGCCTCAGCGCTCCTTGAGACCTTCAGATCCTGAACGTGTTGGACTGAAATTTGCAACGGAGTCTGTGTAAATGGCTGTATCCTATGGTAATGGATCAGAGCCAGCTGATAATCTCCTAGCATGGCACACATGATTATTGAGACCAGCCAGTGCGCCATCTGGGTTAAGTGTCTAATGATGCTAATTCTGGTCTGTGGTGTCCAGACTCACATGCGCTTTTCTTTTTCTCCTGCAGTCTGTCCATTCACTCATCAGTGACTTTAAGGATCCACCTACTGCTAAATACAGGGCTGCACATGTCTTCTTCACGGACTGTAAGTGCACTGCCTCTGACCCTCTCCTTCCATCTCCAATGTCTTGTCTGCAATTCTGACACACCGTGAATTCATAACGCACAAGAGATGCGGAAGTGTGGTAGGAAACAAGCAAGACTTATGGCAGGGGATTTGCAACAATCTGTGCCTGAGATCTGTAAAATGCCCCACAGAATCCTAGAAATCAGAGCTGGAGAAAGCCCTATTTGGGAATCCAGTTCACCCCCCCATCCAGAAAGGTTGTTCTCTGTGATATACATGCAAATACTGAGTCTAACCTAAATGACTCACACGATGGAGTGTTCACAATTTCTGTGAGAAGCTATTGCACAATCTAATTAGGCCTGTATTTCCTATGTTCAGCCTTCACTCAGATTCATCCCCTTGCTCCTGGTCATCCCTGTTGGAGCCAAGTGTTTTGGAAAGAGGAGATTTCTTCCAAGATCCCTCTTTTAAGGCACCAGAGGCTACATGCATCCCAGAAGAGATGTGTTAATTCTGCTGAAGTCAATAGAGTTACACCATTGATTCATTTAAGTCCCAGGGGGCTGATTCTTTTTCACCCCAGTATTAAAGTGGTGGGCTTCCCTTGACTTCACTGGAGCCACACTTGGGAAAAACTCGTGTGATAGAAGGCTGACTTGTGGCCTACATGCTTAACAGCATGGTTGCATTTTTGCACTGAACGCTGCCCACAAAGCACTCTTGGATGAGATGCAACAGCTATGAGGACCAACGATAAAACTGCTCTTGGAGATCATCAGATGAACAAGGGTTTTGTACCTGGGTGGTTTTGACCTTTGGTCATGAGGAACACATGGATTTAAAATGGCTGCTGAATGCTAACTGTCAGGGTGATTAATCACTGGAATAAATTGGCTAGGCATATTGTGGAACCCCCATCACTGGAAGTTTTTAAGAGCAGGTTGGACAAACAGCTGTCAGGGATGGTTTAAGAGGGTACTTGGTCCTGCCAGGAGTGCAGGGCTCTGGACTTGACCTCTCATGATTCCCTCCAGTTTCTGTGATTCTATGTTACAGTTTTCCTCCTTTTTCCAGCCTGCCCCGACGCCTTGTTTAATGAACTGGTGAAATCTCGTGCGGCCAAAGTCATCAAGACCCTGACGGAAATCAACATAGCTTTCCTTCCCTACGAGTCCCAAGTGAGTCTGGGAATGGGGGGCAGAAGCACAGAACTCATCCTAGCAGTCCTTCCATAGCCTAGGAGACCCTCGTGCATGGCAAGGGAGGGCTGGAAAGGAAGATGGTCTAGGTTTACCCTAAATGTTCTAGATGGGGGTAGGATGAACCGATGTCCCAGTGTCATTTAGATAAATCTAATGTTAGGGGTTTTGTCTTTTATAGGCAATTATACTGATCTCACCCCTCCACCCCCAAAAAAGTGTTCTGATTTTTTCACACTTGCCTAGCTCTGGGCCATGGTTTCCTCATGGAACAACCTGAAATAAGATATTAAATTAATAACCTCCTTTTTCCAGGGCAGGTTCTTTACTGCCTGCCCTCTTCTCTCAGCCTTGTCTCCTTTGATTATTTCAGGTCTGATCTTTTGTTGTATATTTACCCTGTGCTCCACCCCCACACCATGTTGTTGCCTATCATTGGCAGGTACTAGATACGCCTGCTCGCTGGACACCTCTAGGGAAGGGTGAAACCTGTGCCATCTGCTATGGTCCTGTGGGGGGCAGCTCATGTGACCAGGAACAGATGGCAGGCAACATTTCAGAGCCATTAACTCTTTAAATCCTAATGGTTGCAAGGATTTGCCTAGCTGGCCAAACCCACTGTGCCCATAGAGGGTAAAACTTTATCAGTAGATGGGACTAGAGATTGGTATCTTTGAATCCTGAGACAGTTGGTACAGACACCCTTAGCTGCCCTGGCTCCTTGGGTTCAGAAATGTCGTGGTTTCCCCTCTCCTCCAAGCCTGCTGAAGTACAGCTACAAACATGCTTCAAGAGCTGCAGGGAACGGATATGATTCCTGCTCGTGCTGCCAGCCTGGGACATCCTGCCTAAGGTAGAGCGGGTGTTAAACCTGAGAGGCCGATGCTAACGAAAGAGGTGACATGGGCTCATGGACAGGGCACCAGGCTGGGAATCAGAAGATGCCAGACCCAGGCCTACCACTGACCTGCTGTGTGACCTTGGACAGATCTGTGTGCCTCAGTTTCCCCAGCCTTTGGTGTTTGGGAGAAGGCAGAGATGAGTCTATTGCCATGTGTGTGATTTTCTGCTATGTCTCTGGGAGACCCAGCATCCCCTCCCGCTTCCGGTTCCAGCCCCAGCCTGCCCCTGGGCCAGATCTTGTGGAGGAGGCCTTGTGGCACTCTGACTCAGTTTCTCTGCTGGGCATATTATGCCCCAGCTTGAACCAGAACTTTTATGGCCTTTTGCAATTGCACCAGCATGAAAGGGGTCATAGAAGGCGGAAAAATGCCTTACTCTGTGTCGGTATAGCTCCTAGCACAATGGGCCCCTGATCTCAGGTGGGAGTCTCCAGGCACAGCTGTGCTACAGATAATAATAGTAATTATAGGGTGAAGTGCTGCAGTGGCCTGTGGATCTATTCTTATGAGTTTAGTTGTCTTTAGAGCAGCCCTCAACAAATCTATGTTTCTGGTCACCATGGCCATCAGTTTTAGTAGCCCATCGCCTAGCTCCACTGTAGAAGTATAATAGAGGAGTGCCCTCTGGCCACCAAAAGTAAAACTTCTGGTGCCAAGCTGGGAGCCAGTTTTGTCCCCCACTGCTTTAGGGACAACCTAAGCAATCAGCCAAGGGCCATGTCTACTCCAGTGAGCCTAGGCGAGAGTTGCGCACAGCTCACCAGTGTAGCAGTGCCACTGTAGGCCACTCTATACCGAGGGGAGTGACCTCTTCATCAAACCACCCTCCACGAGTGGCGGTATTTCTGTCAGTGGGAGACCCTGGCCTGCCAATGGAGCACAGTCCATACCAGCATGTCTGGCAGAGTAACTTGCATCACTCAGGGAAGTGATTTTTTTCACACCCTCAAGCAACATAAATTCTAGTGTAGACAGCCCCAGTCCAAGCATCCCTGAGTTTTGAGTGTGCATGGACACCTAACACAAGTCCCACTCCACATTTTCCAAACAGCCCTGCTCTTTATAACAGCCGCACGCCAACCCTTTGAGAGGTTTGAAATCTGGACCCCGACCTGAATGCTCTCTCTCCACTTTGGGTGCCTGAGCCCTGTGTTTTTGGGGCCCCCATGCTATGGTGCTATATACCGGCAGCTGCTGGCCTCGGCAGGGGACTGGGGCAGCCTTGCACAGGTATTATGATGGCTGGTCAAGTACATCGAGAGTGGTAATTAAAGATCTCTTCATCCGTCTCAACCCCACCTCCACCCCTCTTTGCTGGCTGATGGCTGGTTTGCCTGCCCACTGTCATTAGCTTGCTGCAGTGCTAAGATGGGGATACACCGGTGATAGGGGACAGCCCTAAAAATTCTCCTTGGGTTTTCATGTAAGCCTTGAGATGGGACTGTGATGGCACCTCTCTTGGCTGACACCCCGAAGATTAAAATGTGGCTTATTAGAGCTGAAAGCAGGAGCGGTTAAATCTCCGAAGTAATGTATCCTTAGTGGACTTGGCCCAGAAGGAGGCTTGCATCACACACTGACAGTGCTGGCGCTAGGTCAGAACGTGAGAACTGTCATTAGCAAATCTTTACAATCCTGGGAACATGTATTGTTCCCTTCCCTGCACCTCTTTACTGTGCCTTGGAGATGTGGAGAACAGACCCTTCCTAACACTACGCCAGTGTCATCCCAGAAGTCATCCAGCAGGGAGGACATTTCAGCATCAAGTGCCTGCCCCCAGGGCTGTGTGTATGTACCTGAGAGTTGTTGCCTCAGCGGGTAAATGTCTCCAGCCTACTTGTGTTTCCCTCAAAGCCTAATTTTAGCCAGGCGCCAAAGGCGTTTGAAGGAGAATTTGTTACATGAGCAGAACAGGGCAACAGCTAAATCAGGCATTGGACTAATGGTGAGGGGCCGCTGGTGAGGTATGATCGTATGTAGGGAGCATGTTTGGACTACCCAATTAAAACAAGCTGCCCGGTGCCTAGCTTTGGGGGAGGTTGAAGACCCCATAGTATGTTTTTAGGATGAGTAGAGGCAAGCTATAACATCCTGGCCAGAGTCCCCTGCCCAGGAAAGCTGGTGCTGAGCTGTTGGCTTTCCCTACAGACTTACACCAGTCATGGGCTGGATGTTGCAGAGTGCTGTACAATGCCTTGAGTATGACAAGGACTAATAAAGCATTGCTCTAGATGGGCAGCTGTGTTGCCAAGTGGGTAGAACAGTCAACTTGGACTCAAAACGCCTTGGGTCTATCACTTGTCTTTTCATTCCCCTGTGACTCAGTTTCCCCATCTGCAGGGTGGGGATAATGACGTCTACCTCTTGTGAGATCCACAGACGGAGAGTGTTATATAAGAGCTTGGTATGTTATTACTAGCCACGTGACTCCCCAAAGCTCTGTCTTCTCTCGGCTATTTCTTGGGTGCTTTCACTGTTGTGTTCACATTTAAGCTCAATCTCCACCATTCCCATCCCATCCAGGTTTACTCCTTGGATTCTGCCGATTCTTTCCAAAGCTTCTACAGTCCCCACAAGACCCAGATGAAGAACCCGATCCTGGAGCGCTTGGCAGAACAGATAGCCACCCTGTGTGCCACCCTGAAGGAATATCCAGCCGTCCGATACAGAGGGTAAGGCTCTGTCCATGGGTGGACTGAGCTTGAGGTCTCTCCTCGAAGTATCTCTTCGTTGAGAACACTGGGCTGGTTCCCACCCTATACTTCGCAGAGAGGACAGGGCTGGAATGATTGCCTGTCATTTGATGCTTCTCTAGAATATATCAAAGAATTATCAAAGGTCCAAGTGGTGTCCCTTTTTCCTCCTGCCCATGTCCTTCTTCACATCCATTTTCTTAATGGCAGTTTCCATCTGTTCCCTGCTGAGAATCCTTCCTTCCGTATTATCCCTACCTAAGAACAGCTCAACTTCCTCAGAAAAGTAGGAAGGTGAGCAAGGTGCTCCCAACAGCTGAGCCTATGACACAGAAGTGTGGCTGGGAAGGCACTGTGTTGAAGGCGGTGAGCACTCTCCAAGGAGAAGTGCAAAGAGCAGAAAAAATCTGCTGATGCCCCAAAGGTGGCTTCATGGGTATGATGAGAGCATCTGGCCCGCATCTTTTCCATGTGCCCTCCCAGGGTTTTACTTGGAGACTGGTTCTGTGATGAACTATGGTTCATACAGCCACTGTCCTCTCTTATTGTTTCCAGACATGCCTGGAGCTATATAATTCCTGGAAATTAGAATTGGCTAAAACAATCTGAGTTAAAGTATCTACAATTTTGGTTATTTTTCACCAGGCTCCTTCCCACAATCAGTGCTCACCATAGGCTGAAAGGCACAGGAGTGATGCAATGATTTTGCACCTTTCTTTCCCTCTCTGCTTTGCTAGAGATTACAAGGACAACGCCATGCTTGCCCAGCTAATCCAGGACAAACTGGATGCCTACAAAGCTGATGATCCAACCATGGGCGAGGTGAGTATAGGTGAAAGGGAAGGGAAGCAGACACAGAGCAGAAGTGCCCAGCTCATGGTCACATAAGTTAGCAGCAGAGCCAAAAACAGAACCTATGCATGCTAGTCCAGTGCTTGTCCACTAACGTCTCAAGTTCTCCTCATGAGCTATATGGAATGGGGAACTAGCTTTTTGTTTGAATTCACATCCTATCTGAGCTCTTCATCAGTAAACTCAGCCTACATCCAAGCTCAGACCACATGCTGCTGCATGTGTATAGAGATGCTACGCCTGGGGTCCTCTGCTGGAGGCACTCCTGCTGCAGAAACATGGAAAGTGCTCTGGCTCCTCGGCATCTCTAAGCATCAGGCAGGGACCATTGCTCAGGTTCAGTGATGTCTCACTGACTGATAGATCTGCTTGTGGAGCAGGTGTCAAGAGTTATTACATGAGCACCTGCTTTGCACAAGAACAGTGGCTCAGAACAGGTGCAGACAGCTATGCTGAATGGGGAATTTCATATTTGCTTCCAAAGTGGAGCAATTGTAGTCTTGCTTTACACTTGATCTTGAAAACTCAGGCTGGGGAGGACCTATCTAGCCCAACCTCTATGTCCTGGAGCAGAGCCTTACCCAGCAATTTCTGCATCCAGTCTGTTGGCATGGGGCTGAACCTGATTTTAGCAAGGGGCCTCTAATTTACCTGTTAAGGACTCTACTTGATGGAGACTCCACCCCACTCCTCAGTAACAACCATTTGCTCTTTGGTTTTGGTAGGGTCCGGACAAAGCTCGCTCCCAGCTCCTCATTCTGGACCGTGGCTTTGACCCCACCTCACCTGTGTTGCATGAACTGACTTTCCAGGCTATGAGCTATGACTTGCTGCCCATTGAGAATGATGTGTACAAGTGAGTATGGTGGTAACAGCCCATGAGGTGCAACATACCTTACCCCATAACCCCAATAACTCTGGCACATCTCAGCCTGATGGATCCTGACAAACTCTCACTCAACCCATGCCATGAGGCTTTGACACTCTGGCTCAAGGGGACACCCAAACTGGAAGTGTTCAAAAATCACATCCAGATATTTTGGCCAGAATCTCCCAGTGTCTCAACTGGTTTTAGCTGATAGACTGAGTGGTGCAAAATAATTACCATAGACAGAGCACTTGAAGACCTGCAGCTGAGAGATGCAATGTAGTTTGAGTGCAAAGCCTTTTAAAGAGCAGTGGGGGACTTTAGTTTTTGAAGCCTGTCATTTTAAAAATGCACACTAATTGTTAATGAAGGGTAAATCATTTTTATACTCAGGAGTATAAATATCTATCAAACTCTGGGAAGTGGCAAATGGCAGGAAGACGGACTAGGTCTTTTTCATGGCAAACTTCTATTACTATTTGTAACTATTTGCGCTATGGTAACTACCAGAGACCTCAACTGTGATCAGGCCCCTAGGGTTTCAGGTGGTGTACAAGCACAATGAGTTCCTAACCTGAAGAGGTTACAGTCTAAGTCAGGGGTTTTTAACCTTTTAGAGGTGCCACACCCCCTACAGCAATAGATGGTAACCCCACACCCCCACCAAAAAAAGTTCAATGGGTTGGCATTCTATGTTTAAATTACATGTTACTCCCACACCCCTTGGACTCCATTCCTGCACCCCTATGGGGTACAGGCACTCCAGGTTAAAAGCCCCTGGTCTAAGTAGATAAAACAATGTGGGAGAAGAAACAGGTGAAACATCTTGTCCTAGGTCACTGGTAGGACCAGGAATAAAACCAAGGTCTCCTGAGGCTCAATCCAGTGCTCCCTCTGCCTCAATGACCAGAGTTCCTTTTTTTGGTGAAAGGAAGAAGTTTTCCTACATCTTACCTGTTGTGTATTCATGTAGTCACTAGTACTACCCCTCAAAGTGTGGCAGAGTCAGGGAAGTGGGTGGGGCTGCTTGAAGGAAGACTGAACTCAAAAAAAGCCAACATCCCCTTCTTCGCTTTCCCAGTCCTAACCCCATGGGTAGAATGATTCCTCACTAAATCAAAATGGCAATTGCCTGAAATGGGAGTTTTCACTAGAGGCTGTTGCTGGCAGAATAAGAGTCTAAATCTAGTTTTACTCCAGAGCTCCCTGGAACCATCTGAAATAAACTTTTATGGGAGCTGCAATCCACTCTCCCTCTTAGACTCACCTGCATCCACACATCAGCTGTTTTGGAGACAGCAGCCCTTCATCAGCTGTTGAGTCCCTTCCACCTCAAACAGAGGGTGAACCCAACCCACCACACAGCTGATGAGCCCTCCCAGCTGCCTCTGTTACCCTGCCCCAGAAGGCACAGAGGTCCCAGCCTCTGTGACCACCTGACAGCACTCTGCAAGAAATGGGCCATGGAGCTCCATGAATTTGCAGGGCTTTACACTGGAGACTAGCTATAGACTTTATAAGCCACGTCCCCTTGCCTGTCATTTTACTGTTTGCACTGTGGTAGAAGCTAGGATCGTAGGACTGGAAGGGGCCATGAGAGATCATTGAGTTCAGTCCTTGCACTCATAGTAGGACCAAATACCAATTAGACCATCCACAGACAGGGACCAGGAGCCCAGTGCGTTAGGTGTGTACAAACATGGAACATAAGGACAGTCCTGAGTATAATTCTGTTGTACGTACATCCCAGAAGAGCAGTTTGGACCCTGCTGGACCGAGCATAGTGCACCCTGCTTGATACACAGGCTTTGGGATGTATTGGTTCACTGCTACTTGTGAGACATCCATGGACTCTGGGTTCAGGCTGGTCTCCCCTTTTTCTGGCCCGGGCTAGGGCTATAGGGTATGAGGTTCTCTCCATCAGAAGCAGGAGAGACCCTCCACTGTCTGTTTTCCCATGCTGTGAAAAGGTTTTTCAGCCTTCTCTTTTCTCCAGGTATGAGACAAGTGGCATCGGCGAGGCGAGGGTGAAGGAGGTTCTGCTCGACGAGGACGATGATCTCTGGGTCACCCTACGCCACAAGCATATTGCAGAGGTGTCCCAGTGAGTGCTCCCCCTGTTCCCCCTGCCACAGTGACGTGGCGGGTGGAGCTGTCACCCTGCTTCCAGGCCAGGGCAGGCTGTGTGCCCAGGGCTTGTACTGAAAGCAGCGATGAATTCATTCCACCGGCAAAAGGAGGAATGATGGCACATGCTGGGCAAGCATTTCAGCACAGCTCTGCCAACACACCTCAATCCTAACCAGCTCTCCCTTCTGGATTGAGGTCCTAGGATCTCACAGATCAGCTCATGCCCTGCAATCCTGATCCACAGTCCCCCTGCCTTAGCCGGCCAGAGCCTCTACACCCAGCTCTATCAATACCCTGCAGCCCTTTGCCATTCTTGTTGGAGCTTGCTGTCAACACTCATGGAAAGTTATGCTGGATTTTTTGATCTCTAAGGGTGCATCTACACTGGAACTTGGCACAAAATTCCCAGTGTGGGTAAACAGACCTGCACTAGCGTAACAGCAGAGCCAGGGAAAGATTGACCAGTGAGTTGGCTTAGTACATGATTGGGGGCCAGGCAGCTTTGGATGTTGGGGGGCGGGGGAGAAGCCCCAGCTCCCACCTATGCTAACCTGACTACACTGGCCTTTTTCATTCAGGGCTAGTGTGGCTGTCTCCCCACATTGGGAGGCACCTTTCAGCTGCTGTGCAGATGCAGAAAGACAAAGAGCAGAACCCCCAGTCTCATTCCCTGGGGGCCTGCGCCAGAAGGATTTAGTTCCCATGGCGAGAGAGGGCACAGATCAGTGCTGCCCCTACCATCACTGTAGGGTAAGACATAGGGCCAAGTTTCCCCTGCATTCCCCAGCTCGTGCAGCTCAACACTGCTGTTTTGCTCTATGGGTGCAGACCCCTTCCCTGTGGTTGTCAGCAATTCCCAGTATGCGAGCAGTACCAGACAGGTGGCACAAAGCAGCACAACTCAGTGTTCACCTTTGGCTGCTGCACGTCTGTCACTGCAGTCAAGGCTGATTAACGCTATCTCCTGCACCCAGATCCACTAGCATTTTGCAGCCTTCTCCCTTTCCTTGCGTATCAGTAAACCCCCAAACTTCAGACCCCTCCCCAGCTCCCTGCTGCCTCCTTTCCTGGGTCAGCAAGGGACACAAGAGGGTGAGGCAGGCTCTGGACTCATAGTGCATCTCTGCCTCTTGGAAGCTTGTGCCTGGAGCTGTCAGCTACCTGCCATGGGCCCCACAGGCTGTGCTATGTGGGGATATCTCACTGCTGAATTTTAAGGTGGGATTTGGATGTCTTGGCCCTTGCCTTCAACAGCTGCCAAGAGGGAATGGGTGAAACTGCAGGGCATCAAAGAAGGAGGGGATGGGCTGGGGCCAAAGAATGCAGGGATGGAGAAGGTTGCTGATCATCCTATCCCTTTCTTTCCAGGGAAGTCACCCGGTCTCTAAAGGAATTTTCTTCCAGCAAGAGGATGAACACTGGCGAGAAAGTGAGGCCATAATTCATGTTGAAACTGTGCTGCTGCTGCTGGCCACCTCACTCCCTGGTGCACTGAAGCTGTGTATTAGAGACATGTATGAGGAATGAGCATGGAGCAAGGGAGGAACCTAGGTTCTTGGGGGATGCTTAAGGCCCAATCCCACAAGGCACCAGAGGCCCTGCAATCCCTGCCTCTTGTGGGCCCTTTTTGCAAGGAGGGTAGAGCACAGTACTCCCTCACTGCTCCATCTAGAGACTCAACTGCTGATGGGTCCCATGATGGGCATAACCTGAGCCCCAGGGCAAGGGA
Organism: Podocnemis expansa; assembly: GCA_007922195.1. Taxonomy (NCBI): domain Eukaryota; kingdom Metazoa; phylum Chordata; order Testudines; family Podocnemididae; genus Podocnemis; species Podocnemis expansa. The sequence goes on from ML682047.1 coordinate 5,591,140, forward strand.
GAACAGGAAGGCGGGTTTCCTCCTCCTCATCAATTGCACATTTTAGCAGTACAGGACTCACTCGCCAGGGTGGTGCATCATTGCCTGTATCCTGCATCAGCCAGAGGACAATGCCAGACACTTAGGGTGCCTTACTTCTTCCCCGGCCTTCCTCCTGAGGATGGCAAAGATAATCGAATCATAGGTATGGAAGGGACCTCATTAGGTCATCTAGTCCAACACCCTGCTAAAAGCAGAATCACTCCCACTAAATGATCCCAGCCTGGGGTTTGTCTGACTGGGCCTTAAATGTTTCCAAAGATGGAGATTACATTGCCTGCCTAGCTAACCCATTCCAATGCTTCATCACAATTCCTAGTGAGAAAGATACAGCAAGGGAAGTCATGTCCACTCCTTTCCTTGCAGACCACTATGCGGGACCTGTCCCAGATGCTGAAGAAGATGCCCCAGTATCAGAAAGAACTCAGCAAGGTAAAATACCTGAGGATAATACATTGCTGTTTACAGAGAGGAATTGGGGCATGAGCTTGCTGCCCTATAATATGTTGAAAACTGGCCTTTTTCCTTCAGCTAAGGCAGCAGTGTTCACACTCAGGTCAGCTAGCAAGCAGTGATCAGTGGAGCCCTTGGTGGTGATCCACAGAGAGTCTTCTATAAGGCTCAAGTGTTTGGTTGGGCAAGCAGGAAGAAAGTGGGCCTATATAGGAAACTGTTCCTCATATTGATGGGAGTAGGTAGAAAGCACTTTGCTAAACTTTGTGTTATTTTTACAGTAGAGCTCAGGTCTTGCACCTGAGATCAAGGCCTGTTGTGTGAGGAACTGTACAGAGAGACCCCCAAAGAGCTCAAAATAAAATGAAAGACAGAGAAACCTGGTCTAGAACTAGGTCTCTCGTCCATAGCTCCCGCTGCAAAGGGTTGTTGTCTGTGTCATTCATTCTCGTGGCACAAAGGGCTGGTGATGAGGGGGAACTCAGCTTTAGCAAAAGCTCTGAGAGAAGCTTCAAATGCCAGCTGTGGTTTTGCAGCCCCTGTGGGATGCCTCGCAGGGATATGTCTAACCCCACAACTGGGAATGGACAATTTTCATAGAGCCCATTTTCAACACAGAGCCCTGGGAGGTCAGAGACAGGGCACATTCGGGGGCAGGCCTGGCGGGGCTGTTCACACCTACACCCTTAAATACAGGGCCAGGCCCTCCGTAGGTGGGGGTGTCTCAAAAACGGAGGCTATGGCCCAGGGAGTTGGTTTTAAGCTGTGGGGAACTGTCTGCTGCCACCACTGCTAGAAGCATCTCTTTGTGTCTCCTTAGTACTCGACTCACCTGCACCTTGCTGAGGACTGCATGAAGCACTATCAAGGCACTGTCGACAAGCTCTGCCGAGTTGAGCAGGTATCAGTCTCTTCTCTCCCCCAGCTCCACATGGTTTCTATACAGTCAGCACCAACTGAGAGTCTCGGAGCCCAAGGCTCCTGCAGAACCCAGCGGTGACTCTCTCCTTCACCAGCGCACCATTCTCCCCAGACCTCCTGGGGCTGTTCCTGGGATGCTTGACTTGGTTTCACTGCCCCGGTGCCTGGTCTTTGAATGCTCTGCAGCAGGGGCCAGGGCCGCAGCACAGCCAGCTCTGACTGCGGTTGAGGGAGGCAGAGTTTTGTGCTGCCAAATGATGGCAGTCCAGGTAGGGCAAGATTGTGTGTTCTGGATTTAGGTGCCATTTGTTCCCCCTTTACAGAATCTCCTTGAATGCATCTCATCCCCTTCCCAGGTGGAAAGAAAAGCCTCTGGAGACAGGTGTTAAATGCGCCATCATCTAACTTTATACTAGTCTCTCCCTCCTCCCCCTGCCCACTAAAAGAGGCAGCATCACTGGAGACTCTCCCCTCTACTGAGGAAGTCCTCAGCCCTAGACCCTGCACTGTGGAGAAGGGGCCTATTCTGGGTGGTGGTGTTGCCTCCCCAGCTGCCCAAGAATGGTTGGGGGTCTTTCATCTGTCACCAGCCCAGGTATCTCCTGGCTGCCACAGTCTAAACCTGCCCCTTGGAAGGTCAACAGCCTCACTTGGTTGGGTGGCATTTTAGTCATCACCCGCAACGCAATCAACCTCCTGGTGCAGAAACAGATCTGGCTGCTCACTCCTTCAGCCTAGTGACCCACCTGTATCATCTAACTTGGTTCAGTTATTAGCCCATCACAAGGAAAAAAAATTAAAACAAGCCTAGCATCTTCTTTGAGTCCATACAGCAAGGAGCCCATGCCTCGTTCTCTGCTCACTGGTAACTGGGTGTAAGTTGGCCTAAGTGAGTCAGAGACCAGCTTCCCCCTCTAGTTGGGCCAGAGGGTTCCCAGGGTGGCTTTCATCATGGCCTGGGAAGGACTCCAGGCTTAAATTGATAATGAGCTTCTACGTTCTCTGCAGGATCTGGCTATGGGCACTGATGCCGAAGGGGAGAAGATCAAGGACCCCATGAGGGCCATTGTCCCAATCCTGCTGGACGGGAACGTCAGCACTTACGACAAGATCCGGATCATCCTGCTGTACATCTTCCTGAAGAATGGTAGGGGGAGAAAGCGCAGACAGGTTGCAAGGGATGGGCAGATGGCCTTCCCTGGGTGCCGGAGGTCAATGGAGAAAGGCAAGAGGGTGTGAGGAAGGAGAGACGATGCAGAGGGGGGACAGAAGGAAAGTGGGGGGGATAGATCTCATTGCCCACTCTTCAGGCATGACCCCTGTCAGACAGTAGGGAACAGGAGTTCTTTATACCTGTAACCCATAAAGATTTTTAGCCTGTGTACAGGGCATCAGCTGCTCAGATGATGAGTGATGAACTGCTCCCCTCAGTAATAATTCTGTAACACCGATCAGCACTTTACTTTCTGGCCTCACAGCCCTCTACAAACGTGCCAGCAAGACGGAGCCTTCCCACGGGGCTGTGACTCTCCTTCTCTGCCAGATGGAGGAAACAGTGGCATGGAGAGGGGCAGCAATGACACAGACACCTAGCACTTTGGTAGCAGAACTGGGAAAGGAACCCCAGCCTCCTGACCTCTTGAGCTACCCTCCAAACCACTCAGCTTCCTGGGCTTCAGATAGGCTGCAGGAGATGCAGAACCCATGTGCACAAATAGCAGCTCTTTAGAGAAGAGTGGCTTGGAGGAAGGGAAATGATGGAGCCAGGGAGATGGGATGGGAGTAAATGCATGGTTCTTGAGTTGAGTGAGGTACCTCATTATCACTGATGCTCACGACTACTGATGGGTGGGTGGTGACCCCAGAACAGTTTCAGTTTAGGGAACTTCTTTCCATTTCTAGGGATCACTGAGGAAAACCTGAACAAACTGATCCAGCACGCTCAGATTCCACCTGAGGACAGCGAGATCATCACCAACATGGCCCACCTCGGGGTGCCCATCATTACAGACGTAAGCACCCAACAGAGCCTACTGAATCAGAACTGTTGAGTCCCTGCATCAGCCCCAGACATGCTTACTTATAGCTGAGGGAGAAAATCCGAACGATAAGCATATTGTGCTTCCAGCCTGACCAGACCATGACTGACTCTGGTTCTCCAGTGGTCACCAACTGTTGCATCAATAAACAGCAGCCCTCTAACTGTCCTGGATTAGGACTAGCCATTGTCTGGTAGACACCAATAGAGGAAGCCACTAAAACAAACAGCTGAATTCTTATTGTTTACGGGTTGAAGTTAAATCCCAAAGGGCCAGTGCCGCTTGATCTCACAGAAGCAGGGAGGAAGGAAGTGCTGGCAGTTCTGTAACAAGGAAGAATTACCCAAGTTCCAAAGGCGCAGCTGTGTTAGGCTAGCAAAGCAAAAAGAGCAAGGAGTCTTGTGGCACTTAAAGACTAACAGATTTATTTATCGCATGAGCTTTCGTGGGAGAAAATCCCACTTCATCAGATGCTTTGAAGAGCTTGGAAGGGGGAATTAGTGCCTCTGGGACCAACTAATGTGCTCATCTCTGGGTCAGAAGGTTGCAGATCCAGCCCGACTGGGACTTTCTCTCATATGGTGGGGAGATTTCCCAGAGTTGCCAAGTTGTAGATGACTAAGGATAAGTGGAACCATGTGGGGAGACATAAGAAACAATACCCCGCCTCCCCACCCATCATTGTTTAGGGCCCTAGCCTCTATCCCTTCCATTCACACCAGTGGAAGTTAACAGCTGGCTGCAGCCATGTGAAGGGTCTGGATTAAACTGACTGCTCCCTATGAATCCAGTGCTGTATTGCTCTGGGTGCTGCATAAACCCCTGTGCAATCATCAGTGATCCAAACCTGCTACTCCTGGGGCAGGGAGAGGCCAGTGGAGAAAAACCCAGTGTTTTATTTCCACTGTAAGGTTCATTTGGGGGCCATGGTAGGAGCTGGACTGACAGCCCTGAAGACAAGTTCACCCATCTTCGAAGCATCTGAGGAAGTGGGATCTTCTCCCACGAAAGCTCATGCAAAAAATAAATCTGTTAGTCTTAAAGTGCCACACAACTGCTTGTTGTTTTTTTAGCAGACATGCAGACTTCCTTAAGTCCTCTTTCAATGGGCTGAGTGGCAGCAAGAACCCTTTCAGTGGGTAACGGCCAGTCCAGTTTTTCTGGCCCAGTCCAGTGGTTCTCAACCACTGTGTCAGGACACATTGCTGTGTTTCCACATGGTGGTAAGTGGGTCGTGAAGATGGCTGGATTCATCCGGGGGATGTGGGCTGGTGTGTCCTGTAGGGTCATATCCCCCCAGTAGTTGTGTTGCAGCCTGAAAAAGATTGAGACTCACTGGCCTAGTCACTCAGCTTTCTGCTGAGCCTGCCAAGTGTGGGTGGAGAGGGAGAACAAGAGAAGAAATTAGGACCAGCTTCTACATGGTGAATGTGGGGGGAATTGAACTGTTGCCATACAACTTATTTTGTGCAGGCCACTGGACATTGCCCTTGGATGGTGGCAACATTTTGGTTCCTGCCACCCTGGCTGGATTTGAATGGTTATCCTAACAGGGAAGGTTTCACACCCCAATACCAGTTCCCCCTTCCTTCCCTCCACACAGTCCCCTCTCTGAAAGCCCCCTCCCGTGTCCTGCAGGCTTAGTGACCAAGCCTTCATTTTAAGACCTCTTTGCATGTGTCGTTTGTGTCCAGTCCACCTTGCGTCGCAAGAGCAAGCCGGACCGGAAGGAGCGCATCAGTGAGCAGACCTACCAGCTCTCGCGATGGACCCCCGTCGTGAAGGACATCATGGAGGTAATGCAGCGAGGAGCAGAGGGACAGCAAGGGAGGGAGACGGGGTGGAAGGAGAAGTGTTGCTAGTGGAGATTTTCATGAGATTTCTGCATGGTGCTTAGCAAGGCAGAGTCTTGGGGCAGCAACTATCTGTTCTGTATGTACAGTGCCTGGCACAGTGGGGCTCTGTCCATGACTGAAGCTCCCAAGCATGACAGTAAAACAAATAAAATAATGCATCTGCTTCAAGAGCCACATGGTCCTTTACAGCACTGACTCTCTGGGCCGTATCCCTCAGTTCACTAAGCAGGACAGCTGCTGGGAGAGCATGCTGTATGCTCTGATCTAGAGACGTGATCTCTTGATTCCCCCCGACCCCATTTAGGATTACATTTAACCAGATGTGCAGACTGATCCAAAGCTATGGGTGCCCTACCCTTCTGGAAACCAACCCCAAATGCTGGCCTCGGTGAGCCAGTCACCTTGTATCCCTGGGCTCTGATATCACACAGAGAGAGTGGTGCCATGGTGGAGCAGAGTGGGATGGGGTGGAGTAAGGAAATAAATTTACTCAGTTCCTCCCCTCCAGCCCCAGTTCCAAAAAACACCAAGTTTCTGAGCCTGCCTGGCACAGAGCTGCGCCGGGTTTGAAAAGACATTTTCCAGGCTGACCTTTCATGGGTAATTGCAATAATCTGCTCTCCAGTCAGAGTTGGGCAACCGTGGCAGGTGAACTGGGGCCAAGCTGTTCAGTGCCGGACAGGTATTAGTATCTCAGTGACGCAGTTCAGGAAGGACCATTGTCTAGGCTGCCACCTAGTGCCAAAAGACAGCCCTGAAGAGGAGCCCAGCCATGGCTTTTGAGAGGTGGATATGTCCCATAGGAGAGTGAGAGCCGAGAGGAAAATCCTGCAGTCATATCTCTTTGACCTAATAGAGGTGGAGCAGAGCTGCAAAGAGCCAGATCTTAGATCTCATCATCATGAGAGGAGAACACACATCTGTGTTCATGGGATCCTCAGGCTAGCTAAGGAGGAGTAAACACCATCCAGCTACCTAGGTCCTAGGGTTTGGACAAGATGTACCTTACCCCACTCAGGTTATTCCACAACTTTGCATTCCAGGCTTTTACACTTCTCTCTGGTGCAAGTCACTGCCAGAAAGCGGCCATTACTACTTACGAGTGACCCAAGCCTGTGTTCTTGCACAGGCATAATTCATAATCAGGTGTGTGAAAAGCCCCAACTGGCTAAGAACATAAAAACTGGGTGGTAACAGATTGCAAATCCTAGGGCTGATTCAGCCTGATACTCTTCTAAACCAGTGGTTCTCAACCTTTTGTGTGTTGTGACAGACTGGCAATGTGCACGACCCTAGAGGGCCCACCCCAACCCGAGGCCAAATCCAGCCTCCCACCCAGCTCTCCGTGACACACTTACTGGTATGACAGAGTGGTTGAGAACTGCTGTTCTAAACAAAAAGGGATCTCTGCCATCACTTGGCATAGACTCAGCAGAGACACTAGGCTTCAAAGTGACAAATTCTTGGAATATTATATGGATTGTGGGTATTGGCATAGCACCTATGAGCCTGAGGTGAGGCCACCTCTTGGTGCTGTATGAACTGAACAGTTGGTTCCTGCTCCTGAAGAGGTCCTAATCCATTAGTGAAATGGCTGGACCCCTGCTGAGACACTGTGGGGCAGCGCTTTGGCTCTTAGTGATGCAGTACAGAAGGAAGCTTGTTTTAAGCACACCAGTGGGCGTGTTGTTCCCACGTGGGAAGGCAGGGAAGAGTAGTTACTATTTGTGATGGGGTGTCGAGGAGATGAGAGGTGGGCAGAGGAATCTTGTACACAGACAATCGGAAAAAAAACCCAACAACACACCATTATCTCTTGACTGCCAAGAAATTGATCTAATGAATGCTGTATAAGTGCTGTGAAATCCACCACAAACCCAGGAGAGAGGAGACAGACTTGGGATGCATGGCCCCAACTTTGGCTTTGTCCTTGACTCTGTCAGTCCGTCCACCTACCTCCCCTTCACCATGCTCCCCTTTGCCTCCCTGGCTGTTTCCTCTTCTGCCATCCTCTGGGTTTTTAACACCTCTCTTGTCGCTGACCCTTGCTGAAGGCAAGAACGAGGCACTGATCTGAACACCCTGACCCTTGGCTCAGCCCTGCACCAGTAGGAGGCGGGGTAATGACTGAGTAAGTCACCAGAGCAGAGGGCCATGACTCATGAAGGATGCACGGCACACCAGGGCTCCTAGCAGGTCCTGCTGGGGCATGGTACATCATAATCACCTTGTCAGGCTTGAAGACCAAGTGAGCAACAGCTGCAGGATGTGTTGTGAACCAGCACAGACAAAAAGCTCTCATTTAGGAACCAAACGGCTGGCTTGTTCCTGTTCTTCCTCCCATTGTGGTGTTACCAGTGCTGGGAACCCATGGGGTGACTCAGCCGGCTTTTCAGTTGCGGGTGCAAGGGGCAAGCCTGTGGATTTTACTGCAGCATCGGTCACATTAGAGCAGGGGTTGGCAACCCCTGGCAAAGGGGCCAAACCTGGCCCATGCACTTATTCTGAGCAGTGCATGGGGCTCCTGGGGAGTCTGGCCAGCAGGGAAAAGGAAACATGGTGCACAAGGCTCCTGTCTCCTGCTGGGAATCATGGCACAGATGGGAAAAAGGGGTCCTGTCCCCTGCTAGCCCTGCCCCCAGCTAGGGAGCCCAGCCAGAGGGGATAGGAGCCCCATGTGTGGGGACAAGGAGTCCCTCGCCCTGCTCCCAGCACCTGGCAAATGTTCTGACCCCTGCATTGGAGTCTAGCCTTGCAAGCCCAGAGCTCTGCCCTCTCATGCACATCTGCGAGAAGTAACACCAGTGGATTACTCTGGATTGCCAGGGTGTGCCAGTGCGGTGTGTTCCCAGAGCTGGAGGCAACTAGCCCCACTATCTGTCAGCAATGCAGCGATTGCTTGGGAAACTCCAGCCAAGTCTACCAGACACCACTGCACTGGCCCCACTAAACCAGCTTAAATGCACAGCCTGGTTTAAATGGGGGCAAACCCTTATGTGGACACATTTGCTTCAGTTCAGCAGAAGTAGACTGGTAACAGGAGGAAGCTAAACTAGTGGAAGGGAGATCACATGGGGGCTTGCACTGATGTAACTGAACTGGTTTAAAAACCAATTTAAGTTAAATTTGTGTAGCTTTTCCATCTAGACAAGGGCTTGGGGAGCGGCACTGTAGTTAGGAATGACAAAGGGCCATTATGCTAGAGGACCTGTAGGGACATATATTGTTTATGCCTATGGCCCCAGCGCAAGTGGTTGCTGGACACCACATTTGCACATGCACTTGACCTCTGACAGCAGGAGTGGACAAGGAGGGAGCTTGCCAGCCCCCTGCCTGTCCCCTTGGTACCTGGTGATAGCATGGGGTGGGGGGTAGGCTTTCCTTTGCACCTTGGTGGGGATTTGCAAAGGAGTCTAAGGAAGTTATACACCTAACTCCCTTAGGATCCTTTGAAAGGCCATTCTTTATAACCAGCCCTAGGATCAGACTCGACTAGGCGACCTGTGAATCCCAGCAGAGACCCCTTTTATGACTGTTGAATCCAAGCTAAGATTCTGGGAGATCCCGCACAGTGATGCTATGTACCACAGGCTAGGTTTTTCTTGGTCCAACTGCCTCAATTTTATCTTCTTTACAACCCAGTTCCAGTAAGGGCTCAGCCCCGTTCCCCACAGTTCCCTTGAAGGTGGGTCAAATTTTAATAGCAAATGTCATAAATTGGTCTCAGTCTCAAGAGAATTTTAGCCCCCAAATCATTGCAGTGCCAGGGGTCTCACCCAGGGGATTTAGGCTCCTGACTTCCACAGAATGCCTAAATACTTTTGAGGATATGGTCCTAGCAAGGCACAGAATGGGCCCATGCGATCCGACATTCCCCAGTCTGCAGCATTGACTCTCCTAGCTTGATAAAGTGTGCTCAGGAGACCCTCACTGCACTGACGCAACAGATCTGCTGCCTTATAGGCCTCTTCCAGTGGCCCTCTGTAATCCAAAGCTTGGCATGTGGGTGGCTTAGGTTTCCGACGTGCCCTAGGCATTCAGTACTGGGTGCCGTCTGTGACCTGCATTATAGAGATTGACTCACTGGCAAACTCAAGAAAGGGCAGAGAAACTCGAGTCACTGCAATTCAGGGCTAGAATAAGCCTTGAGAGATAACCTACTCCATCCGCCCATTGGATGGGGCAGAAGTCAGTTAATGCAAGAGCACGGTGGTGGCTGGTCTCTTTTCAGTGGGACAGGTCGTGAATAATTCTGCCAAGGCTCCTATGAGAAAGGCAGGGTCCACACCCTGGGGGTAACCCCATCACCTAGGTCCATGCAACCAGAAGGCTGACGAAGACAGCATCGTATCAGCTTGGCTGCTGAATACTGACCTCAGGCTCTTCTCTCCCCAGGACACGATTGAGGACAAACTGGACACCAAACATTACCCTTATATCTCCACCCGCTCCTCAGCCTCCTTCAGTACAACTGCAGTCAGGTAGGAAGAGGGGTTCCCAGGTCCTTTTTGGGAAAACTGCATCTATAAGCCTTATGCAATTCCTTGCACTCTGCCTCCGTCTCACAACTTCATGACTTTGAAGCTCACAGAATGGCTCACAGTCAGGCCCCGTCCTAAAGATGGGAACTGAGGCAGGAGGGTAGATAAATGACTGGCACAACAGCACACTGCTAATGTGTGGCAGGGCCAGGAATTGAACTCAGGTCAGCCAAGTCCTCATGCAGAGTCCTAACTAAATTTAAGCCCTGTTAGTCTAGTCTAGCAAAACACACAAGCAGTCTAGTGGCACTTTTGCCATGAGCTGCTTGAAGTGTGGTTCCTTCTACACAGTGTGTGCCACTTTCAGCCAACCAGCCTTTCTGCACACCTAACCCCGCACGCAACTGATCTCCTGTAACCCATTCAGACCATTCTTCAGCTTGCCTTGTAACTAGGACCAACAACTGTGCCTGTGTAACAGGTTAAACAACTCCCCTTCCTCCCTGCTCTCCACATTGCTTGGCCTTGCATATGTTTTGGTTGCCCCAGGAAAGAATAAGGAGCAGGTAAAAAAGGGAGCCAGAGAGAACATGGTCACACTTATTAAAGGGTTTATCAATGTTTAGGTTATGCCCATTTACATCTCTAGCCTCATTTCCCCATAAGTTCTCTTACCTTTCAGGTGAGTTCAAAGATTTCTAAGGACACCCACTTTTCTCAGTTCTCTCTACCCAGAGAGATCCCTGCTCCATCAGCTGTTTTCCCTTAGCACGCCTTCAACCTCCCCTCTTCTAATCCTGTGAATGAGCTGGGTCAGGCTTATATGGCTCAGGCCCACCCCATTGCCAGCAGGTTCTGATGGGATTGGTTAAGTGGAGTCAGCTGTTTGTGGGGGATATTTTTACCACCCCTGTATGACTTTTCACTCTATCACAACCTCCCAAAATGCATTGTCTTCTTTGCTGGTCCCCTGCGCACTCACTCCCTGCCTGAGGTATCAGAGAATAGTTGCTGAGATTTTCAGACGATGCACTGGCATGTACACAGCTGGGCAGCAAGGCTGACGTGGCTGCACAGACCTGGGTGGGAGAAGTGGCCGTCTGCACACAGCTCATCCCTGTTGATGTGGTGGGGGTGTTGGTAACTCACTACAACAGTATGCGTACTTGGCCCACAGTTGCTGCAGCACCAGCGACTCACAGTGACTCTGCTTTTGTTGTTCTCCCTCTGTTCAAAGTGCCCAGAGCAAGGCAGGGACAGGCATGTGGGTGTGAGGTGTGCCTCTCTCCTGTCCTGCAGGAACACTTGTTCAAGGCCTGAATTTGAATCCTGAACTTCCCCTAAACTGGAACACATAGTGTGGGAAAATGGTGTCAGAAAGTGTAGCAGGGTTTGTCAGCCGGGCACAAATCTGTGTTAAGTCATGCCTCAGTTTCCCCATCTGTAACAGAGGGGGAGATTATTGCTAAATGAAAAACATTTAAGATTTTGGCTTGCAAAGTGTGAACTTTCATTATTGCTGCCTGGTCTGATACTATTTAGCATTTTCTAAAAAAAGAAAACACATAACCAGTTAACCCTCCCAACAGTCTGAGGAGGGCAGGCAGCACTGTTAAGCTCTCCACTTCACTGTGAACCTCCCTGCTTTGCTTTCATCACATGCACTGTGGCTTATTCAAGACCGCAGGCTGAGTCACAGCCAGAACTCCTGGGAGCAGACCCCAGGCGTCCTGTCTCCCTGGCTTGTGCTCAGACATCAGGCCACATCTCTCACTCAGTACTGCCCAGAGGCTCTCTCATCTGTAGCAATAAGCAGACATAGGAGTTGATTCGCCCTCTGTGTAGTAATTGGAAAGCAATCCAAGTGCAGATACTCCACAGTGCGTTCCACCTCACTCACTCCTCTCTTCCCTTTCTAGTGCCCGCTACGGACATTGGCACAAGAACAAGGCCCCTGGTGAATACAGGACTGGCCCTCGCCTCATCATCTTCATCCTGGGGGGCGTAAGCCTGAGCGAGATGCGCTGCGCCTATGAGGTGACGCAAGCCAGCGGGAAGTGGGAGGTGCTAATAGGTGAGCTTCGCGGACAGCGTGGGTGGAGCCGCACACAGCTCCGTGGTGATCTCTGCTCCATCCCATGTTTCTGTGTCTCATCCTCTCTCTACGTGCCATGACTCTCTGTGCCAAAGGCAAGCGAACAAAATCCAGTCTCCAGATGCCTATGGGGGAAGGACCCTGTGTGGAAAGCTCCTTTCCCAACCCCAGCTGAGGCCATAGGATTTGTCCCTATAGACCAGGCGTGGCCAAACTGCGGCTCGGGAGCCACATGCGGCTCTTGAATGAAAAAGCATGGCTCGCAGAAGAACATCAGCAAAATCAATTTAGTAGCTAAAAGCATATGGCTATATGGCTCAGTGCGGCTCTTGAAGGTTTAATAATCAACTTGTGTGGCTCTTGAGTTCCATAAGTTTGGCCACCCCTGCTATAGACCATTGATCCCTGATGTTGGCAGTGTCCAATATTTAATATTACGGAGGAAGGTGACTCAGATCCCCCAGCCAGTTTTTCAGTGCGCCACAAGAGGAGGGAGGTTAGGTGGAAGGAAACGAAAACTTCCTTTCTGAGCCCTGAAATGATCAGTTTTGCTCCTGCAGCATAAGACTTGATTAGTTCCTGTCACACCCTGATGGTTTTTATTACTCAGAAAATGCACACAGCTCCATAGCTCTCCTTCGCCAGGGTGAACGCTTGGGGGACTGCCCCAGACCCAGCATCGAATATGTTTATGTTCCAGGGGCAGAGCCAAAAATCCAGCTTGTAGCAGAGGCCAGAGGTGCCCCAAACGCACAAGGGGAGGAGGACTGGCTAAATGCATGATTCTGACAGGGAGAAAAAGACCTTTTCCTTGCTGCAAGTCAAGCCTGGAGTGCACTGTCTGTCGGTGCTTGGGCTGTGGGTGGGTCAGGAACACCAGGAGTTGTGGGGCAGTTGCGAGGGGTATCGGAGAATTGATGCCAGATTCTAGTGAGTGCCCTTCGGCCCTCACGTTCCCGAGTACGAAAATCACTCATGCTGGCTTCCCTGGCTGGGCTAGCACTCTGGGCTCAGTTGAATCCACTCACACCTGGGTCTTAAACTCATCACTGCTCGGCTTGACAGATACAAAATGTAGGCTGGGGGCATCCCTCATGGGTTCTCTAACAACCAGTTCCTCATCTGATCACTGGATTTTCTCCACTCCTTCCCCTTAACTCTCCTGCCCTCACACCCTGGTCAGCCATCTCTTAGCGCAGTCTGTGTATACGTCCCCATCGTAGCGGAATAGCTAACGTTAACGTGCTCTCTTGTCCGTGACTCTGCGATCGTTGCATGTGTGTTTAACATCCCCTGATGACAATGAGCGTCTCACCTCCTGGGTGGCAGTGGTTTACCTCCGGGCCTCCTCGCTAAGCAAGATTCTGACTAAGGGCTCCTCCATTAAGAGTCCTTCAAAGTTTCTCTCACAGAAGATGCTGCAGTGTACACGGGAGTCAATGGGAAGACTTCCACTGACTTCAGTGGCTTTGGATTTGGCCTTGAGTGCTCCTGTGCTTCCTTGAAGCCTTGCAGCTCAGCTGAAGCGAGGGCTGGGGGAGGAGATGGGTGATAGACTGTTGCTGGTTTCTTCATTCAAGCACTTTAGCTACCCAAGGAGGTCCAATGGTAACCACATAAACCTGGCCTCTGAGATCATGCGTTAATGCATGCAATGTTGTTCACCCATGTGTCAATTTATCCCCGTCTCTCTCGCTCTCACTGGCTTTCTCACACATCCTCACCTGCTGTGTATTATGAATATTTAGGCCTAAGTTGGCATGTTCCTTTAATTTATTTCTGTTCAAGAAGTCAGCCGCCTCTGTTCTCTCACAGGTTCTACTCACATTCTTACTCCCACCAAATTTCTCATGGACCTGAGGCACCCCGACTTCAGGGACTCCACTAGGGTATCTTTTGAGGATCAGGCTCCAACAATGGAGTGAGAGCCAAAGAAACAAAGTAAAAGCAGCTTATTAAAGAAAAGAAACTCTTCCACGTGGAAGGGTTTTCTTTGATTCTTCCGTCACTCTTTTTCTTTAATTATTTATTATTTTTACTCTTTTCTTTCTTTAAAACTTTAATTTGGTTCTTTGATGAGAAAATGCTTGCCGTTCTTACTACCGATTTGAAAATGTGCCCAGCACTGCCTCCATTAATCGTATACCATGAATCTCTTTTTGGCCAGGCCTTGTTGGCATCCTCATGCCATTAGTTACCCATCACGTAGTCATGGAGATGCAGGAGGTAACAGGTCGCTGGCTTTAACTTGACTGGAGAAACACTTACTGTTAAGGGCATCTGAGTAGAGAAAGGGTACATGGTGGCCTCATGATTTGCAGGCCTTGTTCAGAGCATGTGTATGGATTTAGAGCCTGAGTTAGGCCCAAATGGCACATGTATGGATGTGCAGCACGAGTAGAAACTACGTGTAGCTGAATCAACAGAGTCCCCTACTTTGGCTTCAGAGAGGATAAACAGATCACGTGTTAGGACATTTCCAGGTGGCAGGAGCCGCATTGACTCCTTGTAGGATGCAATAATTGGCTGGCATCATGTTACTGTCGGATAATATTCACCTCCATACAGATGATGGTCTGTCTTTCTCCCATCCACTCGTCAGGAGAATGATGAGGGGTTGATATAGCCTATCTCATGCAGCTTGCTCCTTCGGGGACTATTTCAGTCCTCTAGCGCTATGATATCATGGGATGTCACGGGGGAAAAACTAAAGTGAGCCACATTACTGCTTTAGCAGCTTCAGAGACGTGGGGTCAAAGCCTGGCCCCATTAGAGTCAATGTTAAAACTCTCACTGGCTTCAGTATGGCCAGGATGCCATCCATGGGAACTGAAGCTTTATTGCATGAAGCACCCACACTGGTGTACGGAAAGTGGGTACCAACACTTATAGCTAAAGGCCAATCTAGTAGGAAAGGGAGACTCACCAGTTACAGCCCCGGAGAAGAGAGGTGTAGTTTTTGTTTGTACGGGTTTGAGTATAAAAAGGGAAAGGCTGAATGTGGTAGGAGAAAGAACAACAACAACCCCCTACAGGTACAAGTAGAGCAGCCCCAGATGACACTAACCCACTCTGTGAAGGGGAAGTGACACTGTCTTTCCACCCATAGAAATGCTCCAAGTGTCTCGGTTATTATTGTGGAGGATCAGTAACAGAGAGGCACGCTGAAGCTGACTGGCTGGATGTTTATTCCTGCTGCTTGCTGGCCAGGTCCTCCTGCTGGCTCCGACCAGCCGAACACTTGTGTCATAGGTGTGGCCACTGGGAGCCGCAGGGCAGAGGAGATGTGGCTTCAGCCTTTCCAGCATCACCTGATCTCCATGCTTGTTCCTTCAGACCAGTGCATGAACCAGGGATTTTCAGAGTGATTTGCCAGGAGCCAAGAGCTTCCCTTTCGTTTTGCTCAAATTGGATCCTATTGCAGCCACGCTCATCATGTGAATACAGATCTGTGAGCCCTGAGATCACAAGTCCCTTCATGCACTGAGCTAATTTGAACCTGAGCAGTCATTGCATTAAAAGGTCACTGTCCCTGGCCAGAGCAAATAGCATTCTGGTGCCAGAGAGAAAATTGGCCTTACCGGACCAGCTGTTAGCATCCAGGGCTCATCCCCACCCCCACTGCCAAATTTGCCAGGCATAAGCATTTGGGGAGGCAAGTTTTCTGTACAAATGCACAGCATGACTCCAAAGAGATTTACGTTATTAAGCATCCCTAGCAATGACATCTCTTCTGCCGCCATGGGCATGCAGGCGAGCTGTCGGATTTACTCAGTGTTTCCTTCATGTCACACACACGTGCCCCAGTCAGGTCTGCAGTTGGTCATGAGCTGTGGAAGAGATACACACAGTAGAGCCAGGACCCACTTTTCGAACATTGCTCTTCAGTCTTGATGGGACACAAACAGCAAAAGCATTGTTAAAGGGAAGTGGTTCTTCCAGCCCATCTTTAGTATCCTAGCGGGAATTTAATTGTCAGTGTGGCTGGCATGCAGAGTGCAGGCCAGTGGCAGTGTTTGGGCTCCATGCAGTTCATTTTTTTCAGTGGGTGTACCATGGTCACCCAGGAAACAATTTAGGAGGACAGTAAAAGCTTTGTTTGACCCCATCACTGGAGCGTCTCAACTAATCACATTTATATGAGCAATATTTTCAACTTCTCCATGGATTGCCAAGCACTTTGAAAAGGTCATTAGCATTCTTACCCTATCATTACAAAGTACGGTGACTGCCTAGTCACTTGGACAGAACATCTGACTCCGAGGGCCATGGTCTAACCTCTGGGCCCATACGAGCAGTGGGATCCAGGGAACTGAAATTCTAATCCTGAGTCTGCCATGGTAGTGGCAAGACCTTGCGTGTGTCCTTCTACCTCTCTGCGCTCTCTTTGCTGTGAAATGGACTCCTTCCCCACAGTGAGCAATGGCTGGAGAGGGTGTAGATTGCACGTTGGTTGGTAGAAGGGTTGAATTGCTGAGCCAGAATGGCAGGGCTAGTTAATGTGACTTGGCTCATCCACTGAAGTGAGTCAGCGGGGACACCTCCTACTCCTTGGTGCGTGCGTGTCAAAAACACAGCGGACACAGCTTAGCGAGGTGGGCAGTTTCAGTCCCAGAGCGTCCTTGGGACTCAGGCATGTCTGTGTTCACTGATTTAAAGGAACAGACATTATAAAGTGCAGGAGCCACAAGAGAATGACGACAACAGTGCAATCCAATCCCCAGCACCAGCAGGCGTTGTACGCTCACCCAGCATAGGTTTATATGTGCCTTTAGCAGGGGCTCATCACAGGGGTCTGGAGTTGGGTTCCCGGTATAAACACCGTGAAGTGGGGTCAGTTAGGAGCCCGAGTCTGGTTTCCCTTACAGCAGTGTGAGGTGGGAGAAAGTCCATTGATATCAAGGACATTAAAGTGGGCTAAAAATCAGTGAAAATGCCTCTCATTTTGGGGATCTGACCCCAAAGGAAGTAGGTTGGCAAGCCCTATTTGGCTGTGAGAGCATCTGCTCCGCCAGCGGATGGAGCAGTAGATAAGAGCATGATGCAACTCTGGCAAGGGGCTGAAAGACGTGAACTGCACGGGCTGGGGGGATAGCTCTGTCCCCATGTCACATTGCACACACCTGGGAGGGGAGTAGAGGTGAGATGGGGACAGAGCATGGTGTACTTGGGCAGGGCAGTGACACTGCAGAGGGTGAATGCTTGGTCATACCGTGTGTATGATCCTGGCTGTCTCCGCATGGGGCACTGGCAAGGCTGGGGACTAAGCTGCTTGGATGATGAGAAGCTGCCGTGAGGGAGAGTCAAGGGAGGTTCCTGCCACCCTGCCCAGCTCCCAATGTGAGCAGGCAACTTGTCAGCGCTTCCCACTCCCCTTCCCTGTGCCTTTTCCAGCATCTCCTGCCACTGCACCCAGTGAGCAAGCGGCACCTCCAGCAGCATCCCCCAGGGATGCCATTTGCTGCTGGTAAAAGAAACCCGTCCTAGCACCCTTCTCTCACGTCCACACTGATGCCTTGATTTCCTCGCTTGCTGTAGGGACATAGGTATAGTCGGAGTCTAGCTTTCAGCCACCTCTGCGCCTCTTCTCCATCTTTCAAGCGATGCACATTTTCAAGTGCTGGTGACTTTTCCTTTGGTTCTCCTCTCCCACCTTAGATGGTGGTGGCCGTGGGGCCGGTAGCATCTTTCAGTCCTCATGCACCACACACCACTCTTGCCGCGCCATGCACTCAACACCGTTCTGTTGACTCGAAGGCCATGTCCCCACCCCGCGCTCCATGCACCATTCCGTTGCCGCACCTAGATCTCTTGCTGAGAGGCCTCCATCAATTTCTTTTCCTTTCCTTTATTGTTTTTGGCAATAGACACACTCTGAATTCCATAGGCTTCCATTTTTGCAAGCATTTCCAATAATGTACCATGCTGTCTATGCAAGGTAAGGACGCAGGCACCAGAGCCGGCATCTGCTCGCCTTACCAAGGCAGTGCCTGTCGCTGGGGAGGGAGGGCAGGTTCAGCGGTAGGGGGATGCACTCTTGGGGGGCACCCACAAGTTCTTCACACACAATGCCTGCTCTCGCGCTCGCTCCCAGGGCACCAGCGCGCATGGTGTGCACTCTACAGCCGCAGCTGGGGTAGAGAGCACCCGCCCCTGGCAATTCCCCATCCCTCCTATTGGCACGTGAGGTTGGCACTGCCCATATCGCCGCAAGGGAACATGGAGGGGGCGCTGCCACCAAGCCACACAGCTTTTTCTCCAGGGGTAGAATGAGGTGCCAATACAAGTGCGAACATATTCTCAGCTGTGGGGGTGCACCCTACCATGCTCAGACTGGCTGTGCCAAAGCTCTCCACTGGGAAGCTCACCCCTCTCCCCCAGTGCCCCAAACACCCACCTTCATGCAGCCGCTGGCCAACCGCATGTGCTGCCTCCACGTCACGGTGTGGGCGAGCAGGGCCCCTCCTTAGACAGGACTGCACAGGTGACAGCTGCCGAACTAACCCTTCAGAGCATTAATGGTCTACTCGTCCTTCCCTCTGCCTTCCGCAGGGTCCACGCACATCCTGACCCCGCAGAAATTGCTGGACACACTGAAGAAACTGAATAAAACAGATGAGGAAACCAGCAGTTAAAACAAAGCAAATGAAATGACGACGACTCCTCCACCTTCCTGGCTCGTGGCAGCGCCCCCTCCCCTCGCCCCCATTGGCTGTCCCATTAAATGTTATGTTGCGGACCCATGGCTGCATTGCCCAAAGCCAAGCTTTCACCCTGCTCTTGTGTTTAGAGCCCCGCCCATCCACCTCTTGCCCCTCATTTTAAAAGAAAGGAGTGGGGCAGGAGGAACGGACGGCCAAAAATTGCATTGTGTTTAAAAGAAACCTAAAAGCAAAAATATTTACTCTCTATGTATGTAGCCAACCTCCCCCCAAACCAAACTCATTTGCAAGTAAGCCATTTACCCATTGCTAGAGGAAAATTTTCCAGGCGCTTTTTCAGGATGGATGGATGCAACCAAATTATTTATAGCTATGTGCGCGTGTACCTAGCCCAGATGCAAACACAAATGCTCAACTATGAAATTAATAGAGTTCTTTCTTTTGCTGCCATCATTGGGTTCTTCTCTCATGCCCACACCCTCATTTTTGGGGTGTGTATATGCGATTCTTAAATGCATACGGTTTTTTTGTGGTTTGTGGAGGAATATGTTAAATTGAGGATTACCTGCGATTCCAGCACACCTACTCTCAAATCTTCTGAGGCTTCCTCCGCTGATAGATTTGACCAGCCCCTCTTCTCTGCCCCACCGCACCAGCAAGGTTCGGTTGAGCACATCTGGACAAATCAATCTGATTGCTGCTGCAGGGTAGATGCTTCGGGGGCCAGCAAGTCAGCACTTTGTTTACTGGGCGGTGGGGCTAGCTTTGCACTCAGCAGTTGGCTCATTGGTCTATCCAGTCCGGTATCCTGACAGAGTAGCCCATGGCCGATGTTTCAGAGAAAGGAATAAAAGCCCTACATGGCCCACTTAAGCTCAGAGATGCAGAGCTGGGGGAAATGACTGAGCTCCATTCTGTGATTGTGCTGGTGGACTGGTTTCTGTTCTCATCAGCTTTAAATTGCAAGTGAGATCCTAGACCAATTTTACAGACAGAAAAAAGGGAGAGTTTAGCTCTGGTTCTCATCACAAAACACCACCACTCAAGCTGCAGGCGTCCACAGATCCTAAAGGCCAAGGCAGCATCCTTTTTTCAACAATTTCACACTCTCTACTCAGCCTCAGTTTGGCATATTCCTTAAAGAAAAACAGATAGATTTTTTTAGATGTATGGGGTCAAACAAAATCTCTTTTTGCTTGCAAAAAAAATTAAATAAACCAAGGTCATTTATATCTCAGTATTGAACTTACATAAAAAAAATAAATATAAATCAGCTAACAGCTGTCATCTCCTTGGTTTTGTCTTGAGGTCCCTTCTGCAGTACCCTTGTAGCGCCTCCCCCCGTTTGTTTCTGCTGTTGTCGTCCAGTAGTGAAATGTTGATGACTGTGGAAATCGCCAAAACTCTCCCAACCTGGCCTCCTTTTGTCCCTCTTTCACAGCGGACTGTGTGTATATTAGTTAAGGTGTCTTGTGATGTTCTAACAAGCTTGATGTATAGTGGTTTAATGAGACCTTGTTAGTTTTCTTTAAATGATCTCCTCTGCCTTTCTCTTAACACCTCTGGCGTTAGCTGCATTGAGATAGTTTACGGGGTCTTTCCATCCCCCCCACAAGGAATTGACCCCTTCCCTCTTCTCCCACCCTGCCCTTTCCAGATAGCTCTCTGTTTCTTAGGTGTTTCAATTTGTCATCTCCACTGTTCCTGGCCCATAATGCTAGATAAGGGCAGAGTCTGTAAACATTTGCACTGATGTTAATTATTCCTTGCCCCCCCCTCCTTTTTATTTTTGTTTCTTAAATTAGTTTTGCAAATGCTGCAGGATCTTGTCTGTTGGACATTATGATTTTCTCTGGTTTTTTTTTCTGTTACAGTTATTTATATAAACAAATAATTTATCAAAATGGAAAAATTTTAAAAGCATCTTGTCTTGGAACTTGTTTACCTTGAACTTACTGGAATCTAAATGTTTGAAAAGTGTTGAAGCACAAACATGTATCATCTATGTATAGCTGTTCTGTACGAAAGCACTTGACTCAATAAATAAATACGCTCCCATACATGGTGCAAAAAGCTGCCTGGTGTGTCTTCTGGTGGGGTGGGTGGGGAGGAAGACTAGGTAGAGCATTAAGAGAGTGGGGGTCTTTCACACACACTTTAAAACAGATCTGGTTGCAAGACAAAGAAAGGAAAATATTGCAACTTTTGTTCATTTTCCCCCACTTTGTGGAGGATGGAATTTTTTAAAATCTATTTTTAAACCATTTCTCTGGCTTTGCAGCACACAAAAAGCAGGTAAAAATTTTAAAAGTGCCAGCAATTCCCTTTGGGAATTCATCAAAGTCATCAATCCCCCCACCAACTCCCTGAACCTAAACTCAGTGGGGCTTGAACGCTTTTCTCTCACACCAACAGAAGTTAACACAATAAAAGCTAGCACCTCACCCATTGCTTCGCTAACACCCTGGCACTGACAAAGCTGTGACAACATCGCAATTCCATCTCTCATTCACTCACTGCCCGAGTCTCGCTCCCCATTTGTCTGTGAAAGTCAAAATGCTGAAAACATGAAGATTTGCAGCAGCTCTGCTCCACAGAATTTTGTACTAGGAGCACAGGACCAGTCGCCCAGGTAACACCCTGCTCCCCGGTCAATGCTTTAATCCTATCAGTGGGGAAACTGAGGCATAGAGCCCTTGACCCACCCAAGGCTAGCCGGCAGGCCATTGTCCCCGCCGAGAACAGAACCTATGGTTCATGAACAGTACGGTGTGTGTTTCCTCCCCGACCCATGCTCTGCTTCCCACTCCCCAAACACATCCAGGGACTTGGCTCCAGCCCCCTTGATGCAGGCAGGGGTGGACAGCCTGGAAGCTCAGAGAAGCAGCTGCTTGGACGCCAGGTGTTATGGGGCTGAGCTGGAAGGACGCAGCGGGCAGGTGTGGCCGTGATGTAGGGGAACCGGTCCTGAGGTCCCTTCATCTTGGGCTGCTGGCATAGCTGCCCCTTGAAGTCTCAGACCCTGCAGGGAGAGCAGTGAACAGGGAGGCAGACCGGGCTTTGAGCTGGCTCTTCAGCTGTCCCCCAGTCCCTGCAGAGGAGTGATGGCAAGATAAGCCAAGTGGGTGCGAGAACAGCTGTGGCAGACACGACTTTCCCATCTGAGGTCTGATGCTTGGAGCATGGGCAGCTGCATGTTCCCTGCTGGCTGGGTGCAGGCCAGCTCTCGGAGACGCCCTATGGCTAGAACGCAGCCCCCAGCCTGATGAAGTTGGAGGGGAAAGCTTTGCCGAATTCAACAGGCACTGGCTCACGTCCTCTGCTGTATACAAAGGGGGGACTTGTTACACCCCTAGCAGGATGGGCACCAGAGTAAGCGCAAAGCTGAAACCCATTTCCTCAGCGTTATTTATCCCCATCCCCTGTGTTGGGCCCATTAAACAGCTTTGGTTGCTCAGGGCTGCACGGCCAGATTGGTTTGCAAAACAGCATTACAGTGCTTGTTCTGGGAACAGAGTTAAAGAAACGCTGTGATTTTGCAGAGATGGAAAGCATGGAAAACAGAGGGTCCATGAGCAAACTGTGGTCAAAACCAGCTACACTTTTACACCCTGGTCTCAGGAACGGTTCCAGGGTGTCCCACCAGGGCAGAACTATTGGGGGAAGA
Organism: Podocnemis expansa; assembly: GCA_007922195.1. Lineage (NCBI taxonomy): Eukaryota > Metazoa > Chordata > Testudines > Podocnemididae > Podocnemis > Podocnemis expansa. The sequence goes on from ML682047.1 coordinate 5,613,353, forward strand.
GCGCTAGTCCCTACCTGTGTGATTGCTGCAACACCTGAGACCTGGTAAGTCTTACATCTCTGCACACAGGACCCAGTAGAGGGAGCCCCATGCTGCCTCTACTCCACCGCATCATGTTTAAGCCAGTTCATCATCTTAGGGCTGCCTGGAAAACTGAGAACATCTTCATTAAAAAAAGTCAGACAAATTTTGCTATTTCCCCTCCTCCCGCTCCCATGTCCCAGCCCCACTGTCTTACATGCAGAAGGGCCGGGAAGATCAACACACACTGGGCTGTGGTAACTTATCTTTAGAGATGTCTGGACAGTCTTAGCTGTCTAAAACTAACCTGTGCTGCTTTGGGAAGGGATCCATGTAATCTCTCCATCTGGACAACAGGGACTGGAGAAAGCCTTGTCCGTGTGCTCCAAAGCAAGATCCTTTAGCCCAGGGGTCTCCAACATGCAGCCCCTAAAACTATTTCCTGCGGCCCACAATGACACAATCATTACCAATATTTGCAATATTGTCGTATGGAAAGGTTTCAGCGGTGCAGCCCTCAGGCTAGTGTGCTAGTCCTCATGCAGCCTTCATGGTGATTTGAGTTTGAGACCCCTGCTTTAGCCACCAGCCAAGGTGGGTCCCAGGTGAGATGAGAAGAAGGTGTACCCAGGCAGACACCCACACAGATAAGCAGGAGATTGGTGCAGTGTAGCAGGGCATGACAGCTTAACCAATGTGCGAGAACAGCTCTGCTCAGCCAAGGCATCGGCAGAACTAGTTAAGGTTTCAGATCATCCCTGCAGCTACCCTAACGTAGGATGTGCCGAAGGAACATTGCCACCCCATGCCCTGGGCAACCCATAACCTCCAGTTTCAGAAGCTGGGACTGGATGATGGGATGGATCACCCACTAATTGCCCTCTTCTATTCATTCCCTCTGAAGCAACTGCCACCGTCCACCGTCAGAAGGCAGGATATTGGGCTGCATGAACCATTGGTCTGATCCACGATGGCTTCTTATGTTATTCTGCCACAGAGGCATATGGGAAGCTTACGTAGCTCCTGGCTGCCCCACATTTCCAGTCATTGCTATCCATGGGTTACTGCTGAAATACACCACGCTGGCTCTCCTGAATATCTGAAGGTTTCGAATGCTGTCCTTTTTCATCACATTATCTGAATGGAGAATGGTTGGGTTTGAAATGGTGGGTGCAGGATGTTGGAAGCCATGGGAAAGTCTGAAATGGAGACCATTCAGTCCCTGAAGAGCCCTAGAACCTAAGTACCATCGGCTTGCCTTTGCTTGCACTGTCTTTTCGAGAGGCCAGCCTTGCAAGAGTGATTGGATGGCTCCAATTCTGATCTCAGCAGCTCCGGTGGACACAAACTCTCAGAACTCCTTGGGCAAGTGAAATCAGCATGGCCCCTTGGCCCACAATAGGAATTAGAAGCAAAGAAGTCTTTCCACTGGTGACTCCTGAAATCAAAGCTTGGGAGAGAGGTAATGTGGTCTAGTCAGCAGGGCATGAACTTCATGCCAAATTCTTAAAAGTACCGGTGAGATCTTCAGACTCATCTAGGCATCAACTTCCTCTAGGAGTTAAAGTACGTCCTAGACTCTATTTAAAACCCTAGTAGGCACCTATTCACGTCCTTAAACACCTTAATAAGGTTACAGATCAGGGCCCTTTAAACTCAGGACCCCTAGGATCTATTCCCAAGTCTGCCGCTGACTTGCTGGGTGACCTTGGACAGTCACTTCTCCTTACTGCATCTCATTCCCTCCCCACCCACTCTTTGTCTTAGCTATTTAGCTCTTTGGGGCAGGACAGTTTGTAACTATCCGTACGTAAAGCTTCAAGCACAATGGTGTCTTCATCTCAGTTTGGGTTTCCAGGCGCCGCAGTACTTTATTAATATCATCTAGCTGGAAGGCTGGCGTTCCTGAAGCCCACAGCTGTGTCCAAAACATACAAGGGAGACGTGGTTTTAAAAACAAATTTTATTCAGTTAAAAAATAGGCAAATAGCCTCATTACAAAATACTGTCCAATGGTTATGCTAGTTCATTACAAAAGAAGAGAGATGCGAAATTGTAACCCTTCACTTCTTATTGCATTTCACAGAATTAAATACACACACGCACACACTCTAATGTCTCGTGCTCTCCCAGCCAGGAGTACCTTAATCACAGTGTCCTGGTTTCAAGAGCTCTTGACCACAGCAAAACTAGCTTTTGTGATAAGGAAGCACGCACATGTGCAAAATTCAACGCTGCAGGTGCAGCTTCTCCAAATCAATGGCGTTGCACCGTTAAAAAAACAAAAAAAAAACAAAACAAAAAAAAAAACAGGCCTGAATTTGGTCCATCAAACGAAAGTCTCTTCTAGCAAAGCCCTTTTTTAAAAAAAGGAAAGTCACAGAGAACAGCTTCATTCTAGGAGAAGCTTTCACATTGCAATGAGAATTGCTCAGTGCAGTGCATTGAACTGGAGCTTCCTTCTCGCACTATAAAGCGGAGATTGTTGTTCATGGGTGCCACTGGCTATGGAGAGAGGGTCTCACACAAACACTTTGAGCTCCAGAGGCGCAGCCGTGTTAGTCTAGCTCAGCAAAACAAACAAGGTGTCCTGTGGCACTTTTTAAAGGCTAACTGTTAAAAACTAACTAGCTGTTTGAATTTACCTTGTGACTCGCCATTCTCTGTATGTCTGTATTTACAGCTAACATGCTACCTTTTCAGTTTCATTTATCTCATGAGGTTGAATTTTACCCACAAAAGCTCATGTGGTAAATATATTTGTCAGTCTTTAAAACTATCACAGGACTCCTTGTTTGGTTTTTCCATTTGCTCTAGCACCTGGCCTCAGGCCTGGGCCAAGGTTTTGAAAAGCAACTAGTGATTGTGGAAAACTTACGTTTGGGATGTCCAGCTTGAGCCATCTTAAAGGGGCTTATTTTTGGTGCCAATAACCTGCTCTCTGGCATGCACCATTTGTAAAGGATCTCAGGTTGAGGCCCCAAAAATCACTAGTCATTACTGAAAGTCTTGTCTGCATACGAACCTGCACTAGTTTCACTAACGGTGTGATTTTAAACCCATGCAAGAGCATGCATGTGTGTCCATGCACACTTCTAATCAGCTGAAACCTGGCTTTAATGACTTTCCTTGCACCTCTACTTTACCAATACAATCCTGGTTTAAAATCAACAAGCGTCCACATAGGGCAGGGGTCGGCAACCTGTGGCTCCAGAATCCCATGCGGCTCTTTGGCTGCCCCCCTTGTGGCTCTGGACTCCCGCACTCTTCGCCAACTGGGGGACGCTGAGGCAGGCACCCCAGGCCAGCTCACCCCATCTCCCACTACGAGGCTACACCCACTGAGGCTCTCAAAACACTTAGTTATTGAAGGAATTTTTAAAAATGGCTCATCTTTTGGATTGCTGACCCCTGACATAGGGATTTAGTTTAAAACTGGTGTTAAACCAGTGCAATGTCTGTGTGTAGACAAGCCCCAAGTGACCTTAGCTCTCACTCCCACCCTTTCCTAGGGTTCACGTGGCACTTGAGCACCAAACAGTTCTGTGTTTAAAGTGATCGTCCTACTCTCCCTACTCTGCCAATGTGGAAACCAAGTTCCATTCTTGCTGGCTGATTTTGAACGACCCCTGCGAGAAGTGACCCCCCAGGCTGGAATAAGGTCCTGCTAGAATGGCCTCTGAGAGTTAAATCTCATCTGTCGGCAGCTTGACCAGCTCCATTTTAAACGAGACTGCATGAAGTACCGTAGGGCGCAACCTTGGGATGTACCTTCATTCAAACAAAGCATATGCTTTGACCCTTGCTACCAAGCAATAGGGTACAGCTTCCACAGTATCCATACGCCTTTTCTGCAAGGCCCTGATCAAGTCCCATAATCAGATCAGCAGCTGTTTAATTCTGTTACCGCATGAACAGTAGCGGAAGCCTGTTCCTACCTTTTCCAAAGAGGTTAGATTGGATGTGTGACCCTCAGCCCTCCGTTACACGTACCATTTATACAGACAAAGACCATTAGAGGCTGGAGAGGAATTGGGTTGCTACACCTCCCAGATTTAAAAGCACACATACAGTAGAAACAGTTTTTAAAAAACAATAAATTACATGTAAAAAAATTGAAATGCCCTACCAATTATGTTGAAAAAATAATTATATACACACACTTAAAATCTGAAGTGATTTGGCCACTCACCAGCCACCACAATGAGACATATTCCATTCAAAATATCTACATGCAATCAGGCGCTTCTTTGAGGGGATCAAACAATTTGATATAAGTCAAACCCTAAAAGGGGTTGGGGGAGGCAGAAAGAGCATTTGGTTTTAAAGGAACAATGTCTAATTTTGCCTCATCCTCTTTTTTTTTTTTGTTTAAGAGGGAATTAACAAAACTGGATGACAATCCTGGAATTGGAAAGATAGACAGACAGACACACACATACGAAAAGGCAGGTTCCTACACCCATGAAAAATTCTTCCTTATCTCCACAGTGGCTGAATTTTTTCATCTGAATTTTTATTCCACTGGAAAAAAAACCCCATCTTTCCTCCCAAAACTGAATACTTTCAGATTTTTTGTTGTAATTCGAACAAGACTTATTTTTTTCCAGTTATTAATCCCTCCAGCCCTTGCTCTCTTTTTCTTTTTTTGTTCTTCCTCTGCCTTTTCAGTGACAAAATAGACATGAGAAAAAAGGGGGAAGAACCCTAAATTGAAATATTTCTGGCTGTGGAATCCCTGCTGCCCCGCCCCCTCCAGGAATAAATGTTGAATTTTTTCACCAAAAATTCAGAAAAACCAAACACTTCTGTGACACGTGCTAGTTCATTTTCTACCAACTCTGGTCAATGGGTGGCCCCGCCCTAACAGATCTGCTTGCAGGACTGGGTCTCCATCTCCACAGAACAGCTTGTGAGAGTACAAAATAAGTGCCAACGAAAATAAAGTTAAAACAAGAGTTGATGCAATACTTGAAAGCATCCAAACCAGCAGCAATGAGCTAGCTTGGGAGAATTAATGTGGAGACTAACCATGTGTCTGATTCGCAAGAGTGCTGGACTCCTATGACTTCTCCAAAAACCAAGGAGAGGCGAGAGTGCTCAATACCTCTCAGGATCAGGCCTTGGAAAGCGATTCATAGATTTTAAAGGTCAGAAGGGATCAATATGATCATCTAGTCTGACCTCGTGCACAATGCAGGCCACAAAACCTCACCCACCCTCTCCTACAGAAAGTGACACTGATCATTTGTGAATCCTCAGTCCCAGCTGCAACTGGCAAACAGAAGATAACGGTGAACAATGGAAGAAGCTGCTACCAATTGTCTCCCCTGCAATTATTTTCTAAACTGTTAGGACGGGTGCTTCTTACTTTGACAATGTTCCTTTAGCCCCATGCCTGCTGCATCCAAAGACCGATCCCTCTCCAGCTGTGCACTGGACCCCTAAGGCACTCAGAAGAGTTAACAGACATGTGATTGAATCTTTTGTGTCTGTCTGACAGGGCTGGATTAATCCTTGGTCTGGTGAAGATGGTGCCTAGGGCCTAGACTGATGGGAATGTCCTATATTTTTTCCCTTCGTCGCACAAGTTTTGAATTGCTTTGGAGGGGGAGAGTTCTGCTGGATAGGCAGGGAGGGAAGAGAGAAGAGAAGAGAAGAGAAAAATCTTCTGAGTTAAATTCCAGACTGCAGAAGTAAGGCTCTTTCAATTCTCCCCTCTCCTCTGATAACATCAGTCCAGCAACAACATGAGCAAAAAGGTAGAAAAGCAATAAAATTCCATATAAAACAGCTGATCTTCCTCCAGTCCCCTTTGGGATGAGCGTAGAAAAACAGAGACACGTATCCTGTCCATCTCAAGCACTCTGAGGTAAACTTTGCTGCAAGGAGCAGCTCCACCCTGATCATGATAGGGCCTACACAAAACAAAAGCGACTTCAGAGAAGGCTCCGCTTGTAAACAAAGTGCGACCCAGCCAGGTTGTGCATCCGTGGGCCTGTGAAGTGGCTATTGGGACCGAGCCCCATGGAAATTGATTGATTTAGCAACACAAGGCAGGGGAAGGCCCAGGTGGGAATTTTTGCAAGGGGTCAGGGGTGGGACGTCACAGCATGATGGGAAACCATTGGCCAGCATCTGTCTCCAAACTGGGCAATGGGGAAAAGGGGAAGGGGAGTTAAAACGCTATTGAAAACTAGAACGCTCTGTAGGGATGAGGTGGGGCAGGGGATCCTAAAGTGCCGATCTTGGCACCCTGGGCAGACGGCAGCCGTTCGCCCAGTCACATGTTCCAAGGATTTTCATCATCTTCCTTCACCTTAAAATTTGATCCTTTAAGAAAACCAACAAATACTGAAATCTGCTGGCGAAGTGGAGAGGAGCGAGCAAGATCCCCGATGTAACAGCAGCTCCCTTTCTCCCCGAGCGGAGCATAGCACCTCCTTGCCGATGAATGCAAGAGAGAGGTCTGAGGCTTAAGGCAACTGTAATTTGGGGGCTCTGGAGCAGGGTGGAGAGATTAGATTCAGATACGGTCGTCGAGAATCCAGCACGGAGACTCCAGCATATCAGGCACCGGAGGCCAGCTCTCCACCCCACACCCCCAGAAAGGGGGAACAGTCTAGTCATTCTTTGGCAAATCGGTTCCCCAATGTGTGCCGGGGGGGCTCATCTCCTGATGTTTTAAGCGGTTCACCTGCCGGTTCAAACTGCCCCCTCCAAGCCGCCCCCCAGCTGCTGTCAGAAGAGGCAGGATCTCCTAAGGTCCCTGGCCCTGCTCAGTTCTGTCGTCAGTGACCTGTTCATTTGCTTGGTGGTGAACTTCATGCTCTTGGCGGCTTCCACGGCCCGGCTCAGGGACCAGTTGAGCTCCTCCAGGTCATCGAAGTCGACCTTCAGGGAGGGGCGGCGACTGCGGGAATGATGGTGCGTGGCCCAGGGTTTCAGCTCCTCCACTCTGTACCCGCTGGAGTGATGGGAGGGGAGGTCGGCTGGGCAGGGGGCTGAGGTAGGTGCTGGTGAAGAACAGTAGCTGGGAAAACAAAACAAAAGACAAAAATACAGAGCTTCTAAACCCGCACACCGGACGTGCCTGTATCTCCACATGCCTTGTAGGGAGCATGGGCCAGGTGTGTAAATCAGCCTGCTCTGCTCCCATCGGCTCTGATCTCTGCTGTCTCTCTAAATCCTACAGGGACAGAAGGAACGGGGATATTTCTTTTGCACTTGCACCAGCCCACACGCTCATCAGATTCTTTCCAGTAGAGGGCAATGGTGACTGTACACACAGACGCACCCTCCACGCTCTGTAGCTATTGCTAGGATTGCTGACGGGTGGGAAACTCGCATAGGAACAGCGCTGATCTGGCTGGGACAGCACAAGGCACAGAGACAGAAGCATGATCATGTGTCTCCCTGAAGCCCACGAGTACCAGCTCACCGTGCGAACCCTGCGTGGAGTAATGCTGCCAATGGGAGGGGGTCTGAAGGACTCAGTGGAGGAAAACCCAAACGTCTTCCTTAAGAACCAGAGAACTTTTCTGTTCTGTGACTGTCTGAGGTACTGAGGTGGCCTCCATAGCATCTGAGCACCCCGCCACCTTTAAAGCACAACAACTCCGCTGGGAGTTAGGGCTGTGCTGTTTTGACAGCTAGAGAATTAAAGGCCAGAGAGACTCAACTTGTAAGGTGGGATTTTCTCCCACAAAAGCTCATGCAATAAATAAATTCGTTAGTTTTTAAAAGTGCCACAGGACTTAAAAGTATTTCATCATTGCTCTGCTCCAAGCTGCAATGCCTAATAGACTTAGGTGCCTTGGTCTCATTTCCAAGGCTATGTCCACACATACATCATTATTTTGAAATAACCCATTTCGAAATGAGTTATTTCGAAATAAAGTCCTTATTTTGAAATAAGTTAATTCAAAGTAAGGGAAAGACTGCTTTCAAAATAGCCATTGTTTTGAACTGGTTATTTTGAAACAAGGCCATTTGGACATGTTGTTTCGAAACGATGGTGTTGTTTCAAAACAACATGTCCGAATGCCGTTGTTTCGAAACAACGGCTATTTCGATTAGATGCGAGGTTTAACAGTTTCGAAATAATGGCCATTGTTTTGAAATAACGGTGTGTCATGTATGTGGACATGCCGCTTATTTCAAAACAACCTCTATTGTTTTGAAATACGAAGCCTATGTGGACATACCCCAAGTGACTTAGGCTCACAGAAATGTGGGGTGGGAAGGGACCTCAAGAGATCCAGTCCATGCCTCCGTGCTGAGGAGAAGCAGATATACCTAGACTCTCTCTGACAGGTGTCTGCCCAACCTGTGCTCAAAAACCTACACATGGGGGGGGGCATTAATTTTCCCACTACCTTATTTCAGAACTTAACTACCCTTATGGTTGCAAAGCTTGCCCAATATCTAACCTGATTCTTTCTTGCTGGAAACTTAGCTGATCGCTTCTTGTCCTACCCTCAGTGTCCACGGTACAATTGATCCCCATCCTCATTATAACAGCCTTTTACACGTTTGAAGGATTATGTCCTTGTCAGCTGTCTCTTCAATAGACTAACCATTCCCCCTTTCCTCAGAGGTCAGATTTTCCAAACCCGTCGTTTTTGTTCTCTGGACCCTGCAATTTATTTCCTCAAAACTAGATGCAGTACTCCACCACAAGTGTCTACGTGCCTAAATCACTTGGGCTTGGCAGCACTGAATGGAGCAATGCCTAAATAGCTTTAAAAATCTGGGTTTGACCAAGATCACGCAGGCCATCTGCGGCAGAGCAGGGAATTGAAACGACTCTCCCAAGTCCCAATTTAGTGCCCTACCCACTGGACCATCTTTCCCTTCTGCAGACTCTGTTCTGCCTCTAGAAACTCTTGGCTGCCTCCCACAAGCCCAGAAAGAAACTCTGAACATTGCTCCCCACAGGAACCCCCATGAAAGAGGTGTGGACAGCTCTTACACTACAGAGGGTGAGTAAGGCACCAGGGGCACCGCTGGGATGTAGTTGACAGCTGTGCTGTGGAGCGGGGCTGCCAGGTACCAAAGTCCAGGCTGCTGCTGTTGTGGCGCCTTCTCGGGTTTGTGACCGAGGCCAGAGTCTTGAGACGATGCGCTCTCTGCGTCCTGTTTTGCCGCTGTGGAGAAGAATGACACAGAGTAAGGGACACCCTGGTATTCAGTGTGAACCAAGAGGAAATCCATGAAGCTAAATCCATCCTTAGGGCTGACTTCACAGGCGAGGACAGAGAAAGGGCATGGCAGGCACCACTCAATAACCAGAATAAGCTCCCAGTGAAACAAGTGGCTGTGCTGGAGAACCCTGCCCTGGCATCTTCAGCAAGTGTAAATTCCTCCGCTCTCAGTGCCCCAGCCTTATTGGGACGCCTCTAAGTTCTCCCAGATAGCACGCCATCCCCCCACCACCACTGCCGGACTGCAGCCGCTGTGAGATCCAGCCAGCGCCAACGTTATCAATAGCTATTCCGGCTGGGAGAAGCTGGAACTGGTGAGACTGGGAGCTTCCTCTCCACCACGGGGTGAGCAGGTGTCCAGATTTTATAGGGGAAGTCGCAATTTTCAGGGCTTTTTCTTACAGAGGTGCCTATTTACCCCATCCCATACTCCTATCCTGATTTTTCACACTTCTTTTCCGGTCATCCTATTCTACCACCATCCTCTGCAGTGACTCATTCAAGGAATAGTTATGCTGCAAATTCAGCTGTCAGCGCCAGTGCATCCCTCTGCCAGATGGGAACCATTCACCAGGGTCACTCCTCACGCAGAGCAGTGCTTCATTGAATGGAAACATTCAAACAGACCCAGCTGTTCACCCACCACGTGCTGCTTTGTCCCTGGTTTTAGAAGCTGGGGTGATCTTGGTCCCATTGCAGGTTGGACAGCGTGCCTTCCTTGAATTGCTGCTAGCCTGAAGGGGTCTGGAGGTGTCCCCTGCAGATTTATTGCCTGGAAAACACAGAGGACAGATAGTGGTTAAAGTAACTCCTCAAACATCTAAACCGTAAAGGGCAGCAGAAGACATAGAAGTTTCAGGCTGTCTGGAAGCAAGAAAATAGTTCTTACGCTAGATGAAAGCAATTTGTAGGAAGTTAAAACTTAAAAAAAAAAAAAAAGTTGCATGCAAAGCATTATGGGTCACAATATGCAAATAACATTGTGCATCTTTATCTCTGCTGAGGGCTCCTATCAGCAACAGGACAAACCAGAGCTGCCTGCAGTGCTGTGTTGAAACAGTCTCGGACGTGCGCCTGTGGGAATCCCAACGTGCATGTAATGCACCCAAAATGCTGTGCACTACATTTTGCTCAGAAAAGGAAATGAAGGTTAGTCTTTAGCCATGTTAAATAGCTCAATACAGGTGGCAGCTTGCCCGTTAAGCTGGACAGGTCTTTGCATGACATCTGTTGCTAGCATCAGGAAACAAGATGAACAAAGCAGGTTACAACACAGAGCTCACTAATGACAAACACCTTTAGTGCAACACAAAAGTTGCAGGATTGCACCCAAAGGCCAGGAAAACCCCAAGAACAAAGGCTGTACTGGCAGCCTTAGGCAGGCAAGGTCACCTGTCCTTTAGATTACATGGGGTGGCTTCCATAATAACGAACATCCACAGGTTCACAAGTAATGAAAGAGAGCAAGAGATGTGTGCAACGAAGCTGAATCTGCAGTGTAAGAGACCACCTGCTTCAAGCCAGACTAGCCTGCTCTCAGGAGTGCCCATGCCTCTCCTCATATCTGCAAATGCCTAGTGAGATCTCACCGTCAGAGCAGCTCCTGGCTAATCCTGCTTCTGCATAATTAGCGGAGACAGCCTGTTCCTTCCTTTTCCACGACAAAGGAGGTGCCCTCAACCTCAGCTTGATGGGGAGATGCTCTAACCACATCCCTTCTTGGGGTGTGCTCCACCCCAAACACGTCTGCCTTGCAGTGGGGAGTGATGTCTGCATCTCTTATCGGAGTGTTTGCGAGGCTCCATTATTTAATTGATTCTTGCCAAAGCAATTAATAATTTCATTGGTGGGTGTTTGTGAAGCCCTTGGAAACCTTAGCCAGAAGGGGCTAATGAAGTACAAAATCTCATTATCTGATGGGTAGCAAAGACTAAGCAAAGCAGCAGAGAGGTGTGATTGTTTGGTGTCTGTCCCAAAGGCGAGTGGATGGGGCACCTACCAGCTTGCGCCCTGGTCCCTTGGCAATGGAGGCAGGAAGTGGGGCCCATCTCTTCCCTCCACTCTGGGGGTGAAGGGGTCAATACGTGGTACTGTGTCCCTGCAAAATCCAACAAGAGATCACCCAGAACGTTTCACACCGGGCACCCAACTGGGCTGGGAAAGAGGATGGGCTGCACTGCAGCTGAGCTGAAGCGCTCACATGGTAGGCAGAGAAAGATCTCTCATGCTTGGGAAACACAGCGACAAGTCAATGTGTACTCAAGCAGAGAACAGGGGTCCAGCTCAAGAATGCAGCGTGGCCTAGGATGCTATGGGAGAGGCTGCACCAGGGCAAAGCAGGACCTGGCTGGGGCTCACCCACCTGTGTATTGGCCCCTGAATGTCACTGTGTCCAGCATCCTTGGCGGGCTCTGCCTGGAAGAGAAGGTCGCCCTGGGCTTCCCATCCTGAGCCCGCAGTGGGGAGCAGTCCGACCCTGAAGCTGCAGTGCACGGAGAACACACACCAGATTAGACAGTAGGCCACGTCTGCTCAACACCTCTGACGTGAGTTTCTAACCACTGCCCTGCGTGTGGGGGCTGTGACTCTGTGCGACTGTCCTGGCACACACTGCTACAAGAACTGTTAGGGGTGGAGGCCATGAACATGCTTGGTGTCTGGTTACTTGTGGAAAAAACGCTGCGGTGACAACACATGCTTGAGCTGTGTTCACGTCACCAGGTCAAAGCAGGGCCACACAAATACAAGTGGGCTTTCTGCAACAACCAGCCCTCATCTGAATTAAAAACCACAGGATCTGGGATAACAACTGAGGAGAGCTGGGCGCAAGCAACCCAAGAGTTGGCTCCAGGTTGAGACGCCAGCATTCGTAAAGGTCTAGAGAGCTGGGTCTGCGTGCGAGCCTGCTGTAAGAAACCTTCCACGATGGTGGCGTCCACCAAGGAGGGTACAGGGTAGGTGGGCATGCCCCTGGGTGCCAGCCTGGGGGAGGCAAAGACTGAGCCTGCCTTTGGGGAGCACCCCTGCCATCGCAGGCAGCCAGGTCCTGCTGCCACACTAAGCCCCGCTCAGTCCTGCCCATGGTTGAGGGCTCCAGCTGCAAGGGGGAGCAAGCGTCCTCCCGGCCCTCTGCCTCTCTGCTGGGTGCAACGAAAGGGCTGCAAGGATCAGAACCAGCTATGCCCCTCTGCTGCCAAGCAGCCCGTGGGCATCTGCCCTGTCACTCCCACTCTCAGCTGCATCCACAGAAGGGAGGTAGCAGGGGAAGAGCAGGAAACGGGCCCACAGACAACCCCCCACCCCGCCACCAATGGGGGGGACAAATGTAAGTAATTGACCCAATGGGTGACAGAGACCGACAGTATGTCACTGCCAGTGTCACCCTCCTCATGTGTGCGCCAGCGAGTGCCAATTCTCACCTCCCACATACGCAGGAAGGGCCACTAAATGCATCTGAAAACCCCTTGGAGGAAAGCAGCATTCAAAGAAGAGAGGAAAGAAAAGCACGTCCTGCTGCCCCCTCGGCATTGCTTCTGGGGAGCAGGGAAAGAAGCTGGGCTGGTCCCAGAGGGGGGAGGTTCCCAGGGGTCGACTTACTGACGTCTAGGTGGGGCCCATCCCGTGGGAGTGATGCTGATCTCACTCGTCTCGCTGGCTTGATCCGTGGAGCCGGCTCCCCTGACTCACCTGGGCTCCTCTCTGTGGATTTGCTGGGAAAGAGACAGACACAGAGTGAAGCCCAGGGCTCATCACACCAGTTCTGGGTGCAGTGGGTCTTCCCCACACTCTCCGCTCCGCTCTGGGGGGCTCTGTTTGCACTGAGGGATGTTCACAGCCTCCAGGTCACTCCCAACAGGATGCCTTGAAGGGACACAGGTTTGAGCATGGAGAGGATGAGCGCTCGTGTGTTTGGCAGCCTGCAGATGGGATCCATGGGGAGACTGGTAGGGTGGCTTCATGAGCTAACACAATCTCCTGTCACTCTTTGAGGTCCTGGCTGCCTGTGTGGGGCTGCACATGGGTGAAATAAGCCAGGCCCTTTCCTAGGATCCAGGAGAAACGTGTCAGTCTCCCAGAAAGGTGCAAGAGAAAAGGCTCAAACCCTGCCTGATCCCTGCTGGAGCTCCCAGCTCTTCACCACGTCGTAAAAGGCCCATTCTGTCAGCATCACTCCTACTGGTGTGGACAGGACCTGTACGGTGCCCTTGTCTCCAGGGGCCAGATGTGCCGGCCGAGGCTGGACTCCCTATGCTGTCTCGCAGTCGGCGTTCCCTACCCAGCCCCTCCACCTGCCTGGCACTGCCTCCTCTCTCTGATCCGTCACACAACCTCGCCACTGCTGCTGCTGGTGCAAGAGCCTTCTTCTGCGCAGTTCCCGCCAGATGGAACAAGCTCCTGCCCATTCAGCAGAAAACGAGTCAGTTCCATAGAGGGGCGGAAATCACCAAGAACGCATCCGAGTGAACCCGACAAGAAGGCTGCTGACAGCCATCCCGAGTCACTGAACTCTGGTGAGAGTTTGCAGGAACGGGACAACAGGACACAAGGGCATGTCATGTTGTAGACTGGCACCTACCGCAACGGGATTGAGCTCGGCACAGAATGGCCATTCCCCACAGGCAGCCGCTGGCTCCTACCAGTGCGAGGCAACGACTTTCCTTCGGGGTAGCTGTGGGATCGGTGCAAACTCTCCTCCAGCCGCTGGCGAAGTCGCGAGACCTCATCCTGCAGAGCCCGGATGGCCTGGCTGAGATGGAAAGAGGAATAAAGGATTAGTAAGTGCAGGGCTCAAAAGAAATGTCCCATCCAGGAAAATGGTGAACACTCCAGTTTCTTTGCCTGCCTGAAATCATGTGGCCAGCCACACCTCTGGTCCCTCGGGCAGTCTGACACCAGAGAGCTGCAGACCCTTGCAGGGGGATAGTACTGCTCACTGCTTCGGCGACTCGAGAGTTAAAAGTAACCAGTCCAAGGGCATGTCTACACTGCAGTTGGGAGGCATGACTACATACGCAGCCAAGCCATCTTTAACCTAGGTAGATCAAACCCAGATCAAGCCACAGTTGCTGTGAAGATGTGGGATGCTGAGTAAATACTCAAGCAGTTGCCATCGCTGCTTGGTATTCAAATGAATGCTGCCCCATAAAATGCCACAGATGCCCAAAGACAGTAATGGACATGGCATATCTAGGCTGCAATCAGCTATACCTACAACAAATTAGTGCCACATGATTGCCTTTCCAGAAGAAATTCTGGAAATGAGGAGAAACCAGGCTGGCCAAGAGACAGAACTCCGAACTTAACCTGAATCCACGTTGGTCACTCTCCTCATTACCAATTCTGCACCTGCACGCACATGGCTTGTGTGGATGAGAGTGCAGGATGGGAACTGCACACCCGTTTCACACCAGAATCTAATCATGCGGCAGGTGCTTCACCAAGGCACCTCCGAGCCCTCAACCTCCATACATGAAGTACCGTACCAGCTTGGGCCAGGGGATGCACCCATCTCTCCAATCACCAATGCTCATTTCAAGTCCAAAGAGACGTTTTATTATCTAAGCTGTTACAGGGTGCCACAACTGATCCTGACTTTACCCATCACACAGCCAACGGCAGCTCTGCACTGGAAATGTCGGCGTACTGCCTGTGGGATGACAGGGGTGTCAAGAGGAGCACCAAGCTAAACATCTAGCAAGCCATCATATTTACACTGCTTCTCCATGATTATCAGTCACGGATACCACGTTACCACCACGTGAGGGAGCTTAATTGGCTCCCTATGTTGGGTCTTCAGTCTGTTTGCAGGGTCAAAAGGTGGGACAACAGTCCAAATATCCAAATCTTCAATTGTTGCTGGATGTCCACCATTCAAAGCAATGCTGAGAAGCTCAGCCGCATGCGTCTCAGTCTCTCACTCATATAGCCCTTTCATCAATACCCAACGCCAGATTTTACAGCCAGCTAAGGTAAGGCCTGGTTCTCATGGAGGCCAAAACAAATGGTATAAAACACACTGAAGTCAAATGTGAAAAGCCTGGATCCAGAAAACAGGAAAGAAACAGCCCATAACAGAACTGGGTGGCGGCAGATTTGTCCCACCTTGAAGCAAGGTGCAGCCTACAACGGCCATGGACAGTTTTTCCGTCCCACACATTATGGTGTTTGTGGTTCTCACAGAGATTTGACCTCACGCTGTCCATGGTCACGTCTGGTATTGGCTGAATCCTCCAATGAGGCGCCATCACCAGACACCTCCTGGAAGGTACCAACCACAGCAGCAGCTACACACAAGCTGTCTCCCAACAGAGGTCCTTGCTGCCTGACCACAGGGCAAGCTCACCGTGTCCTAGCTGCACGGCCGCTATGTGACACAATGTGGCAGCCCTATCCAAACCAGCCCCATCTTTCACTTTGGAGGCACCCCATGCATTGCACAGCCTAAAATGGATATGGGGGAGCCACTGCAGACCCCTCTGACCTGCACCCACCTCTGGGGAAGGACACGACATGAAGACGACTTGTGTATTCAGCTGAAACCGTGGGGCGAATTTAGGGAGGCAGAAGGTACTTGGCTCCTCCAGGAACGGGCCAGGAGACAGGGGCCTCTCTCTATCTGGTTTTGGTGCCTGTTTCGGGATTAGAGCCTGAGCTTTTCAACT
Source organism: Podocnemis expansa (assembly GCA_007922195.1). Taxonomy (NCBI): domain Eukaryota; kingdom Metazoa; phylum Chordata; order Testudines; family Podocnemididae; genus Podocnemis; species Podocnemis expansa. Next base: position 5,629,242 of record ML682047.1, read on the forward strand.
GTGCACATGGTGGGGCAAAGAGAGGGAGGACTGGTATCAAAGTGGTTAGGACACTGGCTCAGGAGGTAGGACATCCAGGGTGACCTGGGACAAGAAACTCTGCTTTGAATCTGCCAGAGCAAGGACTTGAACGCAGGTCTCCCATGCCCGTGTCCTAAGCATTAGCCTACCAACTCCCCCTTCCCCTGGCCACTCTGCCCCACACAGTCTGGAAGAGCTCTGGCTTCAATCCCCAAAGAGGCACTTAGACACCAGTCGGTTTTAGGCTCGTTTCACTGGAAAACCTTTAATGTTGCCAGAGTGGAAATGTCACCCTACCCGAATCCTGCCCCCCATGCCCCCAGGGTTTGTCCTTCAAAAGATAGAAAGGACGACTACGGCAGGTAGGGAGGGAAGGATGGGGGAAGCCTGCATTGCTGTCCAGCAGAGCCAGCTCTGTCTCTAAAGAGAGGATTTCATTTCCTGGCCACTACACTAAGGAAAATTGAAGGCGGTCCTTGAGGTAGCATGGATGGGGCTGAAATACGAGTTTTACCCACACAGCCTTTCTGAATGGCTGCAAAGCCTTCATGACCACAGAGATCATAGAGCCTGGGCCGGCCTTCTCTGGATGCCGGAGTTTATTCAGAGCTGCTCCAGTGCTTGCAGGGAAATTTGATATTTTAGTCTATACATTTGAGCTGGGCTCCTTGGACTAAACGCAGAAGGAATATTTAAATGGTTACGTTACTCTGCTGGATAACACACCATGTGGGGGAAAAATATGCACGCACTAATCCTTGGCGCTGGTACTTCCCAGACTGCCAGGCAAATGTAGGCTGAGAGGAAGCGAGCGGCTCTCTTCTCTGGTCACCAAACGGTTCAACACCTCCCTTTTCAGTGTCTGTCTTTTGGTTTTGCTTTGCCTCAGTAATTAGAAAGAAGCCAGCCCCTTACGGACTGCAGCCCTGTCACCTAGACTTTTTTGAGACACCCTCCAGGGGTCTGGTTTCAGATAGCGCTGAGCACCTGGGTGCTGCAAATCAGGGCTCTTTAAGGCACCTCAGACGGGTCACCCAAATCACTGGTGGCTTGTGACGATCTTGATTGTCAATGGGCCATGAGGGGAGCATCTCCACTCATCTGGCTGGGAAGTGTGATGGATTCTCTCTCTCTAAATGAGCCAGACCTCTAGGTTACCCAAAAGCAGATAGGAAACCTCCCGGGAACTGACTCTCTCACTGGACAGCTGCAGGGAGATGTAATTGGAGCAACGTTTTCTCCTTCCGATCTAAGGCCCGGCTGCTATCCTGAACTTTACAGCACAATGGGGGAATGGGCTAGAAAGATCAAAAAAATTTACCCAGGCTAAAGCTATGCAAGTCTGACTGCTCAATAACCTCAGTCTACTCATAATCTTGGCTTCAAGGCTTGTTGGAAACAGTGGCCCCCTCAGCCTCTCTATGCTGCACATCACAAACTCTCTTAGCTCCTGCTAGCAACAATGGGGACAGGATGCAGACTTCTCTGCCCCAAAAAGCACCAGGACCTGTCAGCTGAGTTGAAGGCGAATCTGAATCAGCACGAAGGGATCTGAGAGACACACATGAACAGTGCTGACTACCCTGTACCAGGCAGGAGGGTGCATGTGCGCACACACACAGACACACACACACACACACACACACACACACTGTCCAGCTCATTAAAGGATGAAGGACACATACTTGTGTCAGTTCATCTTTTGGGGGTGACCTTGTTACCCCAATACATAGCACAAGTTGCTGCCTCTTAGTTAGGAAAAGCAACACCAGGGGCCAGATCCTTAGAGTGAACTGGTGTCGCTTCACCACAGTCAATGGAACAGTGCTGATTTACGTCCGCTCAGGATCCTACCGTGTCGAATTAAAACCACAAGGAGAAAGGTATGGGAACTCAGAAGAGGTTTGTAAACCCTGCAGAAATAGTTTGCAAGGGTCTAGAAACTTCAGACTCCCCCAGGGTCGTCTCTCCCCAAACCAAGTGTTTCTGAGCCACGGCAGAGATCTGGTTCCAATCGGGTCTCCAACCAGAAGCAGGTTTTGCATCTGGGGGAGGTGAAGGGGCAGATTTCATACATTCCTAGCCAACCACTCCCATCTCGCCCCTGGTGAGTAACACCAGAGTTAACGCTTTCCCTGCCAGCCTGAAACGAGGCAGACAGGCAGCAAGCAGAGAGGCTTTCGAGGGACATGGAGGCGACCAGATCAGTTTGCTTAGGGACAAACCAGCCCCTGCAAGACAACAGCATTGAAATAAATGCTTTCAGTCCAGGTGGCTGATGCTACAAGAGGGCAGAAAACAGCTCCATCTAGCCACTCTGCTAGCAAGGGAAATAGGAACTTCCTGACCCTTTCCTACCAATCTGCTCCAGACAGAGCATCCTCCGCACGGTGACCACAGAGGCAGCCTAGCAGCATTATGTTAGCTGTGCCGTACGGCCAGAAACTCCCAGCTCCCCTGGCTACTCTCTCCTAGAAAAGCTGCTTGCAAAGGCCACTCTGTCCCCAGTCTGCCCACCAGGATCTGCTCTGGTTCCACCCATGCCAACTCCCAGCTGAGACACTACAAAGCCTCTGAGCAAAAGCTGTCAGCCGCACACCTGGGCTCACATCCAGCTGTGGTCATGGTAAAATGAGTTGGATAATCTCAGCCTCGACACTGGCAGCGTCTGCTTGCCCCCACCGCCATGCCAAAGCCTCACCAATCCAAATGATACGCATGTGATGGAGAAAGCCACAACTGGTGCTGCCATATCTAACTATTTCCTCTTCCCTCTAGCCGGCTCCAGTGACGCAGCCCACTGTGACTTCGAGATGTCTCTTCTCCTCGAAGGAAGGGGAGCTATCTTTTTTGTTACCACCTGGAAGCATGCACCCTTTGGGAACATCTCAGCCCATAAAAACACGTGAGCAAACCTCCTAAAGCAATGTGTGCTGGAAACACTCCAGCAGCCCAGCACGGACCAGTATAAACCAGTCACGGAGCAGAGTGGAGAATGGAGACAAGGGATCTCTCCTCGGGCGGGCCCTTCAAGATACAGAGTGCTCACATTACCTTAAAAACATCCCCTTCTCCTCCACGGCCAGAAAACAGCACAGTTTCCTCCCAGCCCCACTCCTGCCACAGTGCTCGTCCGAGAACGGCAGCGTCCTAGCAACGTTTTCAGCAATGTTTGCTGACATTGTGCAAGGAGAAGGCATACAACAGGCTGAAGGTCCCACCCTCTCAGACAAGCCGCCCCCACTTCCTACGCTCTTAGCTCTTTCTGCTGTGGTAATGGTAGCCCTTTCCAGAAAGGCTGCTCCAGGCACTGCAGCTGGGACTGGCTCAGAGCTGTCACCACTGCCAGAGCCCAGGGTGTGATTCGTGACACATCACGGCATCTTCAGGTTGACTGTACCATGGGGAGATAAATTCAGGGATCTTTCAGCCTTGGACATCAGCAGCCCAGCTCAGAGATGGAGCTGCCATGACAATGGAGAAAAGCTGCCAAGTTTCGTCCACAGCCAAAGGTGCAGAAGGGATGATGGTTTCACCTCACCCATCCCTCCCCGCTGCAGAGGTTGTCACCCCACGAGACAAGTGAAAACAGCTGCCATGGTTGACACAGCCTTGCCCCAAAGCACAGCCCGCTCTTGGAGGGCACACTCACTCTCGCTCTGTGCGGGAACCCAGGAGGCTGTCTTGAACCCGGACTGGGGAAGACGATGAAGTGGTGGAGCCGGGCGGGCATCTTGTTTTGCTGGGACGGCGATCAGGAGTGCTGGCCCCACTGTGCTGCTCTGCCTCGGAGTCTGTGTGAGCTGGGGAAGGAAGGAGACAGCGACAGGCATTAAATCGCTGTGACCGTTGGGTGCCTTAGCGTATTTCTTCGGTGAGCTGGGCTATTTTCAGGTCTGACCAGGCAGCTTTTCCTGCCTCTCTACATTGCTGAGGTGATCCAAGTTTCATGTCTACTTCAGTCAGTCCTTCACTTCTCCACCAACAAGGGGTCCAAGTGCACCACAGGACCTCTGTCCACTGGAATGTGACCCTCCCAAACCACGACCAACTTGAGTGGGATTTGAACCAGCACCAAAACATGAAAGGCCCTGTTTTCCATGGCTAGTCCCCAGAGCCCAGCCACCCAGGTCCCCACTGTAAAAAGAGTGGGGCTGAGTGAGTGAGTGATGGAGTCTCCCTTGGTCCACCATCACTTTCCCTCTGAACTACGCACGTGGGGAGAAAGGGAGGCTCCAGGCTGAGTTTGTCTCAAGCCATAAACCAAAGGGAGGTCTTCAGATTCTGGGGGCCCTGAAATCTAGTCTGCCTATGAGCAAACTTCAAGGCAAGCTACAGAGCCTGTTGTGCAGAGACTGTGGGTATGAGGGGGAGAAAGATAACAGGAGGTGTGAATTGAGGGTGAGGAGAGGTCGCTGGTTGGTACAGCCTTAAACCGGGGAACCTGTATAGCTCCCCAAAGGGGCGTGGAAGCTGAATCTCCATGGGCCTTTCTTACTTCTCGTTTTCTGGCTGTCTGAGCCCCTTCATCCCCTTTGAAACCACCAATTCCCACAGAAGCACCTGGGAATGACTAGAACCGGTCTACACTTTTTAGATCAAAAATGAAAATTTGGGTGGAAGAGTTTCATTTTGGTCCCCACCGACCCAGTTTTCTACTGAAAAAATCAAATCCCCTAAAACTTCAGTTTTCCAAAAATGATTAGTTTTAAACAAAAGAATCCACAATAGCTTTTGAAAATCAACACGTTCTTTGGCCTTTCAGAGGAAAACAAAACCATGAGGAAAAAATTGGCCTCTTTTTGTTTGTAGCAGCCCCAGGATCAGCAGCAGCCCTCCCACGGGGGGTGATGGGAGAAGAACTCTGCCCCCAAAAGGAAACAGCGTGCCATGCTGGTGGTGCCCAAACACCCAGGCTATTGGCACTTTCTACTCACTGATGTCTGCATCGGGTCCCACCTCGCTGGCGATGCTGTTTGCCCACTGGGGAGGAGAGCTGGCGTGGAAGTGGCTGCCACGGCGCAGGCTGTGTCTCCGGGCACTGTCCCTGGGTGGTGCCTGGCTGGTTGGTGTGTACGCACCCAGCGGTTCCTTTCCCGACTGCAATGAGGCTGCCTCTTTCCTCAGGGAAGTGTGAAGAGCAGAAGGGCTGGATGTGGGGCCAGATCTTCCCAGCATGCCAGGAATCCTGGGAACAAGCAAACGCATAGGCCTCAGAGAGGGAATCACCAAGCCATCTCCAATCTGGCTTTACCCAGCTGCCTGGTGACCTCTGGTCTCCTCCATCAAACGTCTTTCCTGGTGCCCCTGTCCCAGCTGCTGCTCAGCCCAGTTCACCCTGTGCATCTGTCCCCTTCCTGCCCCGGTCACTCACTAGTCACCCCCATACTTCAGACCTCTCACCCCATTCGCTCTAATGCCACGGGCCCTAATTTACTGCTCACCCTATGCACTTTGTGTCCTCATGATCCCCTTCTCAAGTCTGGCTCTAGTTTCTCTCACCCCATTCACCAGTCACCGAGCCCCACTGGTCCCTATATCCTCAGTCTCCTCCCTGTTCACATGCTCCGTCACATCACACATTCCTTCAGTCTTGGACACTTTTAATCAGCACCCCAGGGCAGGAGAGGGGAAGGTCACAGGAGTTGAAGGGGGAAGAAGAGGGACAAAGATGGTCCATACACAGTGTGAGAGGGCTGATGTTCTGGGGTGTGCGTCAGTGGGGACACACGGCTGGTCTCCGACCCCACAAAGCCACTGTCCGTCTCTGGAGACACGATGCGTAGATCCTGAAACAGAAGAGACATTTGATCCTAGTAGGATCAGCACAAGGAATGCCAGACGCATGACTGTGGAGAGCTGGTCCGTAGCTGGAGGGGAGACCACTGAGTAGAAGCATGCTGACTTGTGGTGCTGGTCAGTCAATAAATGGTGTGCCAGCCTCGCAGTCCATACTGGACCAGTGTCCCAGCATGGTGTTAAGGAGTGCGACATTGCTGGAGCCACTGTCTTTCATAAGACAAAGAAAACTGAGATCCTGGAACACACGGTCATTAAACACCCCCTGCTCCTGGCATTCTGCCCCCCAATTTCTCCTGCAGCTTCAAACATGGGAACGAGCCTCCCTTTCTTTCCTAAGAACCTGCTGGGCGGTGTTACGCTGTGCGGTTAAACAGCCACGCTGGAACACACACCAGGGATGGCTGCATTTCAACAGCAGAGAAGGCAATCTCTGTATACACAGGGCCTTATTTTCAGTAAAAAAACAACAAGGAGTTGTGTGGCACTTGAAGACTAACAGATTTATTTTTTGCATGAGCTTTCGTGGGAGAAGATTAAGTGAGATCTTCTCCCACGAAAGCTCATGCAAAAAATAAATCTGTTAGTCTTAAAGTGCCACACAACTCCTTGTTGTTTTTTTACTGGACTAGACTAACATGGCTATCCCTTATTTTCAGGAAAAGCTTCCGGGTCTGTGATCCAAATTCAGTGACCCTGAGTAGGTGGGAGCCCCACCTCCATTTCACCCATGCATGATGCTCACCTCAGACCGTGACGACTTTGCCTGATAGAAAGGCTTCTGCGGAAGGTGCTCCGAAGCGACACTGCCCGCCATGCTGCTCTGGCGGGAGAGTATCTCCTGTCGCCTCCCAAAGGATGGCTTAGGGATTGCGTCTAGGGGCCTGGCTTTAATTGCCATGCTCCGAGGGAGGGACTCCTCACCCTGGACAGAGGGTGAGCGACCACTCCTCTTGACCCGCTGCTGGAGGTCCCCTGGCTGCCGGGTGTGTGATTTCCTCTCTGGCGCCCGCCTGTTAGGGTAAGAAAGAGAGAAACAGCAATGAGAACTGTGTGTCTATGCAGGGCAGTGCCCCTTTGTCACAGCTCTGGTCTCCTCCCACTCCCAGCAACACCACCGGATGGATGCAGAGGGAGCCGTTCACCAGCATCACAACCACACTGTGCCTTGTCAGCACTGGCACAAGAGCCGGCATAGCACAGACCTTAGGAATAACACTGGCCTGCTCCTGCCCCCTCTCGCTGCTGTCAACGAGGTTTAATGGAAACTGTCAGCTCCACCAGGTACCCAGGCTCCAAAGGGGCAGCTGTGTTAGTCTAATTCAGCAAAACAAACGAGGAATCGTGTGGCACTTTTAAGGACTAACAAATTTATTTATTACATGAACTTCCGTGGGATAAAATTCCGCTTTGTCAGATGCTTTGAACGTACCCAGGTACCCAGAAACTCATCTGTTTCCATGCCTATGGCTGCACTGTGGGAGCTGGGTAGAGAAAGGGTCCGTCTGGTTGCCGGAGGATTTCAGGAGTTGAAATCTGGTTCTGTTCCAATTTGGAATGAAAATCAACATTTTCAGAGTCCTCTGCAAAAGGGACTGGAGACGTGGCCCAATGGGCTGTTCTGGGGAGCCCTCGTTCCAAGAAGGATGCCCTCAAAGACATGGGAAATCCTGGGAGCCAGGGAGGTTTCCATTTCAAACATCACTCTCTCCTGCAGGCTGGGAACCTGGAATTTTGTCGTCACCGAAGCGAAGTCAGACAAAAGGTGTTCCATAGGGATTTTTCCTGACCACCTTCATACAGCATTTCATCGAGAGTCTGACCCCGGTGAGGAAAAGCACCTTAAATCAAAGGCCCCAGAGCCTGCGCATGTGTATTGGACTGATATGAGGATTCAGAGACTAGATGAATTTATACCAGGAGTCTCAAACTCAAATCACCTCGAGGGCCACATGAGGACTAGTACGTTAGCTCGAGGGCCGCACCACTAAAACCTTTCCATACAATATTGCAAATATCAGTAACAACAGTGTCATTGCAGGCTGCAGGAAATAGCTTTAGGGGCCCACATGCAGCCCACAGGCTGTGTGTTTGAGACCCCTGATTTATAGCTTATAAGATATTTGAGGCAGAGACTGTATTTTCCCTTATATGTGTCCAGCACCTGGCATGTTTTGGGGGCTTTCTACAGTCTCAGTGTGCCTTGCAAACATTATTCAAGTGAACAGCCAGAGCATCCATTCCTTGGTTCTCTCCTCAGACACTTGAATATGTTCAAGTTTTCATGTTCAGTTTTTTTTCCTCCCCCTCTGCCTCCATTTCTTCCTTCTCCCTTTGCCTTGCCCGCCTTCTCCTTATTATTTTGTTCTGCAGTGGGTTCACCCCCAGGGGACAGAGTCCTTCTTGCTTTTGTAGCCAGCTCACCCAGCAAAGAGGGGTAAGCAACAGCTGAAGGCTCCTTTGTTCTGCTTGCGACTTGAAGAGAAAGACAGAGAGAGACCATGTCTTTGTGTGCCTGGTTTATTACATTTTAACTGGGTAAATCGAAAATGGAACTCCATCCATATTTAGGTCACAGCCAGACACACACACACACACACAATATCCTTGTGGAAATAATACAAAACAGCAGCATCTAGCAGGGGTTAGATTGAGCCCATCCTGGTCAGCATGCCATCCTAACACTGTCTTTTGCTGCTGTCACTTTCTGCAAAAGGCAGGATTAATAAAACTGAAGGTGGAAATTTTTCAGAAATGACCCTGTATTTTGGGAGTCCAAACTGAGACCATTCTGGGACAAAGACCATTTTGTTCTGTGTTTGCACAGCCCCTGACACAGCAGGGTCATGGTCCATGCCTGGGTTCACAAGCTCTGCTGAGACACAACTGATCAGTAATTAAATAAGTCAGTCAGTCAGTAATACATTTGAGCACCTAAAATGCAAGAATTTTGGAGAGGGTTTAATGAAATTCCTCACAGTCCAAAGCTATGGAATCAGTTCAACAGGCTAGTGACTATTTACATCCACATCCCCAAGAGATATAGGGGAACAAGAAGGCAAGGCTAATTTTCAGAAAGCACAGCAGAGCGCCAGATGGCGTGACAGGGAATTGCTGGTGCTAGGAATCTGAAAAATCAGACCTCAGCTCTCTCCCACACTGGGCCCTAGATAATCGAGCCACTTCTGAAAATCTGCTCCTGTCTGACACCCCCCCAACCCGGCTTCAGAAAGCCCTTTAAATGTAACGTAATGCTGTGCTACCTTTCTGAGACAGAAGAGCTCTGAGATACACATAAATGACACCATTCATCCACCAGTGTTAACTCTGAACCCCAACAACAGCAAGGCACATACCAGTAACATAAGCCATTTCAAAGCAGATCAGCTTAGCAGAGACATGAAGCTCTGCATTTGAGCCACTGGGTTTCCAACGTGACAGAGTATTATTTAAACTAATAAATGAAAAGAAGGTAACTATGAAAGAGCTTTGTAAGCTTTTTCCCTCCCTTCCAACCGAGCCTAAATTTTGCACCTTGAGTCAGTTGGTGCTGTGCCTTAAGTTAGTCTCTTGTCACTTCCCCTCTCACCCCAATTAGTGCCGGACAGTCACAGGGCATGTATTTTGTGCTCCTGAATTACTTACGGATGAGAGGTCACGTGGCTTGTCTCTTTTTTCAGAGACAGCATCCCTTGAGGGCTTTTATTCATCCCAGCATCCTCTGCAGGAGGACCATCCACTTCCTGTGGGGAGTCGTTCTCTTCCACGTCCAGGCGTTCCACGCTGAGAGATTCAGGCAAGGACTTGAAGCTATTGTACCTGGAGGCATGAAGAAACAGACTGTCTGTCCTGCCGTCTGATGGACCCCTCCCTACCGACAACAGTCCATGCTCCAGCCCCACTATCCAGCTAAAACACCAGAGGCCAAGGAGCTCACTGCACTCTGCGCCTTTGGATGATGTGCCAGCTCCCATTTGATCTGGACTCAATGTCAAGGGCCAGTTTCAGAGGACAGGTGAGCAGCCAGGTGCATGGGCAAATGGGGACTATTAGAGCAAGACCCAGAATGGACAAGTGCTATGGAAACCCCCTGTCACCGCTCTGCCAAAGCCCCTCAACCCAAACCAGCAGCTGCTCTAATGATTTCGGTAGCTTTGGCCATGTGGATGTAGCTGCCAGGCTAGTACTATGGGCTGGTTTTTCCTGGGGAAAAGACTGAAGCTACTAAACTCACTACATGGGTGTCCCTGGTGTGGCTGGCCACAGGGCTCTAAATGTGGGACCCAACTGCCATGAGAGGTCAGTGTTTGAACTCTCGACCGGAACGATATCAGTTTCCCCTTCCCAGTTACAAACCCAGCACTGAGGTGAAATGCACCTTTCCAACACAGGGCCGGCAGTGAAGGTCTTCCCAATGCAGAGATCTAAACTGTGTGCCCACAGCCCCTGACCTGCAGGCCCCATTACGGGGGCTGACACCAGCCCAGAATTGATTTTTACCTTGTACCAAAACACATGCTCCATGGGCACAAAATTGCTGTACTGCACGATCACTGCATGGGGGGCGCTTGTGTTGTATAAGTGCTGGCTATGGGCACGTAATGTGCATGTCCATTTTGACACGCCAGTATGCACTCGGCTGGTTGGGTGATGGGGAGGCACTTACTGGCCCAGCAGGCTATCAAAGTCCTTCTCCACTTGAAGCTTCTTGCGTCGAAGGGGTTTAGGAAGCAATTCCCTCTCCTCGTCTGTCTCACCACTTGCAGAACTCACCTCCGCCTCCACTTGCATTTGGGAGTGGGGATGCTCTGACCCAGGAGCCTGGGAGGAGCAGAAAGGCGTTAAGGTCAGACCCAAACTGAAACAGCTCTGCCTGCCAGTGGCACTGCAGAGATGATACCAATGTGCTGGCTGCTGAGGACCTCAGCAATTCTCTAGTTCAAGCCACCAGGGAAAGTGTCTCTAAAGAAGATAGTGCTCAGCCTACATCCTCTGACGGCAGAGCACCATGACTCCAGGTCTAGCCTGGTCCAGCAGGGGGGATCAGATCAGGAGCTCAGGCTGTGGGATGGTGGCAAGGGGTTACAGAGAGCTCACTCCTACTCCACTTCTGGCCTGACCCAGTAGGGTTTTGGGGGAACTGAACATCACTGCTTCTCCAGTCAGAGGATCTTTCTGGAGGATGATGCCAAAAGAGGGAGAATTTGAAAGCGCTTCTGGCAGTTTTCTTTCACGTCTTATGAATGAAAAGCATCAGCTATCGCCTTGCCTGGGAAACCCCATCTTCAAAGCATCTGAGGAAGTGGGATCTTCTCCCACAAAAGCTCATGCAAAAAATAAATCTGTTAGTCTTAAAGTGCCACACAACTCCTTGTTGTTTTTTTAACAGAAACAGAGCAGCTGCAACTTTACCTCTGGGTACGGGGTGCGTAAAGCTGGGACTGGGACTTGAATGGACGGTGCTGGGGAGGAGGGTGGTGGCTCTGAGACCAGGTTTAGCAAACAGCTGGGAGACAAGGCTGGCTCCGAGCAACTCCGTGGGGAGGGCAGGCTCTGCACCGCTCGGTCAATCCCGTCCTTCAGTTCCTCCAAGCGCATTCCCAGGCGGAATATCTCCCCTTCCACTGCTCTGAAACACAGCAGGACAGCATAGGGCTGAAGGCCTTCCAAACCGTGCCCAGGGAAAAGAAACAGCCAAGACCGTAGAAGGGACGGGTGGTTCAGCAGATAAGGCACCAGCGTAGGACCCAGAACTGAGGTCCCTGCTTTCCTACAAACTGCTCGAGTGATTCCCTGTGCATCCCTCTCCATGTGGTAAATATCCTCTGTTTGGATTGCGAGCTGTGCAGGGCGGGGACTGTCTCTCTGTGTGTGTACAGCACCTAGCACATGGGGAGGTCCTGATCTCAGAGGTGGGGCTCTGGTAACAGAGGGAAAACATAAGGCTCTGGGCCAGGTCTGAGCCCAGGGAAATGGGCAGCAGAGGAACTGCCAGACCAAGGGACACTAACAGCAGGTGCTCCAGCTTCTCTAAAGAGCATCAAAGTGGTGTGGGTGGGCTTCCCCTCCATTTACACTGATGCGACTGAGATCAGATCTGGCCCACTCTCACCAGCCACTGGGGCTCATCTGTCAATCAGGGCACATTGTCTGGAGTGTCACAGCATCCTTTTACACATGGAAACGACGAGCCAGAAATCAGCCAACGGAGCCAGCCAGGACGGGATTGGAAGGCAGCAGGCAGTAATTCCCAGCTCAGAATTCATGGGCCTCACTCTTTCATTAACACCCACAAGTGTTCATCAGTAAACACAGGCAGATTAGAATAAAACAGCGTAATTGCAGTAGGGCCTCCCAGTGCCCAATGTGGCCGCTTTAATCAGACCAAGTGGGCTGGGCTCATCTGCAAAAGAGCTCAACATTCATTCACTCCCCTTTGTGGCTGGCTCCTCAGACAGACCCAGATTTTAAACTCCAATCAGCAAGCCCATCCCTGTACAACCAACCTTTTCTTCCTGGAGCTCTAACTATCTGAGATACTTATCTGAAACCCACTGTCCTAGTGTGGGAGCATCTCATTAACCCATTTATCTTCACTCCTTTGTCAGTGAGGCAGCACAGCGTTGTTTTCCTCATTTTACAGATGGGGCCAGAGACAATAAGTGCCCCTCTATGGTCACAGGGCACTTGCAGCTAAAGAGGGACTTGAGTTCTCATCTCTGGAGTCCCATGCTGGTGCCCTAACCAGTGATAATACAGTCTCAAGATATACAGCATCATTTCAACAGGCTGCAGTTTAAGGAATAAATGCAAACAGCAAAAACCTACCTGTCAGGATCAAACTCTCCATGGGGCCCTGCTGGGCCTAGACTCTGTTGCTGGTGGCGGTGCTCTTCCCGGGCTTGCAGATATGCTCGCTCCAGAGCATCCTGTGCTCCCTTCAGCCTTGCATATCCCTACAATGGGGTAACGCATTGAAACACGGGTCTTAGCTTTCAGCCCCCACACAGGGTAGACCCTCTAGGCCAGACACCCCCAGGATGGCATCCAGCTAGGCCGTGAGGTGGGATTTTACACGCCCACACTGCTGCACCACCCTGTGAATCCCGGGTAACAAGGCCAGGACTGCACACGCAGCCATCATGCGGCATCAGTGGAGATAAATCTGGCAACTTCCACACCAGAAGCATGAGTCTGTGTCATCTGAGCTACAGTTTAACTCCATTACCTGTGCATGACTAGCAGGCTCGTGTCCCCTTTGAGGCCGGCCGCAAGAAGAAACCGGATCACATGCACCAAATCAGCATGTGGCATTCACATTAGGATCTACCTCAGCAGTGGAGTCTAAACACTGGCTCTAACTCACCAACAAGAATTAACCCTGACCACACCATGGGGATCTTTTCCCCAGCAAGCCTGTAGACTTACCAAAATGCAAGCGATACAGCTGATCTCAGCCTCGAGACACGCCCAGCCCTGGCACAGGACCACTAGCCAAATACAGCACTGACTAAAGTCTCAGGGACCTAACCCCCTCCTCCCAAAAGCCAGGGACAAAACTAATTTTTAATCCTGCTCCAGCTATTAAAGCAGCGGGTCCTGCAGGATCCCAGCCCCAACGTGCGGCTTTGCTCCTGCCTGCTCTACTGCCATTTCCCCTCCCTACGCTGTAGCTGGGGCCCAGCTGTGAATCTCCCTGGCTGTCACTGCCCAGCTGGAGCAGCCTAACAATGCTGGCATCACAGCAACATTGTTAGGCGACAGCCTGGGGCCATGACACTGAGCAGCCCTGGGCACGGTGAAGCCCTGCTTTATTTGGGGCACGGCGGGGAGTGGCTCTGCAAGCCCGTCAGCTCCTCTGAAATTCTTAATGACTGAATGGGTGTCATGCACATGCCTGGCACCAGACACACCTCCTTCTCCAAGATGCGCCCTGGAAATTGCCAGAACCTCCGAAAATGGGCTAATTAAGAAGACAGTAAAGCTGGACGTACCTTTAGCTGGTCCTGTGGCGTCAATCTTCCCATTTGGATCAGTCCCTCGAAGGATCTCACCTGGGTAGGGAAAATGAGGCATTAATGACCATCTCATTAAGCTGATATCCTGCAAGGTAATTCTAACAATCGCTAGGTGTGGAATTAAAATGGAGCTTAGCCTCCTCTACCCTTCCCCTCCTCTTCCCCCTTCCCTCACTGAATTCTCCCCCAGAACTGACAAAGACAACATGGCCATTCCCCAAAATACAAATGGGTTTCATTCCATGGACTGCAGTTTGCTTGCTCTAGACCCAACTTGCCTGTGCCTCAAATTTCCTTGCCTGACCAGCCAGAGTCTGTGTCAGGGGACCCTCCAGAAATGGTCTGTCCGCAGAGGTGCAGGCATCAGCCCCAGCCACGTTGGTGAGCGCAGAATGAACTGGAAAAGATGTATCCTGGTCTCCTGCTGCCGATGACGGCCCTGGAACAAAAGAAAAACATAAGAAGATGATGGGCCTGAACAAAAGACAAACATAAGAAGATCCCAGTTGTGCCATCTCTCTTCTCTAGGTGCACCCGAGCTAATGGACCACCTCTGTCCCAATTACCAAGGCAGGGATAAGTCCAGAGCAGCTCACGGATCTGACTCCAGAGGTAAGAAAGCAAATGCTTTTGGCTCATTTGTATAAGCTCCTGATGATTCAGAGCCCAAAACGTAAATTGGATAAAAACTGGCCATCAAGAAGTTTAGACTTGAAGTTAGACAGAGGTTTCTACCCATCAGAAGAGTGAAGTTCTGGAATAGTCTTCCAACAGGAGGCAAAAACCAAGCTGGCTTCAAAACTGAGCTTGATAAATTTATGGAGGGGATAGTATGATGGGACAGCCTTGTTTGGCAGCTGACTGATCTTTGACTACTGGTGAGAAATATGCCTAAAAGTCTGTGATGGGACATTAGATGGGGCGGGTTCTGAGTTATTACGGAGAATTCTTTCTCGGGTGTCTGGCTGGTGGCTCTGGCCCACACGCTCAGGGATTAGCTGATCACCACATTTGAGTTCAGGAGAGGATCTTCCCCTCCAGAGGTTTGGCAAGGTCTCTGGAGGTTTTCCACCTTCTCCTCTAGTGTGGGGCATAGGTCACTTGCTGGTAGATTTTCTGAACCTTGAAGTCCTTCAACCATCATTTGAGGACTTCAGGAATTTAGTCATTGGTTAGGGATTTATTACAAGAGCAGGTGGGTGAGGTCTTGAGGCCTGCGTTGTGCAGGAGATCAGACCAGATGCTCATATTGGTTCCCTCTGACCTCAGAATTTGGGAGGGCATTCGGGTTTCCATCCCTGGTATGTGCGTCAATTGACGGTTGTAACTCCTCATGAATGAACATTTGCCTTGGCCCCCGGGATGAGCCAGGATAAACAAGCCATCCTGCTCTGCTCTCTCTGCTTCTCCCAGTGCCACTGAGAAGATGGTGGGATGTATTTACAGCTGGCATAAGTGGTGCCAACACCACTGAGATACCTGGCACCATGGCTGGGACCCACGCTTCCCCTAATGAAACACAAAGCTGCAGGCTGGTGGCATGGCTGAAGCAGCAGTGACTGGGCAGGGGAGGATGAAATGCTTCTTGAGATGGGCCCCAGTCATGTGAGAGCAGCACAGGCCCACCTGTAGAGGTGGCACAAGGTGGATGGATCCTGCCCACCAGAATGAGGAGTTCTGCAAGAGCAGAGCAACCCCATCAGCGTGCTCAAGTCTTGGGAGCCAGGCAAAAACAAACAAAGAGTCCTGTGGCGCTTAGAGACTAACACGTGTATTTATCACATCAACCTACATGGGAGAAAATCCCACTTCGTCAGACACTTTGAAGATGGGGGAACTTACAGAATGGGAGGAAATAAATGCAGGGAAGTGTACGTCATGGGTAAGTAACAGCAAATCAAAGCCACTGTTAAGATTCAAACAGCGGGGAACAGCACATCGAGGAAGATGAGGTCAAATCACCCGTTGTAATGAGAAGAAAAATCCAAGGTCCTTATTTAGCCCTGAAGAAACACAGTCAAATTTGCAAATGAATGCCAATTCTGCAATTTCTCTTTGAAACCTTGATCTGTTATTCACTTGTCTGGGCACCACAATTAGTAAATTGAGAGTGGACTGAGCAGGAAGATTGAAATGCTCACCTAATAGTTTTTGAATGTTGTGATTTCTGATGTCAGATACGTGCCCATTTGTTCTTCTGTGCAGAGACTGCCGTGTGTGTCCAGTTTATAAGGCACATGATAGAATAAATCACATTGGTGGATGAGCAGGTGAATAAGCCTTTGATGGAGCAGGTGGTTTGATCAGGTCCTGGAACAATGTCTCATGCGATAAATAAATTTGTATGTGCCACCACACTCCTTGCTTGTTTTGCTGAACTAGACAAATATGGCTGCCCCTTTGGAACCTGGGAGCTGGACAGTATCTGCAGCTGTGGGTAACCTGACTGTACCCAGACTCCTCCGCTGGCATTTGGCCAGGAGCCATCCCCATCAGTGCTGCCCCAGACTGGCAATTCGGCAAGAACCTGTTCCTTAAAACTGCAAGTGAGCTGCATAAAGTGAAGCAGATCACAGCCACTGTCCTCTAGTTTGTGGAGGTCTGGCCTGGGAAGGCTAAAGATGTCAGCATTGCGTGCCAACGGCAGGGGTAAGAGAGAAGCTTATTGCCAGGCAGAAGGAAGGGGGGCGGCAGAATGAGAGGAAAGGAGCTGCAGCAGGAGATTCTCCAATGCCACAAACCCACCTTTATCCAGACCGGCTGGTGGGGCTGGCGCAGGGGTGGAGCTGAACTCTGCTGTCCTGATCTGCGGGATGCTGAAAGCCATGACTTTGGAGCCGTGGGCCATGGTCCCCATGTGGACGCTGTGGCTGGGCTTTGGTGGGTCGGCGTACAAGTTCACCTGAAGGGCGAGGAGAAAGCAGAGCGGAGAACTCAGATCCATCCCAACAATGACCCGTGGCACCCAGGGGCCCATTTGACCCTGCTAGGAGGCTGGTAGGAAACATCAGTTCTTTGGGCTGGGGGAAATTCTCAGGTGCTGGCTTGGGGTGACACTGTCATAAAGGAGCGCCGGCTCCCGTTACCTGCACCGAGCTCCAGCTCCCCAAGCTGGCAGGGGCTGAGAGCAAGCTGCACCGAGAGCGTAACCAGCTGTGGATTCTGTCACACCAAGAGCCAGCTCCACCATTAGCCATTGTACCACCATGAGCAACTGCTTGTCCTGCTTCTCATACATCTTGTGGTGTGAGTGACAGCAGGAGTCCCACCTTGCCAGGCATCCTGGGCCAGGAGAGCAGAGACTAGCAAACATCAGCTCAGTCAGCTGCCACCGTGCCCTGAAAGCCTCAGTCTCCACGACTGCATCTGCAGAATACTCCCCAAACCTCCGTGAAGGGCTAATGAGTGGGGAAGTTGCATTGGGGGAGCAGATGGAGGGGAACTAAAGCATAGTACACAACTCAGAGCATGTGCAGATGCATGCTCAACAATATGCATGCACAAAGCCACATTGCCACACGCCAATTAAGATTTTGGGCACATAATGCACTGAAAGCAGAAAGCTCTCCCTAAACTATTTTCCAGCCAAACTCTTTCTTTGGCTCCCTTTTCAGGCTGGTGGGAGCAACCAGGATAAACCTGCTAGCTGGCACCAGGATGTCCAGGCCAGCTGGCAGCTTTCCTTTTTTAAGCTGCATTTCACGTTCTCACAAGAAAAAGCAACCCATTCAGAAAGAGCACCACAGCCACAGCGCCAAGACATGCATCTCTGCCCTCATCCTCCTGGGCCTCCTTCCTAGAGCTCATTCCTCCTCAGCTGGCAGAGGAACTTAACTGGATTTCAGTTATCTTGCCATCTGCTCACTCCTGCATTACGAAGCATGGCTCGGCATTCATCTCTTCCTGCTCCACGTCACCCAAGAGACAGGAGGCGTTTCCCCCAAAACTCTTCCTTTCATTCAATTTTTGGCAGCAAATTTGCGCCCCTTTCTCTAAACTCCCAGGAACGCAAATGGGGGCAGAGGGCAGCACTGGTGTCCATCTGCACTCTTCTGGATGGGATCTTGTCTTACTGTTTCCCTAGTTAGACACCGGCCATGACAGCACTGTTGTGACCCATGGGAATGCAGCTTGCTCAGCATCCCGTCGGCATCTGCTTCTAGTACCAGCCACCAAAGGAGCCTCCATCAAAGACCAGAAATCACTGCATTTTTCTCCATATTGTGTTGGCGGCTGAAGTTCAGCTCACAGGTCAAAACTGCTCTAAAGAGTTCCCCGCTGCAGTCCATGGTTAGTTTGGCTACCAGTAACCCTGAGATGTTTCATTTCTGACTAGACAGCCATGTTGCTGGAGAGTTACATCTCAGGAACTGGAACTAGAGCTGAGCAAAATTTGCTGGAAAATGCATTTTAGGGGGGATTCAAAAAACTCACAAATTCAGGTCAAAATGGGTGGATAATTTAAGCCAAAAGGGGAAAAAAAGAATTTGGAAATGTCTCCCAAATGAACCATTTCGGCATTTAGTTTTGAATCAACGCTGAAAAGTTTTGTTCAACATGTTGGTTTGTTTTGCTATTTTAGTGAGAAAAACTGAAAAAAAAAAATCACTATTGGCTAGAAACTAACCAAATGAATTATCCACCCAGGCTCTCCTCATCATATCCCTTAGCTATGGAGTGTAGCTGGGAACAAGCAGTGCAAGTTATCAGCTATTCAACACATGTTTCAAAAACACAAAGGAGAATGAATGCACAGCACAGGGTCAAGGTACAGAGGGGAAAAAAAGTATAAAGGCGGATGAATCTACATGGAAAAGGAATTTATCACGTCAGGCATTCATAGAAATGCAAAACTCTGTCCTCACATAAGTATGCAGTCATAAAAGCATGTGTGTGTGTTGCCCCGGACTGAAGAATCATTTTTCATTCAGGGAGCAGGAACACCACCATGTGAATTAGGTGACTCCTCCTACCCTACAGCCCAGGCTGTGGACTACAACCACCACGTGTTTTGCTGCCAGGGAGTTTGTGAGAAACCCATTGGCTGGAGAGCACTGGTATAACTCATTCACAAGCAATGTGTTTGAGAATCATGCACAAACCGAGAAAGGAGGTGAATTTGCTGAAGGGATCTGTCCTTGCAAATACACTGCCTGGCTCATTCCATGTTGGGGTTGCTGCCAGCCAGTATCATACCAGAAGGCAGCAAGAGGCTGACTCTTGGGAATAGAAATGGAAAGAATCTGTGAGTTGTGCAGCAAGAAAATAGATTTACTGTATTTATTTATAATGGAGACCAGGGCGGGGGTCACGGGGGAGCTATGGTGCATGCACATAGCAAGAGACAGTGCCTAGCTCAGACAAAAGGCGGGAGGCTCCAAAGGGGCAGCTCTCCGTCTGGTTCAGCAAAACAAACAAGGAGTCCTGTGGCACTTAAAGACTAACCTGTCTTCAAAGCATCTGACAGAGTGGGATTTTCTCCCATGAAAGCTCATGCAATAAATAAATTTGTTAGTTTTTAAAAGCACCACAGAACTCCCTACTAAAAGGTGTGAGATTATTATTCCCCCCACAATGGGGAGTTGAGGTTGAGTGAGATTAAGTGATTTGCCCACAGCCATGGAGTAAGCCTGTGTCAGAAGAGGGAACTGACCCCACAGCTTTACCCACAAGGCCATCCTTCCTCCTCAGTCTGCCTCAAATTTCAGCAGGTGGCTTCGGTTCTGATTTGGGACTGACTGGAAAGACTGTTTTGTTTTCAATCTGCCAGCATGAGACTTGTGGACAGTTGCTTGGCAAGCAAGGCGCTGCAGCAAGAGGGAAGGCATCTGTTCCAATCTCACTGCGACAGCCCCAATTCACAGCCTGCAAGGCAAGCAGAGCCTCAGATGGACTCGAGCACTGTGTTATCTCAGTTTTCATGTGGTGTCCACGGAGTGATGACCCAACAGCCTGCCCTCACTTGGTCACAAACACAGCAGGGTCACAATGTGATTATTTCATCCCATCGTGCATCGTCCAGCGTTCCCATCCCCTTCCTCCACCCCCTCTCCAAAAAGCACCACGCTGCTCTAGGCGATCCATTAGCTGAAGAAAGAGCCTTCATGCTTTGTTGATCAAAGAGAAGAAGTTGAAAATGAAAGAAAATAAGTGGTCTGGAGATGAGCGAGATACACATCAAATTTCCTGGAGGAAACCCAGAGTGCACATGAGCAAGGCCCCTTGGTGGGCTGCCTGTTAATGGTACAGAATCCCACCATATTGCCTAAAATGCCCAACACTTGAAATTTCCACCCATCCTTACACACCTTTCCCTCTCCAGAAGCACTGCGGGGTGTGTGCTTTTTTATGCATAAATACACACACCAGCTAATCGCTTGCACTGACTCAGCAGCAGCAAAGACTGGTGCCAGCAACTCCCTTTAGCGCTAATAAAACCATCACTGACTGTGACAAGTCATGGGCAGGGCTGGATAAAGGGGCCCTGGCCTGCCCACTTTCTTGACCTTCTACACATGCCCCTGCCCCCCACACCGTGGCGACCATCTGGGGGACACAGTGACCTGGCCTGGCCACAGCTGGGGTGCAGGCCAAGCCTGAGGGGGCCTCCCGAGCCAGCACCGTGGGGAGGCCTGCAGCGCAGTTGTGCTGTGGGGAGGGGATGGGATCCAGGACCCGCAGCCCTGTGTTGCTGCAGGCGGCCTGTGGCCCTTTAGGCCAAGGCCCGGGGCTGCACCCCTAAAGCTGGTCATGGATTTAAGAGCCTAATTCTTTCTTATTTAAAGACACAGCGCAGTGCTCAGGCTAGATGGTCAAAATTCCAGTCCTGGGCCCTACTCCACACTCTGAGACGTGGGCAAGTCACGGCTGAAGTCAGTAGAGCTATAACCATTCACATCAGCTGAAAGTGTGTCTGTGCATCAGCGTTGCATGTGTAAAATGGGGATAATGAAACTTGTCTACTCTCATGGGTGTTTGTGAAGACAGACCAATTCCAGCATGTGAGGTGATGGGGCGAGAAAAATACCTTAGGTAGAACGAAAGAGCAAGGCTGCACCAGCAGCAGGCCATTTGCCTGCCAATGGCAGGAGAGACAGTATATTACTCCCGGGGTCCAGCAATATACAAGCAAGGAAACAACTGCACGCACAGCACCTGCATCTTCTGCACCTGCACACAGCATCTGCCTTACAGCTGTGGTTTCACACTGGCACTTTCACACTGCTGAAGTGACAAGATGAGACGCAGTGTAACAGAGAAGCACCCTGCCATCTCAGTGAAAGTTCCTGACAGCAAACAGCAAGTCAACACACAAGAGGCACCAACACAAGAGCTGCTTCAAAATTCACATGAGCGGTCACAGCCCATGTTTTTGAGATACACACCCAGCTTCAGCTCCGTCTATTCTTTCCCACCATGGGCAGCAAGCGTTGGCCTTCAGCAGGAAGGGAAGGAGGTGGAAGCTTTGCAATGTGACATTGCGCCAGGTTTCAACTTCTCTCCCCCACCACTGTACGTGTTACACCACAGCTTTTAGCAGCTACCCAGAAAGAGGAAGAAAGCAAGAGGCAGCGGATGAGGCCGCTGTGAATTCAAAGCTTTTCCTGTTGGAAGTGGAGTTGAGATGGAGCCTTCTGCTGGGAACCAGGCTCCTATTGAGCAACTAATCCTCCATGTGCACGTGCACCATCAGACATATCACATGCCTGGGTGGTGGGCTGGAAACCAACTCTCGCGCTAACTGCATGTGGGGATGAATCCAATCTGCTCAGACAGAGGCCTCAGAAGGAGGTGGGTTAAGGGGGGTGGATTCAGAACCTCAGAGGGAATTAAGAGCCAGGCTGGCAATTCGGCATGAATCCGTTCCTTAAAACTGCACCTGAGCTGCATAAAGTGAAGCAGATTGCAGTCACCCTCCTCTAGTTTGTGGAGGTCTGGCCCGGGAAGGCTAAAGATGCTGACATTGAGTGCCAACACCTTGTTCTGACTGCTCCAGCACCCAGCAGGGCAAATCTGGCCAGATGAAATAGGAACCAACCACAACATTCGTCATGAACTCAAACCACAAGTGAATCTCTTTACAAGCTGTGAAGAGTTTGCGGAACTTATTTGGGCAATTCCTGGCTGCCTCTGGCTAGGAGAAGGGCTGGGCAGGTCTTGAGCAACTCTCAAACAAAAGGCGACATGGCCCAGTGGCTAGCAAGCGGGACCAAGCGGTAGGAGACTGAGGTTCTAGCCCCAGCTTTGCCTGCTGTTTGACCAAGAAAAATCACATTACTTCTCTGTGCTTTGCTTTCCATAGCTGTAATATGGGGACAATGATACCTCCTCACCTTAGATATGGATTACTATAATTTTGTAAACCTCACAAGCGCCTGCTGGCCCAATAAGACACCTCCAAAAGCAACAATCTCTGCAATGAGGGGTGCTTATCTGAACAAAACCTCTGGCTTGTTCGCAATCCCCAGAACTTCGTACCTTTGCTCCCAGCCGTAGCTGGTCAATGGTGTTCTCAGCTTCGGCATACTTTGTTAGCAGTTTGTGGTAGTCCTCCTGGAAGGAGAAGGAGGAGAGTGCATGTTAAGGTCAGGCAGATGTCTTACAGTCACTGAGTATTTATAAAGCAGCAAAACCAACCAGTTGCAGGAGAGGAGCCTCCTCCAAGAAGAGGTTTAAGGAGTAATTAGCAACTGGGTATGAGAGGGCACGGTGCGTGGATGCTCATGGAAGCACTGCAAAAATATATGCACCCAGAGCTTCAGACAATAGGGGCATCAGAAATTAGCCTGCAAACCAAGAATCAATACATGAAAAACTAGCTTCCCCTCCGTACACGGTATTTCCTCCGAAAAAGTGACTCTAGTTGCCCTCCTGTTAATTCTAATGCACTGCCATTAACATCCGTTGCAATTATCTGCCCCACGGCAATGCTGGCTGGGATTCGAGAGGGATGAGCATCCCCAGTCAGCATGAACTAGAGGTGACACTGTACCGGTGAAGGCCCCAACATTTATTCCCTCCATGCTCTGGTGCCCCTTTCTGCCCAGAAGCTGAAAGCGGGGAGGAGTCAAAAGGAAGGGCCCTTTGATTTCTACCCTGCTCTGAGACCCCTGGTCACTGTCCAAGGAGGCTTCCCTGGCCTGTGAGAGGCAGAAGTTACCTGCAGCTGCTGTACCAGCTCAGTGGCTTGCTTCGGGGACCTGAACTCCTCAGGCACCATGGCCGTGGAAGGGGTCGGGCATTTCTGCGGGGATCCCTCTGTGCTGCTTAGTAACACCTCCCGGACAATCTCCGCAGGAGATTTGAAGACAACAGGGCTGGCTGAGCCCCCAGCCCTCATTGGCAGCGTCCTGCCCCGGGGAGGACGGTAACTTTGATCGTCCTTTGGGAACTTCACACGTGGCTCCACCTTGGATAAATCTGGCAGCGGGTAGTTGAGCTGGCCTCGCCCGTACTGCAAGGCTTCAGCTGTGGCCGGGGATGGCCTGGAAGGGCCTGACTTGGGCGAGGCAGACCGCTCTGCCCGTTTGCTGGAGTTCCCCCGAGGGCTCAAGGACCTGGACTGCCTGCTGAACTTGGAAGGGAGTGCTGGGGAAATAGACTTCTGCAACTTCCGAGCCCTGCCCTGCTGCCGGCTGCCAACCTGCCGTAGGGAAGGGAGGGTCCCTGCTGGCATCTCCGGAGGCTCAGCTGCAGGCACAGCACGGCGGTGGGATGCCCTAGCTCCACCCGTAGAGGTTGCCTGGGAGATGGTTTGAGCAGGGTCCTCGATGCTCTCAGAACAGGATGATTCTGGGAAGGTCTCTGCATCGATGCTCGGGCTGTTCTGCAGGTCCTCCATGGACAGGTGCGGCAGGAGATTCTGGCTCAGGCGCCAGCGGTTGGAATCAGCCAGCGGGCTCAGCTCAGGGCTGTCTAGGGATCCACCTGAGGGTGACGCAAACTCTGTTTCTGCAGGGAACTCCAGGCTCTCGCTGAGCTGGTTCCGACTTTCAAAGGCATCGGCTGCGGTCCTTTGGTCTGGCCTGTAGGGGCGTTGTGGCAGGGTGCTGGAGATGGGCGGGCTGGCGTCAGAATGCCCTGAAAACTCTTCCCCACCGTCTGTGGTGAAGCTGAAGGATTTGCCATAGTCCCTGTACAGAGCCTGGGTGTCCCCCAGAGCATCAGGGCTGGCGCTGTACTCTGAGCCATACTGGCCCTCGAAGGAGAGATCAGGGTAGCCTTCGCCTGCGCTCCCAGCCTCCCACTCCTCCTCCTGCCTAGCCACCTCCCTTGAGCTGGCTCTGTCCTCATCCTCTTCAGTCATGTCCAGTTGCTGATCTCTCTGTGAGCGCCAGTAGGCAAGGGAGACCGGGTCCTCCTGTGTCCCCTCATGTTCTAGCTGCTCGTCGTCATCTGGAAAACAAACAACGGCGCTGCTGTCACCAACTGCTTTATGGTTTCTCGGTTCATTTGATTTCACCCTAGGAGCTCAGCCCCAAAACTGCTCAGAAGAGCTGGGTTCCACTCCTGACTCTGCCACTGGCTTATGGGGAGACATCGGACAAGACACTTCTGCTTGTCGTGCCTCAGTTTCCCCATCTGCAAACGGCAGCAATGACACCAACCTTTTCTTTAACAGTATTTTGTAAGAACTAGGCGATGTTGTTATTGTTCCTATAAACATGGGATTTTGTTTTTGCCGTTTTATAATAATACATGCTTTTTGAGTTCTACGGGTCATACTGCTTAAAGAAATGTCAGTCCAACATACATAACATGAAATTCTTTCCAGTTCTGCCTTTTAGTCATTTTGAAGTGCCCTCTTGTTGTTGCATTACAAGATGGGAGTAGCTAGTAGTCTGCGTGGCTTTCTGTGCACCATTCAAACATTTCTAAACCTTCAGCATCTCTTTATTTTGCAGGGGTGTGAGTGGGAGGGGGCTCCACTGCAAGCCAACTCATCCTCAGGAAAAAATATTTAAAAGTGTCTTAGGAGCCTACACTCCATCAACTTCCAATGAGGCTCCTAAGCAGGGTGACCAGACAGCAAGTGTGTAAAATCAGGATGGGGATCAGGGGTAATAGGCGCTTATGTAAGAAAAAGCCCAGAATACTGGGACTGTCCCTATAAACTGGGACATCTGGCCACTCTACTCCCACATCATTTTAAAAGACAAAACCTCAGGCACTTTTGGATATTGGTTATCATCCCTCATATGGAGGCCTCCTTGCCCAATGGGTCCCATTCTCTTCTCATACTATTTTAATCCTGGGGGGACGCCATGGGTGGGGAAAGGCTGAAAGAAATGGGTTTATTTAGTCCGCAGAAGAGTGAAAGGGGATTTTTTAGCAGTCTTCAACTACCCAAAGGTGGCCTTCAGAGAGGATGGGGCGAGGCTGTTCTCATGACAGAACTAGGAACAACAGTCTCAGCTTGCAGTGGGGGACTTCTAGGTTGGTTATCAGTAAAATCTTTTCCCCCGGGAGGGTGGACAAGCACTTTATCAAGGGAGATGGTGGAATCTCCATCTTTAGAGGTTTTTAAGGCTCAGTTTGACAAAGCCCTGGCTGGGATGATTTAGTTGGGGTTGGTTCTGCTTTGATCGGGGGATTGGACTAGATGAGCTCCTGAGGTCCCTTCCAACCCTCAATTTCTATGATTCTCTCCCTGGGGTTGAGCTAGGTCACTAAAAGGAGCGGTGTAGCTGTGGCTGCATGGACAATTGAACGAGTTAGTCACTTGACCACCACCCTCACCTGGCATCCTGATCTACACTCGGTCTGTTGGCTGGTCCCCATCATTAGCTCAACCACAGTTCACCACACACGAGAGAATCCTCCCTTCCCAATGGCAGTGCAGATGTACCCCAACAGCTTTCCAACTTCTCTGGCCACTGTTGAGCAGAAGTCTCCACCATTACCTTACCTCGGCTACACAGCCGTTCATCTGACCTACTGGCACCCAGCCGTTCGTGTTGTTCTAGCCCCTCATTTTTTCAGCTCTTTCCAGACTTCCTCACAAAATCTTCCCTAGCTTCAATTAACTGACATTTTGTACCATGAGCAAATGTGGTCACTTCCACAGTTTCCTTCCCACTCCAAGACATTACAGCCTTGAGCATTAACAGGCGTTTTTCATTTTGACCCTCTTACACATTGACCAGTTAACCTCACTACCCTGGGAACACACATCAGCCCCAGGCAACAGAACTCCAGGTGCAAAGATTATGGGTAACATTTCCTGAAATGCCCAAATGATTTGCAAGCCGGCATCCTGATCTGGTGATGAAGGGTCTGTCTACATAGTGAAGAAAAGCCCATGGTCGGCCTGTGCCAGCCAACATGGGCTCCCTGGGCTCTTGCTGGGGGGCTGTTTTATTCCCGCACAGATTTCCAGGCTCAGAAGGTGCTGTGTAGACTTAACCTTCAGCACATGTGAATATTTACCACAGGTGACTAGCCCCAAGATATAGCAACCATCTTGTATCCTAGTTGAGAATAGAAGTCAAGACTCCCCTAGCTCCTGGCTGGTGTTTCATACTTCTAGGCTATATCTGAATGTCACCAATCCTTGTTGTTTGCTCCACAAGGACACTCCAGCTGTTAACGTCTTTCCATGCTGCTCACTGGTCATTCATTACTCCTCGGGATTTCCTACCAGGTAACATGATGGGAGTTTGCCTCTCCCCATGAGGTTATAGTTTCCTTCACAAAAAGCAAACTTTTACCAACATGCATAGACTGTAGCCCATAACTTTGACCACTGAGCAGCAAACGAGTCTGACAGGTAAACACAAGTAGATATTCCTGGGGAATGGTGCAGTCAGGACACCCTGCTCATGCATCCGACACATCAAGAGAAAATCTACTTGAGAAAATTTCCTAGGAACTGGCAATTCCCAACAGGAGGGCTAACCTGCAGCCATAGCACCATGAGCACAGCTCCTGCCAGTTCTTATAAATAACATCAGACCTAGTCCTTGGATGAGGGGCCTCCTAGGAAAACTGTCACGTATTACAAGCACGGGGACTGACATTTCAATAGGTAATGCTTGTTTGCTCCCCACAGAACCAGTGCTGTAAAAGACTCGGGCCTGTATTCCTCATCATCACAAAAGATGGTCAGTGTTTTTCGGAAGGTGGAAGGTCACTGCTAAAAGGTGTGTGCTGGCCACATGCCAACTCAGGTGATTACAGTCTGCCTGCCTAAAGTCACTCTTACAGTTTCCATTGGACACAAAGTGGCTCCTTGGCTTCTTTCTTGAGCGTCCGGCTGGTGGGTCTTGCCCACATGCTCAGGGTTTAATAGTTAACAATATTTGGGGTGGAGAAGGAGTTTTCCCTCAGGACAGATTGGCAAAAGATGTGCGTTTTGTTTTTTGAGTTTTTTTGCCTTCCTCCGTAGCACGGGGCAGGGCTCACCTCTCTAAACTGTGAAGTCTTTAAATCATGATTTGAAGGCTTTAAGAATTCAGTCACAGGTTTGGGGTCTATTGCAGGACTGGGTGGGTGAAGCATTGTACAGGTCAGACTAAATGATCATATTGGCTCCTTCTGACCTTACAGTCTATGAGTTCTTGCTTTCTGTCCTAAACAGTCGTGCAGTAGATTCCCTGGTCCACCCCAGAGGCAGCTGGACTTTATTGGGTGACTGTACACTTTGGCTCCCTGGGATTCGTGTTCTTTGACACAGTGAGCTGCATTTCCTCAGTCCCAGCAAATTATTGGGGTTTGGTTAGAACCCCCAAGGCTCTAGTATCACCATACCCCACTGTGGGGGTCACTCTCAGTTTTGAGATTTCTGTCTACCCCCCAGTCTGTGCAGGCTACCAGAGGGACAGGAGGTCAAGAAAGAACAGACTCACCATCAAGTGGGCTCCTCTCACTGTCTCCATCCCGTCCAGGTTCTCCCCACTGAAACTCCTGCAGGTCGCTGACGTCGAGCCTCCCGTCACTCCGTGTCAAGAGCCCCAGGTGGGGAGACGGCTCCTTGGTACGCTTGACGTGTCCCAAAAATTCCAGATCTTCGGACCCCTGAGCCGGAGACTCATCCCACTGGCTAGCATGGCTCATGTGTCCCTTCTCCTCCACTCCAGTGACTCTGGTCTCCTTCCAATGCCTCTCAGAGTCCTGCGCCAGCTCCTCGTCCCAGCGCTGCCCAGAGTCATTGCCAAGGTCCGACTCCACCCAGCGGGCCCATGGGGCCGAGCTGGCCATGTCCTGCCGTGCCCAGCGAATGGCGTGTGGTGGCACAGCAGGACGAGAAGCTGATCTAAGGAGGGGCCTGACGTGGCAGAAGGGTCCTCACTGGCATCATTTCATGCAGAAGTGCAAGGAGCTGGAGGCACTTTGCTTCCTTGGGGAACACAGGTCACATCGCAGCTCCATTCGGGGCTTCAGTCCCCTGCCTGCAGCTAAGAGGAGATGAGCAGAGAGGAGAGACGCTTAATGGCAGCTTGGAGTGACAGCGGGCTCTATTCAGATGATCCCTCCCTCCAGCACGAAGCTGCCTGAAGCTTCCCCCATCACCTCTCCCCCTTCCCAGCTCCACAGGGCGCCAAGTCACCACGCACACTGAACCCTCCATCACTCAATGAGGGACGGGGCAGGAGGCCCCACACCTCCGAAAAGGATCCGACACCCAGGCTGGGTGCTGTCGATGCCATCGTGACATCGTGCTGTTCGGGCTGGGGCACGGTGACATGGGTGCTCTCATATCTCTGCTCAGCAGCATCACGCTGGTCTGGATCTGCGTCCTGGGTGGCATCCTGCTCACCCCCCATGCTGGGGGCCTACAGGCCCCCTTTGGCACTGCACATCGCCACTCAGCATCGGCAGGGTGGGCTCTGTCATTATGGGCCTTTATCCCCCCAATGCAGCTGCCTGTGGTGGAGATTTTAAAAGGTGTCCCAGCCCTTCCTTCCAGGACACGTTCCTGATACAATCTCTCCTTGCCTCTTCCCAGCCCAGTCCAGGATCCTAACTACCCTGAAACCAGGCAACAAGGGATGCGGTGCCGGGACGCACACACTCCCAGAGTCCTGCTTTTTGGGACACTGGCCAGCACGGACAGACTATTCAACAGCTGCCGGTCCTCCAACAAATGGCTGCCCAGCGAGCAGCCTGGCCATCCCACAATGCCAGTCCTTCTGCGAACCAGAGCCCCTGCACCTGGGCATGCCGACAGAGACCTGCCCCGGCACCCAGAGCCCGGCGGGCCCGTCTGCAATCCTGGCCAGGCATACCTGGCATGGCCCGTGGCCAGAGCCTGGTGGGAGTGCCAGACACAGTCAGAGTGGCCATTCGGACCAGTTCTCCTCCATCCCACGGCAGACAAGAGAGCTGAGGGTCTTCTGGGGAGGTGATACAACCATGGCATTGCTCAGCAGGGCTGAGCACTAGGGAGGCCTTTAATTTCCCTACAGTGGAGCCTATGTAGGGCAAAGACCAGCTCCACGCCCTCCTTTCCATGAAGCTGGAGACACACCGACCTGCTGTCACAAGCCTTTAACATCACAGAGAGCCAGGCAATCAACGGCAGGATGGGCACTGCAGGCAAATCCAGTTCTCAGCTCCCTATCTGCTGCGGGAGAGTCGAGCTGTGTGCATGCTGGCTTGGCCTGGGGAGTGGAGACCTCACTCAGGTGTGCCTAAAGCTCCTCAGCCTCCTCTCCTCAACCCGTGCTTTCTCACTGAGCCTCAGAGACGACTGCAGAAACCATCACCCGCTCTGGAAGGGAGGGTGCCGCTCGGGTTTGGAGCCCCATGGCAAGAACCTGGGATGCCCCCAGGAGCCGTTGGACCTGCAGTCGTGCCAAAACTGGGATGGCTCCGTCACCGGCAGGGCTCATTGACCCTAAGCAGCGTCTGCAGGGAGGCAGCTCCCAACTACGGAGAGAGGCTTTTAGCGGCTGAAGCTCCATGTTTGTCCTTCCACCTCCCAGCAGCCCTGCTCTCTTGCCTCCCCTGGTTCTTCTGTCTCTTCAGTGTAGGGGCCTTTCCCCAGTTGGTTACACACTTGATCTGACAGCCTCAGGTCTGCCCTGTCAGCAACGCCCCGTTGAAAAAGAAACCCCTGCAGACCGCAGGCTCGCACAGATCTGCTCAGGGGAAGCTGGAGTACACGGGGTCATTGCCCTGCCAGGCCACGTTGGGTAGGGGGACCTCAGTACGTCACTGTGGCCATCTGCTGCTCCCTTCCTGGAGCGAGTGAGCTCTGCACCCCGTCTGTGCAAGCTGCCTACCATCAGCTCCCCAACCAGGCTGTTCTCTCCCATGGCGCAGAGCTGGGCAAACTTCCCAAGTACCCACAGGGCTGCAATGGAGGGAGCCCCAGGGAAACTACCGTCTGGCTCAGATCAAAGCATCATGTGGGCGCTCCTGCCCTCTCCATGCACTGGATACTGCCCCTTGCTGCTCCCAGTCACTGATCTCTCCAGCTCCTTGGTAAATTGGGTCCTGTGGAGCCAAGAATTGGTCACCAGTATCTGCATGGTCCAAACCTCTGACCGCCCATGCTACCTGCATCTGTAATGTGTGCTGGATACATTATCTGGACCTGATGTTGTCTTGCAAACCTGGTGGTTTGTTGTCAGGGAGCTCATACATTTACACATCCAGCCGTGGCTTTGTGCGAGCAGGCGTGCCAGTGGAGTGAACAGCTCTGCTGCTGTCTGTCCTATAACAAACGTCCTCGTGTGCTGAAACCACAGAACCCTGCACTGCCTCTTTTGTCACTAGCCAGTTTCAACATGCCTTCCTCTTTTCACGCTTCATCCTTCCCTTTGCGAAGGGACCTTCCTTCTAGGGCCACGTGTGAAACGAGCTGTTGGGTCTCAGCCTATTTCCCTCTGTGAAACAAAACCCACCAACCCAGTCATTGTCCAGTAGCTGGACTGCGAAGAGTGATCAAGGGCCAAATAGGCCCTAGAAGCCCAAATGTCCCCGTTTCCTGAACAAAAATGCCCCTGGGGGCTGAGGCTCTGGCATGGGTGAACTGCTTTGCCGTAGCCCCTCTATTCCTGTTCTGCACATCAGCAAAGGACTAGTCTCCACCGCAGGATTCACTTTCAGTTTTAACCAGCCCCACCACGTAGCCTTTCCATTCTCGCCTGCACAGTTCAGATGCCAATGGGCCACTCCTGAGCTGAGCACTCACAATTTGCTACTGTTTGGCCGGAGCCAAATTCAAACACGAGATCAGGAAGGAAAAAAAAAAAAAAGATATTAAAAATTAAAAACAACCCTCTCCCCACCACCCTGCTCTTCAGTGCTTGTCCAGCAGTTTCACCTCTGAGCATGTTTAAAATTCATTAACTCCTAGAGCGCTAGCATGTGCCAGCTTTCCAGCCACTTGCATGCTCGGGCGCCCCCAGCGCTGTGCCAGGCCAGGCCCCAAGATGCTTCCTCCCATCTGGCAGCTAGGAGCAAAATCCCATCCCAGCCAACTGCTTTGCTCTCCTGTCTTCCTGCAGGTAGGACGAGGAGCAGAATGCTTTCGAAGGGCAGCTGTGACTCCCAACCCCAGTCTCTCCTCTCCCCCGCCTCATGAAGGTTTTATAACAAATCCCCAACCACCTAACCTAGGACTTCACTGCCACTGTCGTACATCGTAGCTGCTCCCATGAATTCAGAACTGTGATTCCCCTGCCCCAAAACCACAAGACTCCTTCATTTGGGCAATTGGAGATTCACCCTTAGCAGTTAGCAATATAGGGCCTATGAAACACAGCTGGGCAGTTCTGCCCACAACTAGGCACCACCAGCCATAGCAAGACACACATCATCCAACAAAGAGCGCCCGCACACACCAGCTGATTCCTGGATTACATTAGTTTTTTCCCCCACCAGTTCCCCCTCATGTTAAGCCCCGTTTTACTCAGTGACTAATCAAAACCAACATAAAGGTCTCAGCAGAGTCTGGCTATTAACTCCTTTGCTCCCATGTTCAGAGCCTGATAGCTGTGAGATTCAGGAGCAGCAGCCTTGGTAAAAAAAACTTTTTGGGCTTGGCTCAACAGCAGTTCCAGTAGCGTGATGCTACCCAGACAACACATGGGTCTTTAGCGGGGACTGACAGGGTGAGAGCGCTGGGGGCAGGAACGAGCCATTTCTGGATTTGGGGAGCACCATAGTTTTTGCTCCCTAATAAGTCCGACCCCACCAGGTCTCTCCCTAACAGCCACGTCACCTGGCAGGGAATAAGCTGGACTTGCCACAGGGCAGCTGAGAGCAGAGAAGAGGTTCACAAAGCAGGGCATTAGATGTCCGTCAATGATCAGCAGAGCCCACCACAGGGTCAGTGCAGTGGGACCTGGAAAGGGCCAGAAGGATTTTGTTTCAGGATGGGCTCCAAGGCCATGTGGATGGGCATGGAGCTGTTTGAGGTCCTTCCATTCTCCCCAAACCTCTGGTGACTGCAGGTTCGGATGAGCCAGTGTCAGTCAGAGTTTATTCCAGGATAGCTGAGCAGAGAAAGTGAGGTGGAGGGAGGACAAATTTGAAAGAAAGGAGGAAGAAATAAGAACAGGCAGACTGAGCTCAAAGCCTGTTAACCGTCTGCATGGAAATGTTTCTGTGCATCGAGCAAGTCAGACAGTGCGTGGCTGAGATCCAGCAGACTCATTCCACCAATGACCTTGAGGCAGGACTGGAGAACTTCTACCCTCTTCTCCGGCTGATGCCTTCCTGTTATGGCCATGGGTTTCGAGAGCCCAAATGGAGACGCCTTAAAGGGGCCGGAGACTATCAGACACTTCCTCTCTGGAAACCTGGCCTCCCTAGAGGGCTCAGGTTGGCTTCCCCTCTTGCAGTCACTGACAACTCTAGAAAGCCCCAGTCTATTTCTGCAGCACCTTTGGGCCGCAGACAGGAACAAGGACCCCACGGTGCCAGGCCTGTACAACCAGGAGAGATACCAACCCTGCTCCAGAGAACTCACAATCTAGCATGAAGTCAAATCCATCCACTTTTCTCAGGACATTATCTCTCCCTGTCCTTGTAGGATTCTTGGGGCTGATACAGCACCTCCACCCCACCACTGGCTGGCAGCTGCCCGGACTGGCCAGGGGGCAGTTATCTCATTCAGCGCCACCCCAGCAAGAGCTCCTCTTTCCCCAACAGAGCAAGCTTTGCACCCACACCCATCCCGAGAAGAGCCAGTACGACACCCCCAGTCTCACTGGCCCCAGCCCGGACCCCGGCTGCCAGCAGGCCCCCCAAAGCCAGCCAAGGAGCCGAGCCCCAGCAATGAAGAGACTCTCCGAGGAGGGGTGTCGGATCGTGGGAATTCTCCTGGGCTGCCCTGATTCCAGATACTTTAGAGACCCGGAGGGCAGCATGGCTGCCTCTCTGATCCCTCCCTCTGGAGGGAGATCAGTCCTGCCCGCAGCACCTCGTGCCCCGTGTGAACCCCCTGCAGTTTATGGTGCCGAACACGCACCCCTCTGCGGCACAGGTGAGCCTGCAGCCCCAGTAGGTCTCAGCCTGACACGCAGGAGGGACTTGCTAAATGCTCAGAGACTGCGACAGAAATGCTGCTGTGCTCGGTGCCCAAGTCCTTGTTGAGAACAGCTGACAAGCAAGCTGGTAAAAGCCAGCTGGATCCGGGCCCCTGCTTGGGTCCAGAGAGAGACCCACCAACTCATTTGCTGCAAATCACTGAGCAGGCAGCAAGCTGCTCCAGGTCCTGTCACGAGAGGGGGTAAAAAAATCACAGGGAAAGTTGCCCCTGGTTGACACTGAACTGGGAGCTTTACCCAGATAAAGCAAACAGCATCACCCCTACGATCACCCCACTGTAGAGTTACCTCCCCCCGTCACCTGGCTTCCTGTTACAGATTTAAGAGAACAGCACACAGTGCCTCCGGCAAGTGTGCACAGCCTGTGGAGAACAAATTACTCACCTGTTACTAACTCTCCTCTTTGTTCCAGCCTGTGAAATCATGCAAGAAGATGGCTAAACACTCTCCCATTACTCATTTTCTATATAAACCTTTTCAGCTGCTACCATGGGGATGGTCTGAGGCCTCCAGCGGGAACGGAGATGGTCCAGATGACTGTGAATGGGAGGGAAGTACCCATTGCAGGCAGGTGGAACCAGTCCCTTTGACTTCAGGGAGGTGTCCTTCCACTCAGAGTTTTAAATCTAAATTTTCTGAAATTGTTCCTCATTTTGGGTGCCATGAGACGGACACTTGATTTTCAGAAGTACTGGGTACCTGTGGGTCCCAGTGATCTTAGCAGTGGGTACGTCTACACTATGAGTTTAAGTCGACTTAAACAGAGCCCTGTCTACACTGCAGGGCGATAAAGTCGACTTTAGGGTCCGGTAAAGTTGACTTAAGGCAATGCTGACTCACTAAGTCGACTTAATAAAGTCAACTTAGTGCAGTGGGGACATTAAGTCGACTTAATAAAGTCAACTCAAGCCAGGGCAACCATTTAAAGCCGACTTTATAAAGTCGAATTAATGTAGTGTGGACTCACTAAGTTGACTTAATAAGGTCTGCTTAAAGTTGACTTTAAGTAGACTTTATTAAGTCGACTTAATAAAGTTGACTTAGCTTTTACAATGTAGACATAGCCAGTGGGCACTTCAGCACCACTGAGAATCAAACCCACAGTGCCTTAGCTTGGGAGCCCAGAATCATTGTTCACTTTGGAAAACACAGTCTCACCACCTTCACACAGGGCCACAAGCTGCACGTGTGTGTGCATGCACAGAAATAGGTGTCGGGAAAGATTTGTGATTCACATCCAGGTTACCTGGCTTTGCTTCCCTTACTGTTCATTTTCCCTGGCACAACTCCAGAAACCCACAGCCCGTTCAGAAGTAACTGCAGGAGCCGACTGTATCAGCACAACCGAGGTAATATTCCAGATAAGGAAACCTGCTACAATCAGACCCAGTAGAAGAGAAAACAACATCACTCAAGAGAGAACTGGGCTTAGGTATCCTGTCATCTCTCAGGGCATCAAACCACAAACATCAACACGCACGCTCTACGGCCCCCGTGAACCGTGTATCAAATTCAGTGTCGACGCTCCCAGCAAATGTGTTACAACCCTGGCACATGGCTCCCCAACACACACCCTACACCCGGGAAAAGTAGAAACTCAGGCCATTTTCACGTCAGAGAGATGCTGCCATGATTAATTCAGTCACTTTTTTATTCATCAACCAAACACCTTCTTCTCTCACTATTGCTGATAACTAGAACACGCCAGCCTCTGGAAAAAACTCAAAGATGTTTCTTTAATCAAAATGTTCCCCTGAAAAGCAGCAAACACATCCTGGTTTTTACTATAGGTTAGCCCATGACCTTGGCCTGCACGAAAGGTTAGTGCTGAGCCAGTTGTGAACCCTGAAGAGAATGCTAGACCATGGCTGATCCGGATATGACTCAGGGCAAGCTCCAGGTGCTAGGATCGATTTTACTTGCATTTAATCACACCCATAGCTAGCTTTGGGGCTGAGATCACATGGGTACCAAATGGAGGGACAGAGGGAGAGCCCGAGGATACTGCAAGTTTGGACTGTGCTTTAGTGACTGTAGAGGTAGGATCGGTAACCTGGAGGGACCTTGTTGGACAGTTGTTGGTTTCACAGGCTACTGCTGGAGAAGGGCTTGGGTGAATCTTTCTAAAAGGAATGACAACAGCAAAGGATCCCAGGAGCACAGAAATTACCACGGCAGATGAGATGGTCCGTCTAGGACGGTGGCCAGCTACAGATGCTCAGAAAAGGGCTAGACGCCCCACAGGGGACAATTATGGGGTGGGCTGCCTCTGGCCAGGGAATTGAGCCTTTGGCAATGAGACCCTAGCAACTGATCCTAGCAAGACCGGGATTTTCGTTTAGACAAGAGATCTCTCAGACCCCAGGTCTGCCAACATCACTCACACCCAGCTGTGTTTTGTTTCAGGATGAACCCTGCTGATTTCAGCCAGCGGTTACCAGCCAGTCACGGTCTTACTCACGGTGAGCTAGGAGAACAGAATCAGGCCCTGAAAGCATCCATAGACTGGGTTTGTTTGGTGGGAGGCAAGGGAAATCTTATCATCTCAGCCATCTGAACATCTCTCCATGCCCCAAGGAGCTTTTTGAGTCTTTTCAGACTTTGAACCCTTCTGGGATGCTTCCCACAGCAATTCAATCCAGCCTCAGACCTGTCTTTGTCTTGTTAGCGATGGAAATAGAAGAACAGACCTGGGCAGGTGAGCAACCTGAACACAGCACCTAAGTGACAAGATCCAAAGGGGTAGCCTTGTTAGCCTAGTTCTCCCACGAAAACTCATGCGACAAATACATTCGTTAGTCTTTAAAAGTGCCATAAGACTCCTTGCTTGTTTTACAAGTGAGGCTCCAGCCCAGCTGCAGAGTAGCCCAGGAGTTAAGAGGAGCAACACATCCAGTGCAAAGCTCAAACCAAGAAGCTAAAACCCCAAAGTTTGACAAACCCTGCGACAGGCCAGTTACCCCCCACCTGCCACAGTCAACCTGCTTCCCACCAAAGACTCGTCCCCTCTCCCCGCATCCTTACACAGACAGACGTTCAAACCACCTTTATTCAGCCCCCTGATGATCACTTCCGCAAGAGAGGAGCTATTTGCTGGTTTCTAAAGTAGTCTTAGAAAATCCATTTTCTGGTCACTCTGCCTTCCTCTTTGGGCTCCTTCTGAAAAATCAGCCCCTAAATAACCTTCTTGGGCAGAAGGAGGCCAAATCAACCTGGCTGGATCAAAACAGCCCCCAGGCAGGCTTCAATGCAGGTTCCGGCTGGAGTTAAACTTCACTGACTCACTCACTTCGCCACAACCTAGGAAACGGCTACAAACAAACTGCATTCACCATAGCGCTCAGACCCCAGCAGCCTCTCACGTCACACGAGTCCCCCACACGCTGCAGGAAATCCCCACAGGGGCAAAACACAGCAAGTTTAGCTGCTAGGGCAGGGGCAACAGTAATGGTCAGGCGAGACCGGACAGCCAGGGCAGCAAATGTTTTCGGGGCCAGGCTGGCAAGCCACAGCTTATCGGCAGGCGGGGCAACAAACGCAGCTTCCTGAAGGCAGCAACGCAGATGGATGCTATGGGGAGGGAAGCACCCGAAATGCTCAGGCAGACTGAGGTGTCTGGGCTTTCCCCACTGAAAGCTGGGCTCGGTCACAAGCGTGTTCACCCCATGCGGCATCCGGGCATCCTTCTAGCTCTCTCCGGAGACTGTGACAGCCCCCGTTGCTTCCCTCTCAACTCCGCTACCCGGGGACTGGGCACTGAGCAAAGACCCCAGATGCCCAAACCCTAACAGCCTGGCGTCCACAGGTCACAGGAGTTATCCGGTCATCAGCGATCCTGTGGGGTCAGAAGCAGTGTGGCTGGAAGGTTAGATACACTCACCGGAGGGCACGTTCCCTGGTGCATTTGCCTTCTCCCTTTGCGACTTTCTGTAGAAGCGCGGCCTGGCTCCTTGCTTTGTGTCTCTGCAGCCCTGCAGCCCGGCGGAGCTCAGATCCAGCCTTTCCTAAACTCTCCCCTTCCGTCACTTCAGCTCCTCTCCAGCCTGTGCTGCCTGACGAAGGAGCCTCACAAACTCACAGCTCTCCCCACGCTGCATCCCCGCCCCCGGCCCTCGCGTTCGAAGCAGGAAGCGTGCAGGCAGATTTCCTCCAAGTTTTCATGTGTGTGCGCGCAGTCAGAGCTTGTTAACTCTCTAGAGCCCCATCGACTGGCACAAGCCCCGTGCACTGAGCTCACCCTCCTCATTCGCCTCCTGCATTCAGACTGGGAGCCTTTCCAGATCTGTCTGAGATGCAGCTTTAAAATGGATCCAATCACACTGGCGAATTCAGTGCTGGACTCTCTGGAAACCCTCAGAGCAGAGATGGCAAAAGTAGTGACAGGGCAGGTTTCC
Source organism: Podocnemis expansa (assembly GCA_007922195.1). Taxonomy (NCBI): domain Eukaryota; kingdom Metazoa; phylum Chordata; order Testudines; family Podocnemididae; genus Podocnemis; species Podocnemis expansa. Next base: position 5,666,976 of record ML682047.1, read on the forward strand.
TCCTGGCTCAGCCAACTAGTCACCTCTAGGGGCAAAGGCAGCATTCAGGCCACCCTCCCTGTGCATTCAATCCTCAGCATCTCTCGCGACACGGTACAAAGATGCCCATCCAATGCCCCCAAAGAGGGGCACGTGGTGCAAAAACCATGGCCCCAGCTACAGTACCACAGGGCTGGGAGGTGCAGAGTGGGGAAAGTGACTGGTGCTAAGAAACCAGGGCTGGCACGTAAGAAATTAACTTGTACGATGTGGTCACCACTGGACTGGGGACTGTATGGAGACCCATCAACTCCTGTTGTTGAATGACTCAGAAGGTAACAGCCTTTGATTGCCAACAACCTGCCTTTGGGGATGTTTCCAGTGGAATTTGGGAGGGAATTGCATCCTCGTTATAGAGACAGGGTATTGAAGAACCCAAGTCCACACAGAAAACCAGCAGCAGAGGCAGGACTTGGCCCCAGATCTCGACTGACCGTTCTCGCGCCTGGGTCACAAGACCCTGCTGCTTTCTTTCCTACATTTCTCTGTGCTGCCTCTCACACAGTGCGGGGTAGGCAGCTGATCTGTGTTTACAAGGCCTGGGATCCTCTACTCAGTTCTGCCCTACGGGGACGTGAGGAGGAATAAGACACACACCGCAGAGTTGTGCAAGAGGCAGCGTCTCTGCTCTAGATTCAGACCTGCATGTCTCAAAACCAGAAAGCACACAGGGGCCACACGCAGGGCTAACGTGAAATTTTCCTAACATGCAACGTCCTCGGGAACCTGTCACAGGACACTTTCCATAAGGTGGCCTGCCTCAGCACCAACTGTTGGCAGAGACAGAGAACTATTGAGCGTGGGCTCACTAACTTAGACGCTATTTTTTTTTTTTAAATTAAAGGTCTACTTAGAAAGATGGCATGACCTAGTGGACAGAGCACTGGACGGAGACACATGAGACCTGGGTTCTACTTCCAACCCTACGCTGACCTGCCAGGTGACATTGGGCAAGTCACATTTCAGTTCTGTGCCTGATTCTCCCCTCTTAGCTTTTGTCTATTCAGACTCCAAGCTCCCAGGGACAGGGACTTTCTCGTACTCTGTTTGTACAGCTCCTGGCACAACAGGGTTCTGATCTTGGTGGGGACCTGAACACAAAACGTCAACCTTCTAATACCGTGGATGGTTCAGAGGCCTGTTAATAGGACACAGCATGTTTCACTGTTAAGTTGCCAGTCCACATATAGCCCAGGTTGGGAGATTCGTGCTCAGAGGTGCTGAGCAGCCACCCCACCAGCTGATAAGCAACAGGGGCTCTCGGATTGCTTTTTCGTGGTCTTGCAGCGAAAAGAGTGGGTGATCTCAGGCTGTGCCCGTCACACTGTTCACTCTACATGCATGTTCAAATCCTTCCCCAGTGCTTCGTCCATTCGCAGCTTTCTGGAGCAAGGATTTTCTGCTGTTTGGTGTTTGTCCAGAACCTAGAACAATGCAACCCTATTCTTGGGTGATCCTTCAGCTTTACGGTAACCAACAGGGTTAGCTCAACTGGTGTCTAATGGATAGTTGTCTGCTTAACAGCTAGTCTCAGCGGGAGGCAGGGGTTGAATTAGCTTGAAGATTGAACTCTCCTCTCCCCCCACAAGAGCTAAGGCATTCACATCAGGAACAAGACGACCAACGGGTGAGACAGCACGGGAGAAGCTCATCCTTCTACTCACTATGGCTGCACTTGTTTCATGGATAAGGCAGAAGATGCCTTCCACAAACCAGAGACAGCAGCCATAGCACCTTTCCCCACCAACGCAGTCGTGCAAATTACATCACACCCCAAGAGTGTTTGAAATAAGAGGCAAGTCCCTTAGAGGGAGAAGATACCACCTATTGAACAGAACATTACTAAACACAGGGTTGGAGGCTGGCTCCAGACAGCATTGCCCTCACTGACGGACTAAGGCAAGGCTCTACAAAAGCCAGGCGGCAGGCTGACCTGAATTTGTAGACTGGCTCCTAGCTCTGCTGTGGAAATGCAGTGGAGGAGCACCCTCTGGCAACCAAAAATAAAACTGTTAGCGCCTAGCTGGGAGCCAATTTTGTCAGGCCCTGCAATAACCATGGACGAGTTCTGCTCCTCCACACTTCCTGCTTCTAAGTGTAGCTGCTATTCTAGGCGGAAGCAAACTTCACAGGACCCTCCCCTCTTGTGTAGCACCCTAGAGTTTGGTATCCAAGTATGCCAGCTTTTCCCTGGGGGAAAAGGTGATAGCAAGCACCCACGTCAGGTAGGGGACCTCAGGGTCTAGACTGGATGCTAAGGAGAGGCATGCCATGGGTATGCAGAGTTAAGTGTAGATAAGTCACTGATTATTCATGATCTGGGTGTGAGTTCACTCCTGCCATTCTGCCCTCACCACCAGAAGGGAGAGTGGGGATGGGGCCAATGGTCCCCCAACAGGGTGCCAGGTGGTAACAGAAGCCCAGGGGCAGCAGAAAGACAGGAACGATGCAAACTATTTTCAGCATCCCCTTGCAGTGCAGTCCCCCTCCTTCTGTAAGTCATTCTATTGACTTTTAAGGGTGCTGGATTAAGCACTGCAAGAGGTAAAAGGAGTTTTGGGATCTTGTAGTGCTGAGGAGCTAGGCTCAGAAAACTAAGGGAAGGGAAGAGTTGCAAAAGGGAATAAATCAGAGAAGGCGAAGTGCACAGGTAAAATAAAAACTGACCTACACCTTCCCCCCAAAATGGACCCCACATGATGCAGAAGAGGCTGTTTTTTTGTATTTCAGATCAGATCGGCCACATTACAGCCCGAATCTGAACTCTGACAGCCACCCTGCTCCCCCAACACCAGCTGTGCAGTCTGGGGGGAATTGGAGCGCTCCCAGAGGGTCGAAGAACATGCCAAACCCTTTGGGGATGATCCAAGCTGAGCCATTGAGGCAAACCAGTTTCTAGAGCAAATATTTGCATTAAAAGGCAACTTGGAGCCTCAGGCAGGGAGAAGCAGGTTTGGCCCATACAGCTCTGAGACCTAAGCAGTCCCGTACTAGAGAGCACCCCATAATTACACACAATGGGGAGCCAAGGAGAGGGGTAATCATCACGCAGGAAAAGCAGCACTGTAATTGTCGTGCTAGGGGCATATTACAGTCCTGGCATATTCATGAGAGGGTAATTAATCCAGCCTTTGCTGTGTAATTAGTGACAAGAGGAGGACAACGTTTGCCAACCCTCTGCAGCAGTTGAAACCTCGGCATTGCCTCGAATGTGCTTTGATTTGCAGTGGCCAGGACCAGAAAGAAGCTGCTGGACTCTGTGCATAAAGCAGGACAGAAAGGAATGGACCCAGTACTCCTAGGGGCTGGCCAAAGTGGGGTCAAGTCTGCACCATGTGGTGATGTGACTGTTGTGTACAGCAAAAGACATCCTTGAGCCCTAGTTTTTGAGCTCCTGATCTGCTGCAGATTTGAGCAAGTCCCTTAGCACCTCTCTGCCTCAATTTCCCAACTCTAAAATGGGTATAAACAGCACTACACTAGCTCACAAGGGTATTCTGTGGCTAAATACAGTCAAGAGTTTACAGTGCTCAAATCCTACGGCGACAGGAACTTGACAACCACTGAAGACAGATGTTTTGGGTATGCCAGGTCTGTTCAGGCCCCTTGAGTATTTAACCATGGGTCTTGAAGCAAGGTCTGGCAAGGGGAACTCATTACGGCCCTTTGCTTTAACATTTTTCCACTGAGGTTTTTATTCTTTTCAACCAATACAAATGCCACTCAATGTAAGCTGCGGATGTGGTGGGTGATCCCAGATACAGAGTGCATCGGCCTTCATTGGAGGAGGATGCAAATCTTATATGCTTTCAATGCATTGCAAAGCATAGGAGGCAACGCCAGTTCACTGAAGCTACTTTGACTTCTCTCTGATTCTAATAATTACGGCTAATGACCTGCCTTGCGGTAGCACTCGTGGCAGGGGTGGACAAAACTGTCTCACAGCTAGGAGCCAGCAATTTTACTTTTGGTCGCCGGAGGGTGCTCCTCCATTACATTTCTGCTATGGGGCCAGGTGACAGGCTACTAGCACTGGTCCCCATGGCAACCAGAAACTTAGCTTTGTCCAGGCCTGACTTATGGGCCCCAGTCACGGTCCAGGACCCACTTTGCTAGGCACCGTGCAGATAGAGAACAAAAAAACAATTCTTGCCTCAAAGAATTTATCATTTGTAACAACTTGTCTCCACCTGGAAAAACAACTGTGTTTTCATAGCCAACATGTGCTAGCTAAACCCAATCTAAATGCAAACCTTTTCCTGACCGAGAAACATAACCTGTGTCTTGCTCTGCTTTGAAACAACATGGGTACTCCTAGCTCCTCTGGCTTGGAGTCCCATAATCAAGTTCCACTGCACCACAAAGACAAAATAAATCCCCCACAAAATAAAATCAGAGCAGCTGAAGGGAACAGGGCTGCAAAGGGTGCAGGAAGCAGGACAATGAAATGATTTTGTCAAAGCTCAAGACGAGGAGCAATGTTTCGATAGAGAAACGGAAGGAAATGACTGGGCACTGGGCAGGATACAAACCCTGAAACCACTTATGTGCTATTGTGCACACATTAAAAGAGGGTTTAAAAATATTAACATTTTCTACTGGAGTTGGTAACAGACACCTGAAGTCATTATATATAGTGCGCGAATACGGAAGCTCTTTGGGGCAGCAATGCTGGTCAGTGGTGTGTCTGGACAGTCTCTAATCCCGCCATGCTTCCTCCCTTCCTCTGCCATTTGCCACCACTCGCCCTCTCTAGACACACACACACCTCACTGAGTCCCACAGACAGGCAACCTCAGACATCTCCCTACACCCCCAAAATAGACCAGCCTCAAATCCTGCTCCCCCAGAGACATTTACTGCATCCCCATAACAGAGCCTGCCAATTCCCTCTTTCTCCAGTCACCACACACTGTATCTCCTCGTGCTGACACCTGTCCCAAACACTCTCCCATCACGATATCTTTTTATTTAGGGCTGAAGTGCAAGACTAGACTGGACGGTTTCTCTTTTTTCTTGTGATTTTCACGTGCTCTCCTGCACTAGCTAATGCTGTTGCAACCAGAGGAGTTGTCAACTGTCATGATATTATTGGGAGTTTTGTGATACACGGTGGGATTTTCTGAAAGCTCCAGATACTGTGGTCCATGTTGCTTCATCAGAATCTCAGCTTTCCTTTTATCAAATATTAAATGACTGGCCCTCATAGTGGCAGAGGAAAGCTTGAAAATGCTAACCTTTAAATGCTCAAAAATCATAAAGCAACTGGAAGACTTAAAAGAATCAAAAAAACCCACCTCCCATATGAACTCCTTCAAGCTTCTGCACATTGACTTTGGTTTTGTAAAAGATCATTGTTTTACGATATTGACATCTGCGGGCCAAGTTTGATCTTCCCTCTAACCAGGTGAAAAATATGATTGTCACAACCACGGTTACCTCTCAAGAACAGCTTCTGAGCTCTTTCCCAGAAGTTAAAATCAAAAGTCACTTTAAGGGGTGGAGGAGGAGCAGAGTGATGGAGACTCCAGTCCCGGCCAGTGAGTGAAAATGAAAGAGACAGGCAGGCCGGAAGAAATGACCAGATTAGAGTAGACACCCTGCCCTCCCTTTCCATGAGAGAATGGGAAGCAATTCGCTGCCGTAGCGAAGAGAGCAATGGGAAGAGGAGTGGTGGTGCTTTAACGACAATAAAGAGCCAGTTGCAGAAAGCATAAAATAATCATTGGGAATCCTTCCAAACCTAGAGAACTTGAGGGTGACCTCAGATGCAAGAAGCTGGGGAATATACTTGGCCAGCCAAACCGGGCTGAGTTCAGCATTGCTGCCCAGCACACGGAGCAGGACACTGACAGCCGACTGAATAACGGGAAGGGAAAGCACCCTGCCCCCACTTTGAGAAATCAGCCTGGCTTTGCTAATCTGATTATCCATGGCTGGCTACAGGCTCCTCTCTCCCCCCACCTATTATATGCAGACAGAAGTCCCACATGCCAAGCGTCCCTTTGCTGGGAAGGAACCGGCTCAGCCTGGTCCCAGTCGCCTTCCGAGCACTTGACCTAGCGGAGCGCAGGCAAAGTGTGGCGAGCACCAAGGCAACGGCTGTGTTTATTGACTCCTTCCTTGCCTGTGTCCCCGAAAGTTTGCACCTTTCTCCCCCCTTTGCTTGCAAATGCTTGAGTGAGCAAGAAACCTTCCTGCTTGTGGACAGTGAGGGGCTGATACAGCACAGGTTGTGCATAACCTCCCCACGCACACGCTTGGAGATGCATCTCACTCACAACCCACAGCAGCCTCTGCTACCCCTGCCTAGTCGGTCCCCTGCTTTGCCAACACCTTGCAGGCTTGAGACCCCTAACGTTCCCTGTTGCTTCAGCCCTGGGCCCCTCTGCACCCCCACACAGCACTCCCAGCACGCTCTGTCCTGCCCTGCTCTCCCAGCCTCGCCCGCACACTGCTTTGCCGACCATCCCCATCCGCCCTGACCCACAGCACGGCTTGACTGGGCCACGGCAAACCAGGTCTGCCGACAGCAGCTCTGCCATAGGGGTGACCTTCCGAGTGTCATCATCCTCCATGCTCCCCTGTAGTTCATCTCAGAGCAAAAGAGAGATTGCAGCGGTCGTTCAGCCTCAGTTAGCTGAAAATAGAGGTACCAGCCCAGGATGACAGGCAGAGGCTAGAAGATTTTAAAAGGGATAGCCGTGTTAGTCTAGTCCAGTGAAAAAACAACAAGGAGCTGTGTGGCACTTTAAGACTAACAGATTTATTTTTTGCATGAGCTTTCGTGGGAGAAGATCCCACTTCCTCAGATCCTTCGAAGAACCAAAAAGGCAAGCCCCACTTCCCGAGCCACCAGCCCTGAGCCCACCTCCTGTAACGTTCCTTCCACCGGTTCACCCCATCTTCCTACATGCCTGTGAGAGCCCTTGGAAAAGTGCCTTGGTTTGGAGATTAAAAACCCGGCTACCTTAAATATCCTTGGGAGGTGAAGACTAAACCAGCTGCATTTGGGACCCACACAAGGTTTGAACTGGAGCCCTGTCACTGGAAGTGAACAAGGCGAAGGGCGGGTACAGAGTCATGGGGACACAGGGCTACAGGGCTCGGGTGGAACGAAGATTTGACGCTCGCGTGCACAACAGCAGATCCTAAAACTGAATTCTTTGCAGTTGCTGCACTCCCGCTGCCGGCTTGTCAAACCCTGGAGAGTGAGAAAAATACCCAGTGAGGTGAAACAAAAAAGCAGTCTTGTGGCACCTAAAGACTGACAAATTTATTTACTGCATGAGCTTTTGTGGGAGAAAATCCCACTTCGTCGACGCTTTGACAGTCTCTGCGCAAACGAATAAATGGCACAATTCTGACATTAGAAATCACAACATTGTAAACCAGTGGGTCAGCATTTCAATCTTCCTGATCACTCCATTGATGATTTACTAGTTGCGGTGCTCAGACAGATGAATGCCAGATCAAGGCTTCAAAGAGAAGCTGAGGAGATCAAATTTATTTGCAAATTTGATTGCATTGCTTCAGGGCTTAATAGGGATTTTGGATTTTTCTCTTGTTACAACAGGTAATTTGACCTCATCTTCCTCTATGTGCAGTTCCCCAGTGCTTGAAACTGAACAGTGGCTTTTATTTGCTGTTACAGTGTGACCTGATCCCAAGACTTACTCTTCCCCGCATTTACTTCCTCCCATGCTGTAAGTACCCCCGTATCTTCAAAGCATTTGACGAAGTGGGATCTTCTCCCATGAAAGCTCATGCAATAAATAAATTTGTTAGTCTTTAAGTGCCATGGGGCTCCTTGTTTGCTTTCCTAAACTAGACTAAGTCGGCTACCCCTCTGGAACTTGTCAACATGCAAGGTACCCAGTGAGGTGTCTCCTCGGGAGATGGGCAGGGCCAGAGGAGCCTCTCAGACCCGTTTGCATCTCCTCTCAGCAAGCGTTGATACTAACTGAGCTGTTCTAACCCTCTCGTCTCACCCAGAAGAGACTCCTTCCTTAATGGGGATGGTGCTCACCGGAGGCACGTGTGAGGTACAGAGAGGGAGCACGAGGAGGAGGAGGAGATAGGAGACAACCGTCAATGAAGTCCATGGAAAAGCCCACCCCGACTCTCTGCTCTAGTCGATCTCTCCTGTTCAGCTGGAGGGAAGGTTTTTCTCTTAGCAGCCAAGGAGTCTGCAGGTGTCTCAGGTTAGGAAGAGGCGTTCCAGCCACTCCAGCAATAAGACGCCCGTTGGCGGCGTCGGCTGGGGCCTATTGTGCAGATGTAGAAGTAGGGTGAGCTCCATTTCCAAGAGGGTCTCTGGGCATTACCCAGAGGCATACGACAAGGACGAGGAACCTGGGAACGTAAAGAGTTGATCCTGCAGCCAGCAAAGGTTACGTTGGAGCAGGAGCAGGCTCTGATTAGGCAGCTCTGGGTCACTTCAGCGCTCACAGCGGGCAGGGAGCAAACCGTTTCTGCAGGTTGTGTCCCCCTGAGAGGGGAGGTCAGCAGTGATGATGTACATACAGAGGCTTTGGCTTTTCTGCTTAGGCTGCCCACACGAACGCAATGCAGAGATGCATGCAAGCCTGTCCCACCGGGACATGAGTGAGGCCCCTTTCCCTGCTAACACGATGGGCACGCTGCTCTCCCGACTGGGGCACGCTGGAGGCATGAGGAAACAGCTGCATTTCCACATGAGCTGCTGGACCATCCTAGCAAGCAGGAGGCGGATGAAAACCCACCTGTGGCATGGGGGAAAATAGAAGAAAGAGCGGAGCTAAAAACCCCAATGTGACACCGGAGCACAAGGGCAAGAGAGCAGAGACACGTACACCTCCCCTACCCCCCAAATGCCACCCACCCCAGACAGAGGCTGCACCCCACCCTCCACTCTTCAAGCAAGGACAGCTCGCACCCTCCGTTTTCCCTCTCCTGGCTCCCTGTGATCAGAGGCGTCGCTAGCACCGGGGTTACGGGGCTCGAGCCCTGAGTCCCAGCGCACGAGCCCCAGGCCCACTGCCTGGCCTCCTGTTGCAAGAGCTGCAGCAGTGGGGTGCTAGCCCCAAGTCTCAGCTCCTGAGCCCCAGGTCGTTTCCCGGGCCAGCAGCGCTTCTACCTATGATCATAGGCTGTGTCCCTGCTTTTCCAACTCCACTAACGTACAGCCCAGATTAATCCCAGCACCTCAGACTGTAGCTTTGGGGTAGAAATCCTTTAACCGTGGCAAAGCAGGAATGAAAGGTGTAAATTTTCAGGGGGCACATTTGAGGAATCCCCCCACTTCTGGTTACTGAACTGGGAGCTCTCAATAGCCAAGCCATCTCTCAGCACCATCTTGACCCCAGGAAGTAGGCACTGGGCACAAATTTGCTCCTGCGTAGGAACCCTCCGTGCTGCAGTGAACCCATTGATCTGCTGCACAGAGGCATCCCTAATAACTCCACCCCTACACGACAAAGTCACTAGATTTTTTTCCTTATCCTTCTGAGACGGCCACAGAGCCAGAGAAATTAAGTCCCTCCAAGTTTTGTGGACTCTGATAACCGCACAAAGGCATTCGAGCATGGATTCCCTGAATCAGTAAAACCAGGGATTTTCTTTGCTATGGAATAGCCTTCCCCCTTGCTTCTCAAAATAGGGCCTTGTCTGAAGTGGGGTTTAGCCTCTGGTGTAGCTAACTTAGTGCACATCCCGAGCAACGTTTCCTCTAATTTTTTGTAGGCTGTGTGCGCGAAAAATTTCTTTTGTGTAAATTTTAAGAACTGGTGTGCAAATTTGTGCACGCTCCAGCGAGTGCGGTCAAACTTGTGAGCGCAACAAAGCAAGTGTGTATGATGCAACTAATAGATTAACTTTATTTTGATATGGTGATGGAAATGATATTATAGATTACAAAACCTTATTTGACACATGCTACTTGAAACAGCTTTCTTAAAGTAGCATAAAAATATTCGCACTGTTGAATTTTTTTTATGCACATTTTATTTTGTTGTGTGCGCCGTTTCGCAACCTGTGTGCATGCGCACACGCGCACAGCTTAGAGGGAACATAGATCCCGAGGTACTTTCGTTGGTGCAGCTGCCATATGTAGAAACCTGAGCCTCCATTTCTAGGCAAGGCCTAAAAATCAAAACCAGACCCCTGCTGGCAGTGACCACATTGAAATCCAGCTGTTACAGCTAGCTTCTGCTCCCGCTATGGGCTGGCCAAAGCATGAGCTTTATCAAACACACGATCAGTGCTTCGCCTTATTGACAGGACCACTGGAGAGCCTGTCGCCATCTCGAGGCACTCACACAACCCCGGGCAGATAGAGGCACAGAAACATTCGGGCAATTTTGTGGGCCCAGGATTTAACAATGCTCCACACCATGCTACCGGGAACTTCATGGTTGAAGTGGGACAGAACTTTTACCCTCCTTCCCCTGAACACAGACCAGTCCTACTAAACTAAAGGAAAATCTCCAAGAACTAATAGCGGTATAAGATATATGACACATAGCCGAGCGGTTCTAATGTCATACAGACACATAAATGCACCTGTGCGTCCACCCACACTGCATTTTCATTTACTATCTATAGTACTGGATCGGCTGGTCTACACCTGCTTCCCTTTACAGATTTCAACGGCACCAGTCACGCGCATAAAATTAAGTGCATGTTTAAGTGACTGCAGTACTTGGGCCCATCTATTTACAATGTGCTATTGAGGTCAGTCCCCTGCATCAAGACCTGTGTGTGTGCTCTGTCAGATCCCCATCTTCCTTTTTTTCCTACAAACCTAAAGAAATAGCTGCAGAAACTGAGTTTTTTCTAGACTCTCATGAGTGGCAGCCTAGCTGAGCTTTCCCTTTTGACACAATTACCTTTCCTAGAAATACTTCCTGTTTATAATTTAGCCAAAGATAACATCAAAATGAGCTATCCCAGCAGAGAACAGGATTGGACGCAGCAGCACTTGTCCATCTGGATGCTCATCTGATGCACCCAGGCAGAAAAAAGACATGGTCTCCTTTATTCTGCACGTTCCAAAGGAGTAGCTGTGTTAGACTAGATCAGCAAAACAAACAAAGGAGTCTTGTCAAACTTTTAAAGACTAACAAATTTATTTATCACATAAGTTTTTGAGAGAGAAAATCCCAAGACCCATGATTTTCTCCCATGAAAGCTCATGCAATAAATTTGTCTTTAGAAGTGCCACAGGACTCCTTGTTTGTTTTATCCCGCAAGATTCATTTTCTCACTTTGCCATGCACACAGTTCCCTCCAGATTCACAGTTACCCCACTGAACTTTAGCAGTGTGATTCCAGGTTTTGAGCATCTGGCTGATAGACCCTGCAGCCTTTACTTTTCCCTTGGTGGGCGACACTCACTAAAAAGGAGCGCTATCGGTCAAACATAGTCCAAAATGTACGTTTTGCATGTTCAAGTCTTTATGCAGCCGTAGACCACCAGAAATGTGCCAAAGATTTAAAACAAACACTTTTTTGTTGGACTTACCAAGGGAAGTTAGGAGGCTAAGTACAGTATCTTTGAAGATCTGGCCAGGGTGCCTAAATTAAAGCTCCATGTACAGTCACCTTAAGGAAAGCTGTGTTGTCATCTCTTGAAGTAATCTTTATATTTGGTGTTTCAGTTAGAGCCTAGTGCTCCTGGAGTCAGCTGACTAAGTGAGAATCTTAGTTTTCAATACCTAAAAGAAGTAGTTTCTAGTCTCCCTGGTTTCAGAGGAAAACCTGAAAATGTGTCCTGAATGACACCCTAAAGGCTCAGAAACTATAATAAAAGGAAACGGCCCCCTCATCTTATTATTTTAATCATTTTAAGCCAACGTTATGTATTTTATAGGTCTGACTAGCAATTTTTGAATGCACAAAGCTGGCAATCCTGCAAAAGTGGCCAATTTTTCCAAAGGTGCCGAGCACCTACAGCCCTTCATTGTTCACACTTGGCTCTGAGAGCACGAAGCATCCCCAAGTTGCCTTTCTTCAGGTGATTATACATGCGGCCAAGCACTAGCAGTAATTAAATACTCAGCTCTTAGCTAGCATTTTTCATTAATGGACCGCAAAGTGTTTCACAAATGGACAGCAGTCTCATTATCCCCATTTTACAGATGTCAAAACTGAGTCACAGAGAAAACTCATGAACAGTCCAAGGTCATCCACGAGCCTACCGTCTGTGCCGGAAATACAACACAAGTCTCTCCTCATTCAGTGCTTTCTGTTCTAAGTCAAACTGCCCGCAATTAGGCACCCCACTTTTGAAAATCTGACCTATTCTCACCATTTGAATTGAGCAAAATGCAAAACAGAAAGTAACAGAATGAAGAGTGAAAAATACACTTAAAAAAACCCTTTTGGATTTAATAATCTAATCTGTGATTGCGCCTAATATAGAAAGAAGCTGTCTGAGTGATTTTTAAACTTGCCAGCATCCCGTGCATGTTAGCTGAAGCTGCAAAGTCAGACTTGATTGAATGATAGCCTCTTATGTCTGGACATTTTCATATTTCCAAGACTCAAGTAGTCTCAGCACATTCCTTCTTCAGTTTGTGTTTTTGTCCACGCCATTCTCATTAACAGCACATCAGCATTTCCATTCAAAACCCCTACTTTGGGTGATTTTAAGCAGATCCTAAGAATGTGCTTCTGGCTGAAATTTGGTGAGGGTGAATTCACAGTTCAGTAGAGAAACATGCCTAACTTACAAAACTTAAAAACCAAAACCGGTAGAACTTCAGCCTCTGTACACAGAGGAAAGGAAATAAAACAAGCAAGCTGTAAAAGTTATTTTTAAACTATTATACTTTCAAATTAATGGAAAATGCATCTTATTGTGGAATAAATCCTTTTCTAACAGTTTTTCTATCACCTTCCAGCAGCAGAGTTCAAAAGGGCTTCACAAAAGAGGCCAATATCATTATCCCCATCTTACAGATAGGAAAACTGAGGTACAGAATGGGTTAGTGACTAGCAGAAGGTCTCCCAGCAGGGGTGGGGATGAGCCGGAAACAGAACCCAGGTGGCCTCAATTTCAGTCTAGTCTATCCACTAGGCCACACTGCCTCTCAAGCAAAGCCTAGCCTCTGACATTAAGCATCTGACACAACATCATCCTTCGTTACTGCAAGCCACACACACAAAAGCTTCATGTCATGGCAAGCGAGATTACACCAAGGCACACCTCACCTACACTGAATTTTTAAAGCAAGAAAAGAAGCAGCAATAGGGAAAGTCCCCTGCATTCCTGGCCAGCTTCACATTACCTATAATGCTGTCAATGATACACTCCACCAACCGTTCGTTTCCCTCTCCATATAGATATTAAAAAGTTACAAGAGACTCATCACCAAATGGGCACTCTAACCCCGTGCCTTAAAAATGACTTCGCGCTCTACTGTATTAAGAGCCGGGCGCATCTGGCCGGCGTGCAGCCCACCCTTTTCACTCTAGTTTAAAGGAGCATCTGCGGGCATTAGAAATGACCCAGAAGGCTCTTCAGCACCTCTAAAAAAACAGCCAGGTGGGGTGGAGCATGCAGCAGACGTGGGCATTTTTACAGCTGCTGCCCCGACTCCCCCTTAAAAACAAGAGCAGTGATGTAACTTCCCAAATGGAACGGGGGGGATAGGGTGTATTTTCAGGTTGGCAGAGTGCAATTCAGACCCAAGCTCGGATCTACCCTTGTCCGCAGGGCTTCAACTTCATCTCCTGCCAAAGAACCACAGGATGTACAATGCACAAAGTTTGATTTGACATCTAAGACAAAAAATGCAGTGCATTTATGCCCCACCATCTCCATTAAAAATGGGCTAGGGATCATCTGGGCTTTATTCTGCAAGGACCTGCTCCTCTTCATCTTACTCATGTGAGTCGTGCCCTCGAACCCATCAACTCTACTCACTTGAATACCTGTGGGGGGACATAAAAGGTCAGATACAAAGCCCACCGGAAAGACCACCGCTGATGTAAGCGAGCTTTGGATCTGGCCCTCTTTCTGAACTTTACAAAGACCTGGTGGTGCTCAGTGGTGACCGGGATGAGCCAGGGTATAAATGTGCATCCACGTGGGGTGCTCTCCACTGGTCTTCAGAGTAATTCGGACACCAGGAGGATGAAAGGTCACTGCACATCACTGTAATGCAGCTTGACACGTCTCCCTGCCAGAAATGCTGTTCTCAATGCTGGCTTTAATCCCTATCTAGACGCAGCTGTCACCACCAGCAAGATAAAGCCTGCGGTTAAAAGAAACCTTCCAACACTGGGGCTGGGAAGAAGTAAATGGGATGGACCATGTGGATGGCAGGAGCAGAGGCTATGTGGCAAAGGATTGCAAGTAACAGCACAGAAAGTGTAGCTGAGAACTCTCCAATTACTTCTGACTTGAAAGGTACATTTTAAAAATAGTTTATAAAGCATTAATAGAAGATGTACTGGTGTTTTAATAAAATTATCAACCGATTCTATAGCAACAAGTGACAAACTATTTATTAAAACATCTACTCCTCATCATCATTAACCTTGTAGAAACTATTTTTGAAAAGTCCCCTTCATCGACATGTGGCCATTTCTCAATTTTGGGGTGCTGTTAAGGAGCCCTGTTTAAGGAAATGAGTATTTTTAAAACCTTTTTTTTTTTAAACCAGAAAGAAACACAAAACCAGAAACAAAAAAACCCCAACAAAACACAAAACAAAACAAAAGGGAACTGAAACTTAAATCAGCTCTTGCAACCTACTGCAGGCAACTAAAGGCCAAGCTAGAAACCAGTGTCTTGAAATCCCCTTATACAGCTCCGGAATTGACTTAATGCCACCGATCCCATCAGCGAGCACAGCAAACTGATGAAATGATCATGAAATCCTCTTGCCAGGATCTTTAAGAGTAAACTCGAAAAAAAGCACAGCAGACTTGTAGAGCTGAAAAAGTCTTTTTAAAACTATGTACGTTTCCCCCAGGCAATTAGCAGCCTTCAAACAGCTGCCTGTTTAGAAAGGAAACACACATAAAGCCCATCGTGGGTGAAAAAATAATCTTTTGACCTTTGAATGCAACTTGGCTTTTAGTTGCCAGTTTGCTCAGTTGGCTTTTTTACTGAATACCTAACATAAGAGTCCTCTCCTCTAACCACCAGAATACGCTGCCTTGAGGCATTGGGAACAGAAACCCACCGTCCTGAGATCCAATCCCCCGAATTAAGCAACAGAAGATACGCCCTGAAAAAAAAAATCTTTACAACTTCCGATCTGTTAATTGAACTTCCAGATTGCAATACCCCGTCCCAGAGGTGGTGACAGGACCCTGCTCCACCATGTCTAGACATCACTGCCCAGATCCAGGACTCAAATCCAGGAGTCCTCTCTCAAACCCAGACAACACCGTGCGCCTGCACGTACTCTCTTTACTTCCTATGACATTAATATCCATAACCAACCAAGATGCTTTCCCGCCTCTGCCTTCTCCCCCTGAAAAGGAAGAGGCGAAGGAAATGGCATACAGGTTTCTGGGTGAGGGCTGCTGATTAGTTCAATCACAGCTTCTTGTCAAGCAAGTTGCTAATGCCCATGTCCCTTGGTTGCCTGGTGAGCATCACACACACAAACCAGGCAGCGGGCGATGCCACTTTTTCTCTGGGTAACCACAGCAACAGGGCTCCAGCTCCCAGCTCTTGGGCACACACACAAAGATCTGTTGCATGACTCTGAGCTTCTTTCCAAGTCTCTCCCATCTGCCTTTAACTAGAGATTTCTTCTTCCCTTTGACCAGTCTTTTGCACCTTGAAGCAGGAATGAAAAAGCAGTAGGAAACCAAACCAAACCAGAGATGGCTGCAGCACCTTAATGTTCCCTCTAATTATCCATAGACTGTGTGCACAAACAATTTCTTTGTGTGTGCAAAAACATTTCTTTGTGAGCACCAATATTGGCACTATTGAATTATTTTGTGCACGCTTTATTTTGTTGTGTGCACAGGTTTCATGACTGGTGGGCACATGCACACGCGTACAGCTTAGAGGGAACAGTGCACCTTGCCCCTTTTTCCTCTGCCTGTGCATGACCATATGTGCAAAGCTCGCTCATTTTTAAACCAGCTCCCCTAAAAGTCTCTCCCCTAACCCTCAGACTTGAAGAGGCAGGATTTTTCTGGGGAGGTGCAAGGAGGCTTTGTTTTTCCAGTCTCACTTCGAATTAAAGCCAGCCCTAGATTTGCTCCAACATCACCCCTCTGCAAACACAGAGGGGATTTTTTGCAACTGGGCTGGGGAATGCAAGAGAAAAAGCCAGGCCCAGTGTTTGCCTTGCACTCAGCCAGCTCCTCACCTGAGCAGATGGTGGCTCTGGGTCCTGTCCAAAGTTTCTCCCAGCAGCCAGCACCGAGCAACTCTCCCCTCCAGCTCAGTTTCCTGGAGCTGCAGCTTGCAAACAATAGTCACCAGCCCCAGAGGTGCAGATGGCAGGGGCGGGGCCTACCGCCTCATTAGCATAATCACAGGCCAGACCTCCAATCCGAGCGGCTGGAAGTGGAGCCTTATTAGCATAACACAGCCCATTCCCTGCAGGAGTAGCTAAAGGAGAGTGTCGCCCTGTATTTGCATAGCACATAGCTAGGGTCCAATCAGAGTGCACAGGGGAGGGGGATTCTAGTCTATATTTGCATAAAATCTGGCACTCCTCCAATCAGAGATTGCAGGGGCGGGGTTCCACTGCCTGCTATCACAGCTGGGAGGGCTGGTTCTGTTATGCAACAGCTGGGCTATGCTCTGGGGCTAGCTTATTAGCTTAATTAATGCTGCAGGCAGCTCCTGGCCTGCCATTGGGCAGCAGGAGAGAATGGGTGGGGCAGAGTGTTGCCCCGCCCACACCCCCATACAGCTGGGCCTACTTGCAGCCCATGTGCCCCCCAACTTTCTGGCAAAGGCAGTGCAATTTCAAAAGGGATAGCCGTGTTAGTCTAGTCCAGTAAAAAAACAACAAGCAGTTGTGTGGCACTTTAAAACTAACAGATTTATTTTTTGCATGAGTTTTCGTGGGAGAAAATCCCACTTCCTCAGATGCTTCGAAGATGGGTGAACTTACAGAAAGGAATGAAACTAAAGGCAGTGCAGGCAGCCAGCAGCTCCCCCCTTCCTCTTGGCTCATCTGAAATCTGCTTTGGCTGACCCCTTTTTCCCCCCACAGCCTAGCCAGTTCGTCCATTTTAGGGGTTTGTACGCCAGCCCCACCCCGGCAATATCTTGCACGGGCCCTGTTAAATCAACAGTAATAACAGACTCAGAGGGGTCGCCATCACTGTTCCCTCTAAGCTGTGTGCGTATGCGCGAGCACACTGGTCATAAAACCTGTGCACACAAAAAAATAAAGTGCGCACAAAAAAAGTCAATAGTGCTAATATCAGTGCTCACGGAGAAATGTTTTTGCGCACACAAAGAAATTGTTTGCGCACACAGTCTACAAGTAATGAGAGGGAACATTGGTCACCTTGTTAGTTTGGTTCAGCAGAACAAACTGTGTCCGCTGGCATTTGGAAAGACCGACAGATTTATTTATCGCATGAGCTCTCGTGGGAGAGAATCCCACTTCGTCAGAAAGTTTGGTGGGGTGGGATTTTTCTCCCACGAAAGCTCATGCGGTAAAATTTGTTAGTCTTTAAAAGTGCCACCGGATGCCTGGTTTGTTCTGATAATAACAGAGTCCCTCTAGTGGACTTCGTAGAGTCGGGCTCCTTTTTCTGTCCGGAGTCAAAGCTATGGTCAGGGGTAGGTGGTGTGGGTAAGGTTAGGGAGGGGTTAGGCACAGAAGGGAGCGTTCCTATTGAGTGTGTCACTCAGACGGGAAAGCCTGTCCAAGAAGGAGATTTTGCAGTGTTTCTGTTTGCTAAACATCACGCTCCGGATTTGCCTCATCCCCTCGGGAAGTTTGTTCTATAGCCAGGTGCTCTTGTCCCCAGCTCTCATGTGCTTCATCCCTGTGTTTGTCTCAGCCCCATCCCATTGTCTAGCCCCCTCCTGCCTATTTACTTCCTCCCTCATCCCCTTCTTCACTGCTTCTTCTCCATCCCTCTATCCCCCTCCTCCTTCCCTGTCCATCTCCGCGCTACCCCTTCCTATTCAAATCTGCATTTGCTTTTATCAGGTCAGGGCCTATGACCCACAGCTGAGATACTCTGATTTCTCTCTCTCCCTTTTCTCCACAGAGCGACTGCTGACAATCCGTGGAGCTGGCTTTCTTCATTTCCAGTTGCTTAAGAGTGTCCACTTCATGCCATAAGACATTTAACAATGCATCACTTTCCTAATGGTCCTTTTCCGCATCAGCAGTTGCTGCTGGAGGGCCGTTGTGGGCTCATGAACAGGAGAGGAGCTGCTCTGCGCAGTGGCAAATGGGAGGAGAGATGCCTGTAAGGCAATCTCTCTATAAAGATACTCTTGGGAAAAGCTTAAGTGGAGTGAATTAATCACCGCCGTAAGAAGCATGCATGTAAGGGCTCAGCTCAGTGAGATCTGGGGCTTGCATACACACAGAAACCTCAGTCCCCTAGCTCAGCTAGTGGTGCATCACGGTTAGTAACGGACAAACGCACCCACTAACCAGGTGATCCTACTGCTCTCTGGCGGTGAGCTGGGTTCACACATTCCAGCCGGCAGAAGGGGCACTGGGCTAATGGATTGGTAAGAAAAAGATGCATCCCCACCACTCCCAGCTCCTGAGTTCAGCAGGGAGGTGGAAAAGACACTGCAGACCAGCCAGGTCAGAGCGGCAGAGATCGGGAACAGCGGCACCCACCTTGGAAAGGTGCTGATCATTCCAGCCTGGCTAGCATGAGTGACCCGGGCTAATGAACACCAAGAAAGAGAGAAAGAAACTTTGAATCTTCAGCTAAGCATCTTTGCATCGTGTGGAGGGGCTGGCGTGAGCTGTCCTCTCATTGCTGATGCCCTGGGCTGGCCAAGGGGGCAGGGAAGGTTTTAAAACCTGCTGTGAACTTTCGGAATAAACCGATCCCTTGGGACCCGTCACGTGTTGCCTCTTTCTTGCCCCCAGGTGTTATGTTATTTTCAGGTTGCAAAGGGGTAGCCAGCCCGTGTTAATCTAGTTCAGTAAAATAAGCAAGGAGTCCTCTTAAAGTGCCACAGTACTCCTTGCTTATTTTGCTACTGTCAGGTTCTTGGAGTCACTACCTGGGGCTGATGGGTGGGCAGCTAGATGCCCACATTAGCTCTCTCAGTGAGGACCCTGCATGGCCAGGTGTGGCACATTGACAAGGGCCGTCTGGTGCACAGAAAAGACTCTGGTATGTGGATGTTTCAGGGGTTGCCAAACTGTGCAGCCCCAGCAAGTGGTCTCTGTCTCTGGACTCTCATTTAGGCCAAGTGGGCACTTGGCTCTGGATCTGTTTGACTATCTTTGAGCTGAGGCCTTGTTTTGAAGTGTAAATTTGGCTCTTTGCTATATTGCCAGCAGAGGAAACTGGAGCCCTCTGACTCTCTGTGCAGTGGATCCAGGATGGGTAGGGAGAGGTTGTGTATCCCCCAAGTGTCCCTGCCTTTGTGTCTAACCCAGGCATGGCCAAACTGCGGCTCGGGAGCCGCATGCGGCTCTTGAATGAAAAAGCGTGGCTTGCAGAAGAAAGCGAAACTAAAGCAACCCCAGCCTAGGAGTTTTAAATCTCATGCTATGAGCATGCTCAGAGGGAGCCCCAGCCTGTGCCGAGCCGCTGGAGTGGCTATATTGGATGCTGAGCCCAGGCAGGGCTTAAAGCAAGGGGAGCAAGCCCCTGTCTGTGCCTAGCCGCTGGAGCGGCCAGGTAAGGGGACCGTGGGGAGGGGGGTTGACCCAGGGTAGCCAGCATCAGGGCCTGGGGTGGTGGGGAGAAGAGCAGCATGGTCAGGATGGTGGGAGGAAGCTAAGTTTTTACTGTATAGTTAGGCCTAGTTTTCAATATTAACCTTAAGTAATTATTAGAATCTGACATTAGGAGGATCAATGTTTGCCCTCTTTTTACGATAAAATTAAAGCGTGCAACGTATTTTAAACAGTAATATTGGAGTAGGTAAAATATGGCTATATGCCTCAGTGCAGCTCTCAAAGGTTTAATAATCAACTTGTGTGGCTCCTGAGTTTTGTAAGTTTGGCCACCCCTCGTCTAACCCCTGACCTAGAGGGAAAAGCTTTGTCACTGTAGCACTTTTAACCCTTGGCCTCTTTGCCATCAGGGGACAGTTAGTGTTGGGGGGCAGGGGAAGTGAGGATTTTTTTGGGGGTGTGCATAGCTGATCTGAGAACCAGCAAACTCATTTCAACACAGAGTACTCAACAGCTGCGAGGTGTCCCACGGCTTCTGCACGTGCAGTTCTTGGCTCTGATTCCTGAGTCAGGTAAGACGCAGCCTGATGCCAGCTTTAGAGCCCGCTGCAATCTCACATATTTTTGGAAGGGGGACTCACCCTGGGCACTCCTGCCACAGCTACTGCGTTCCCTGGTTGTGAAGGTCTTCTCTGCATGGCTGCCTGAGGTCCCAAGTACGCTGTCTGGTGCTACAGTGCTTTCTCTGGTTATCTGTCTGGGAGACACCAGAGGGCACCATGAGACAGATTTTGATCTTCTTGTGGTGGTTTGTGAGAACCAGACTGAGAAGTGGCCTATTCGAGTGGATTTGGGACTCCCTTACAAAGCCATTTGATGCCCTCCCTCCCCGCACAAGGCCCAAGTTTGTGTGTGACTTTCCCTAACTTCCCCACCACACTCATTTTGCCCAAAATAGAGTGTGGGATTGCAGAGGGGGGTGGGCAGAGTTTACTTGCTGTGTCCCATGCACAGGCGTCCCAGTTTCCCCGAAGACTCATGCTCTCTTCACAAAGAGCATGAGCAGCAAAGATCACACTCAACTTTCAACCTACCTCTGGGTCCCCCGACCAGGAGAGGGGTGTGAAGAGGGGAAGCCGTGACAGCACGTTCTGCGGCTGGGCTTGGCGATACAGTCCAGAGAGCAGACTGGAGCCAGCGTGTCAACGCCCGCATCTGGGTAGCTGGTGCAGTCTGAGAGCCATTTCGCTAGACCACTCCAGCACCGTGTGTAGGACTGCCTATTTTCTGTAGCTCCCTTTGCCCCCCAACCTCTGTTGTGGGCACTGCCAGGAGCCATGCCGTTAACAGATCTTAGTAACGTATGCCAGGGAAGAAGTGATTTCGCAGGCCCTCCTCCCCAAGCGTTGGGCCCTCACTCAGCCCCAGTGATGTACAGCAGGTTTTTGCACTGGCTGTTGGCCTCTAGTCTAGGGTAACGTTTCAAAAACTGCGTTCCACGGTACACTGGTGTTCCACACCACGTGAATCAGTGTTGCATGAAAAAATTTAGAGGCGGGAGATATTTTTCCTTCTTTGTAAAATAAAAGACATCCCCAAAAAACTAACTCTTTTAAATCAACTTTTGAGCAATACGTGCAGCAATTTTTCAGTATGAAACACCCCCACCTGCCACCCTCAACCAGCATGTATGTGTTTTGTCAATATATTCCCAAACCAAAATAGCTTAGGAAACGCTGCTGTAGGGGGAATGAGCAGCAATTTGCTTGCCAGTGGGGAGGGGACAAACACATCTCCAAAGGGGCCTTCCTTAGATGGTGCTGGGAGCAACACGAGATTGGGAAGTTTCCTCAGGCCAGCTCCTAGTGCCCCCAGCTTGCTCAAAGGGAGGGCTGAACCGACAGGGGTCCTGCTGGGTCACAAAACAGAGCGGGGAATACGGGTGCAGCATGTGTGACCCCTGCGTGTGGCCACATGCGTGCTGCATGCACAAACACACACACACATATTCTGCACAGGCGCACACACACCCCACACATAGGCTCTGCACACAGACATACACATATTGTATGTGGTAAACACATGCTCTGGGCACACACACTGCATGTGGGTCTGCACACACACCTGCGTGCTCTAAACACCAAATGCAGCACGGGCTGCCTGTGCACACACAAATGCATGGCACAGGGGGTGGGATTGTGTGCGCACAGGTCACTCTTTGTTCTTCTTTCCAGTTTGGCTGTCCGGTCAATTGAACTGCAAGCTCTTTGGGGAAGGAGCTCTCTGCAGAACCTTGCACAGTGGAGCCCTGACTTCAGTGACACCACAAAGAATAATAACGACTCCTAGACACAAGGCCCCTGACTGCAAACTGTTCCGATGCAGGGAGCGGCTGCCTCCGCTCGGTGCTGGTCTGCCCACCTTTGCAGCAGGTCAGCCTCAGGGGAGATGCCTGCAAGCCAGCCGAGCCTTTTCTGACCTGTTAGATTTATTGAAAAAGTAAAAGCACAAGCTCTTTATATACAAATACAGTGACGCAGCTGATGATTTACAAGGCATCCATTGCTGGCTGTACACGCAGGGATGTGGGGCCTTGCCGAGGGCCTGTGCAGGCGACAGGACAAGGCCCTGAGAGAACAGACTGAGCCAGGAACCAAGTGATCCCCCAAGGAAATCCCTCCCTGTGCCTCGCTGACACCATTAGCAGCCGTGAATCTCCCTGCACTGCACATGTGGCATCCTGGCCTCCATCCAGTCTCCTGGGCATGGATGGATTTTCTGTGGCCGAGGAAGGAGGAATAAGGAAGGGGCTCTGGTGGGGAACGGCTGGGGAAGGGACAGGGAGGGGCAGCTCACGGGGCGTGACTGGCTTCCCCATGGAGGAGGGAGCACAAGGAAAGACAACATGGAATATGGCTTAAACTGTGAACTGAATCTGACCCACTGACGAGAGACAAGGCCAGGCGGTGCCCAGGCAGGAGAAGCAGGGAACGGGCGCTGTCCAGTATCCTGCTCTCTCCTTTGCTTCCTCTCTCTTCCCTCCCTTCACTCCTCTCCCTCCACACTCTCCTGCAGTCCATCTCAGCCCTAGGGCTCATCACTCGCATTGCACTATCAGCCCCAGAAGCAGAGGACGATGGGGCACCTGCCTGGGGCAGCCCATGGCTGGCCGCACACATTCTGTGCCTTGAGCATGTGTGTGTGTGTGAACGGCGTGTGCTGGGTTGGGGACAGCACAGGCTCTGCATGGGAGGGCGGATGCCGTGACGCCACATGTGGGTGCATGTGTTAATCTGCACATTGATCCGCCTGAAGGCCGGTGTGATCCAGCTCCGTGCTCCCGCACTCTCTGTTCCCTCTGGTGTGGGGGACCCACTGACCCCCTAAAGTGCGACGTTGAACTCGGTGACGAGGAAATCGATGTGGTCCTTCTCCTTTGTCTTAAAAGCCTCGGCGATGATGCGTGCAGCTTCCCGGTGCTCCTTCCCCTGCAGCGTCGTGCCATTCACCTCCAGGATCACGTGCCCCACCTTCAGCTTCCCACAGTTGTGGGCAGACCCTCCTCGCTGCAGCAGGAACAGATGAGAGGGAAGCTCTCACAAAGAGCAGCTTTTATCCTCAAATGCTTCAGGGGTCACTTAGGCCCGGATCCTCAAGGTATCTAGTTGATTAACTTGCAACGATTTCAACTAAGACACTAATTACCTTTGAGGAGCTGGGCCTCAGCCCACTACTGAAATGCGGCCACCTCTGGGGTGGGGAGGCACAACTGCTGTTTAATAGCTCCTTGCAACATTACAACCTTGCAACATTACACAACAGTTTAGGATGAATGAGGAGTATTGTATCCAATCAGACAAACTAGGGACCATTAAAGAGAGAATGCAGTTCTCTGGATTGTGTTCTGGCTGGAGGACTTGGGTTAACCCTAATTTTACAGCACGCTGGGATACTGGATGAGGTGACATGAGATAAGGGTCCAGTTCTAGCTCAGCCCCTGATCTGTGACAAATCCCTCTTTCTCTCTGGCCTCTCTGTCATCTCCTTCCCTGTGTCTGGCTCATCTATTTCTTCTGTAAGTTCTTTGAGCAGGGACCATCTTACCGTGCATTTGTACAGCACCTGACACAATCGGGCCCTGACCTCAGGTGGCCTCTTTTGGGCCAACTGTAACCCAAATGAATAATAAGAATAAAAGTGGTTCAAAACTATTGTATGGTCTTTGGTTTGCGAGCTATTTCCAGTTACTGCATTTACTTTAGTATTTGTTATGGGCGATACTGTTCTTCAGCTCTACTCCCTGACAATTCTGAACAAATGGTTCTCAGTCTCTGGCTGCCATCTAATCCGTTTGCTTTCCTTGTTGAACTTGACTGCTTGTACTGTGTCAGCCCCACACGCTCAGTGAACCAGCTTAGCTGGAGATGAGTGAATAGTGGACCCCAAACACCCAGGCACAAAAGGAAAATCTTACATTGATAGGCTTTGTGGGAGAGCTATCACTCGAATGTATAAAGTCTGCTGTTCATTTTTTGAGCACAAGGGGGCAGGGCTTCAGGCTTACAAGTTACAGCAGACCAAACTTTTTCATCTCAGACTTTTTTCCAGTGGTAAATACAGGTTCAGTGACACAGCAACATTTCATGAAGCCTGGTTGGTTACACGTCCATTCTGACTGCCTCAAAACGAAAAGTTTCCATTTTTCAATCTGAAATGACTTCTCATGTCAAAACTCCTTTCCTTTCATTTGTCCTTAAAGGTTTCAAATGGCCCAAAACCTTTACTTCGACCCTAAATGCATTTTTTCCTTGGAGTTTTCAATTTACTGAAAATTTCAGCAGATTTGCACTTTCAGTTTGACTTGACACTGTCTTGTATTTCGTTATTTAGGCATTGCTAGTGAGTTGAAAAACCTGTTGTTTAGCCAGCTCGTGGACTTCCCTACATGGATGCTTAATCCAAGCTGCGGTGGAGTGTGTCTACCCGCACTGGCTTGTCGCACACTGGACCTACTATCGCACACTAACAGTTCTGCAGTGTACTTTGATCTACCTCAATTGGAAACTGTTGGTCACAGTATCCTGGGGATAGGTTAGTGTGCAGCCAGGTCCAGAATGACACTTAGTTCTCAGCATGCTAGAGAGGGTAGATTCACACAGACCAGCATGCTGTGGACTAAGCGTCTGTGTAGACAAGCCCCTTGTTACAATCTTATCCCCTCCAAGTATGGCTCCCCTCTAGGAAAGACAAGATAAGCCTTGGCTCCTGGATCCAGCCAATTATACTCTTTCGCCTGTGTGGGAACATGCTCTCCCTCTGTTGGAGATTGGGAAACGTGAGGAGTGGCAGCTTCTTGACATGGGAAAGAGGATGTAATCAACAGCCAGCTTTCTGTCTCCGTCTGTGGGGATGCAACAATAAATGCAGCAGGTCTGGGAGGAGGGATTTTGGGCATGTCCCCGTTAGGAGAATGCAGGTGTGAAAATCTCACAGGACCTTCCAGAGCTAAACCATGGGGAAGCATCTGCATTGAGCTACTCCAGTTCTCAGCCTGCCATACCTGTATGGTGACTATCCGGGGCAGAGGCTGCCGGGTGTTGGCACCACCTTCGATGGCAATTCCCAGGGTTGGCGCGCTCTTCGCCACTCGAATTAGACATGATGTGGGCTCCAGAAGGCCAGGCTGTGGCAGGAGAGACAGAAAAAAAAAACTGAGGAGGGCTGGAGACCCTTCTCCCACGACATCCTGCCCCACTCCCAGGCCTCACAGAGAATGGACCCTCCTCGGTCCAAGGACCCCATGCTAAGGAGGTTAACCCTTTCCAGCCTGCCTTCCTGTGACTGTATGGGGCCATTTTCCACAGCAGAAAGCGTGGATTCTGCAGTCCTGCCCCTCTAACATGCCGGTACCTACACAGCCTGCTTTCCACTAGCTACACATCCCCTACAAGTGTGCAGTGTGGACGTAGCCTAGGAACTAGTCGTGATCTTCAGGGCAGGGGTTCTCCATATCTTCACTATCATGACACAGCTGGGAGGGCTCCCAGCTTTGTGTGACACACTGGACCCATGCTGCTCCCCCTGCCACCTAAGAAATGTTCCTCCAAAGGGATTTTTCTGCAGCCGGATGCTTGACTGGCAGCCCTCACCGCTGCAAAACAGCTGATTCCATAGTGGCTCTTGAAGACAGCCACTGTGGCTTCAGCCCTTAAAGTGCCAGCAGCGTAAAAATCAGCCTGCTGTCCCAGGTCCCCTTGCTGTCCTTGTTGGCAGCAGACTGATTTTATGTGACACGCTCAGCCACAGGGCTGCGACACACTTTTGTGTTGCAACACAGTGGTTGTGAACACTGCTCTAGGGTCTTAGGCAGCTAATGCAATCACCATCTTCATCTCCAGGGCAAAGGTTGCATTCTCAGGAGTGTGCAATGCCTACCTTGCAATCGGTTCAACTACAGCAGTGTAGACATACCTGGGCTAGCTTTGATCTAGGTACCAAGTGCACTGAAGTGACAGCAGCAGGCTCTGTATCAGCCTGCCTGCGAGCCTGGCTACAGTCTGCTTGAGTAACTAGCTCATTCCACTGCAGCTTTCCTGCCTTTTTATCTGACCTCACTAGCTCAGGCAGGGCCATACCCCTGCCTTCAGTGTGGATACACTCTCACGGCATGAAGGGCCCAGGGGTCCAGTCCTGCCTCCTCTAGTGAACCTGAGAGATGAGGTACTTGTGCTTGCAGCACACAGAGCCTTATGTGCTGCCTGCCTCTTTCCCCAGCAATAGCTGCAAGTCAGCCTGGCTCTCCCAGGTGCCTCACCGGTTTAGAGGCTGCCTCAGCTGGCCCATCGCTTCTCGGGGCTTCCTTGGAGCTCCAGCTTTTCCCAGGGACCTGCTGCCGGCTCTTGTCCTTCCCGCTCAGTTCTGCTTCACCAATGTCCACCCCGCTGTCCTCGCTGAGGGTCTGCCCGCTGTCCGACAGCTGGGAGAGTGTGGAGGCTGAGGGAAGAGCAAGACCAGGAGTGTTAGCAGGAGGGAAAGAGAAGCACAGAGGGGGCAAAATAGGAGGCTTCATGAGAACCCCACAAACTTGGGCTGGTTCATGCTGGGAACATAGTTGGGCCCCAGAGAAATGAAGCCCGCTAGTTTTGCACAGCCAGGCTTACGTGCGTCAAGAAACAGCCACACAGCTTGCACAGTGCATCAGGCAAGCTGATTTACATACCTTAATTTGCATTCATTTGCATGAAATTTATTAACCAGTAATGAATTATAGAGAAATACACCTGCAAATTGGGTATAAATCGCTGGTTTTATAGACCCATAATTAACCATGGCAATCTCATTTTCCATGCATGGCCAATGCAATCTCTGTTCCTATTCTGTGCAGTCACTGCTGTCCATTAATGTTGCAGTGAAGCATCAGGTCCTCCCGCTGACTGAATGCCTGTCACTGTCTGTGCAGCAGTCAAAGGGTTAGTCCCAGAACACAGAGAAGGAAAAACCTATTAGGATAGTCCATGTGAAATTCACCCCTGTGCAGAAGGCCGGAGAAAGACCTATATGTGGCTTAAACGCTCAGAGTAGGTCTCAAATGGGCCTAACATGGAACAGAAGCTACACTCTAGCCTGTCGGACAGGGGAGAAGTTCACCGTAGCCCATTCCTCCAGAGCAGTGGTTCTCACCCTTTTGTGGGTTGTCACAACACACCTGGCAGCGTCACAACCCTACAGGAAAAAACCAGCCCACCTCCATAGGACAAATCCAGCCATCTCCCCAGCCTTCTGTGACACACTTACCACTGTGTGGTGACACACTAACGTGTCCCGACACAGTGGTTGAGAACTGCTCCTCCAGACAACACAAGGTTGTCTCCCTGAAGCATCCGCATGCAGCATCTCTCTCCGGACGCTGTGACTCTTCAGTCCCACCTGCAGATGTATGCACGGACACCCAATCGAAGTGCCAGCATGGCTGTCTGCAGTTCTGGATGGTGGCTGCATAGGACATCATCCATGGTCTACTCCACACGCATCTTGGGAGCGTGGGTAGGTCTGCTGCAGAGGAATTGGTGAGCAGAGCAGCTAGGAGGTGCTGCCAAATCTTCAGGACATTTGTTGGAGGTAAATGAATAGAGAAGCAGCTCTCAGGATGGGCCCAGCACATGGTGTGCTGTATATAAGATAACTGCAGAGATGACTATGGGCTTCCTTTCTCCCGTCTAACCTGGCTGGGTCTTTCCACAGGACTAATTCTGCTCCCAGAGTCTTCCTGGGGCAGGCCTGGGGGGAATCCTTCTTCACCCTGGTGAGAATGGTCCCAGGATGTTCCAGGTGTGAGGAATGGGAAGGGCAGGGGGGCAAGGTTTGGGGTGTACAAAATGCAGTGCTGTGTCAGGTTCTCCATGATGGTGGCTGAGAGGTGTGTTATGAGGTGAGTGCTTAATATGCAGAAGATCCTGGGTTTGAGCCCCAGGGGGTTGGTCTCAGAGATCTCATGAGGTTCCTGCCAAGCCTATGAATCTAGTCTATTCTAACTGGGAGACTCTGTATGCGGGTAGCTGTTTTGCAAGCAATTGGGGACTGCTGTCTGCCAGCAGAGGGCTCTCGGCAGAGGCAGACAAAGCAGCAGGGAATCCAGGGCAGCGTGCAGGCTGAGTGTATTTAACAAGAACTTAAACTGGACTTGAACTAGGTCTCAGAAATAAAAAGTCAGTTTCGTACCAATCTGGCCCCTGAGTTGAACTAGCAAGGCAGTGTGGGCCAGAAGAGAAGGCATGGCTTCTCATTCTAGCAATTTCCAAAGGGATAGCCGTGTTAGTCTAGTCCAGCCAAAAAAAAAAACCCGAAAAAACAAGGAGTCATGTGGCACTTAAAGACTAAAAGATTTAGTCTTTAAGTGCCACATGACTCCTTGTTTTTTTTTTCCATCTTAGCTCTGCCACTGTTCTGCTGCATAGCCATGGGCAAGTCATCCCACCCTGTGCCTGTCTTTGTGTTTAGAGTGTTAGCTTTTAAGGACATGGCCGGTCTGCTACTACTGCTGTGTACAGCACCTAGCACCATGGAGCCCTGACCATAGTTGGAGCCTCTGGTGCTCCTGGAAAGATAACAACAATAAATCTGAACAGATGTTCTCGGGGGCTGCATCTGGGGATGCAACCTGTGATTGGGAGGAGGAGGAGGAGGTGACAGGCTGTCGCTAGGCCCATGAACCTCTTAGCAATGCCCCAGAGGTGGCCAGGCAGCCCCCTCTACAGCACAGAACAAAATCCTGTCTCCGTCACCCACCTGCAGTGTGCAGAGAGCAGGGCAGAGGGCAGCTGCATGGAGCGTATCCGGAGCAGTGCCCAGCAGAATCTGGAAAACGGCACTTTGGGGCTCTGGTCAGACTTGATGGCTGCTGGCCCTGGAAAGCCAGGGAGGGCATTTCCCCCCACCTGTGTTTTGAGTGAATCACTGGGAGGCCTCTGCCTGTCAGAGGGCAGGACAAACTTGGGGGCTGATTCTCATTTACATTAAGGCCCTTTTCCAAGGGTCTGGGAGGCGAAGTCAGAGACTGGCAGTGGAAACAGGTCCTTGTGCCAGGGAGAGCCAGAGCTTCTGTCTTCACAAGGGCCAGAGAAATCCAGTCCTGGATCCAGAACTGGATTCTGGGGAAACCTCAGCCACCCAGGAAGGACTGAGCAGGGGTCCAAGTAGGTAGAAGATCTGTTGGCTCAGGTACACTCCAAAGTCGATCCACCATGACAGCAACTCTAATGGCATCATCTGGTAGGTGACCTCTTTGGAACCTCGTGTTTCCTTTCAGGTGACTTTCCCTTCATCTCCTCTTTGCACTCCTGCACCCTCCTCACCTCACCAAATGCATGTTTAAAGGATCTATTGCCTGCTTATCTCTGGCCTCCAAATTTACCTTTTTGCCAGACAAGTTTTTCTTAACCACTAATGGGAAAAGTCCCAGGGTTATTTCATTTTTCTTTCAAAATTCTACCAGAAACAGATTTTATTAGCAAACACAGCCAGCCTTGCCCAGGAGACCAGTTGCTCTCAGCTGCTTAGAAGAGCTTGGGCTGTAACTAAAGGTCATGTAAAATTGCACTGGGAAGCGAGGGGAGGCTTACAAAAGTTCACTGAGCACAAGGAGGAGCAGAGGCAGGGTCCTGCCAAGCGGGCCCAGCTCCCCCCTCTCGTCCCATAATGCCTGTGCCAAACATCCAGATATCATAAGATCAGCTTAAAAATCATGAGATCAAACCCAGGAATAATGGGCGATTCTTCTTATTTGCCCTTGGGATTGCTAATCCTAAAACTTAATAACAATGATCTTGATATGACAGCCAGTTATATAAGAGTTAGGTAGGATATTATTAACCATCTTTTCAAACCTGTATTCACAGTTTGAAGGACCAGAGACTGATTTCTTTTATATGCAATCTGATCTTCTTCCATGAGCACATGACTCCAGCAGCTGGGGCTTCAAGAACAGCACCAAAATATTGCAATAAACTCAGAAGAGTTGGCAACCCTGCTTTGGGCCCAGCACACACACAGTGGAGATTTACCCCCTTTCCATAGTTCAAGTGAAGGGCTTGTCTATACGGGGAAATAATTCCAGAATAAAATGGGCTGTGGATTTAAAATGCGGTAGCTATTCTGGAGTAGCTCCTTGATGGACCTCCTTGCTCCAGAATAGTTATTCCAGTTTCCCCAATGTAGCTGTTTGTTAACGATGGCCCAGATGAAAGCGAGGAACCTAAATGCCTTTTGGAATCTCAAGCAAGGCTGTGTTTCCAGAGATGAGACTCAGCCCTCAAAACTGGCTGTTCTCAAGGATTTCTTTCAGTCCTTCTTTCTGTTCAACTCCTCTCTTTGTAGCCCAGAGCTAGAACTGGTGAGGTTTCCCTGATCTAGCTGCTGCCAGGATGAGACAGCAGAATAATCTTATTTCTTCCCCCAAGGTCCCCAACCTCACTGCAAGACTTAAGAGAAAGTTTCACTGTAAACTGGTCCTCACTGTGGTGTATGCAACCTGGTCATCTAGGTCACTAGACCATTGGAAATCGAAACAGAAATTGATCAGACTCTCAGAGGGTGGCTGTAACGAAATGTGAAACCAACCAGTGTCCAAACTGAGCAATGCAAAATATGAAGAGAGTGAACAAGCCCTGTTAGCATTAACCACCTGAACGCCAATTTGTGACGTGGTTCTTTAACCAGACCGCGTTCCCTTGGGGTCAATCCAGCAGGCAGAGCCACTCACCTCGTGCCTGGGGCAAGGACCTCACTTCGTTCACATCTGGCTCGCCGTTGGGTCGATGAACTTCCACCATGATAAAATGCTGGTTGGCTGCTGACCGCGGGCTCCCTTTGTCTGGTGCCGGAGGAGCTGGGCGTGGTGGTGGAGGAGGAAGGGAAGGAGGAATGGCTGCTGGGAGGCTACTGTTTGGGATGTGCTCAGGAGTCGGACTCTTCAGCCTGGTCGGAGATTGAACTCTGGGAAAGGGGCCTATCGGGTGCTGGTTGACCAACGATAAGTGGGCATCCATGTGCCTCCTAGAGCTGTGAGTGGCAGGGGAAAGAGCGGCGCAGTCGGTGCTCAAGGCAGAATCCTCAGTGGATGCAGAGGCAATGGTGGAAGCCATACTGACTGAGTCCTTTTCGGGGTGGCTGGGAGGCAGGGTGGGGCTGCGGGGGGCCACAAAGAAGAGACCCGACTGGGAGGATTCAGAGGAAGGGCGCTTGACTGTGTCTCTCACTGCATTCTGGCACTGGGCTGCGGAGGAGTCCAGCCCTTGAGCTGGAAAAGGAGGTTGGGGCTTAAAGCTGGGTGGTTCCTCAGGGAAAGATGAAACATCATCCTGTAAAAAACCAGAACATAAGACCATTAGATGGCAGTACGTGGGACCCCCTTCTGGAGACCTAGGAATCAATATCTATCGCCCATGTTGGCTGCTCTCCTGTCACCTGCAGGGATCAGTGTAGGGTGATTCACCCAGACTGGAGGTGATAGTATGGAAGTTTCTTCTGAACCTCAGGAGCAATCTGAATATGCCCTGGAATGTGAAGATTGATAGGGGAATAATCTTGGTCATTTTGATTCCAGTTGCAGTAACCATGGAGGCTATTCTTATTGATAGTCCCTTTTCCTAATTATGCTGTTATTTGCTTCAATAATACCCTGCTGCAGTGAGTTCCACAGGTTAGTGATGTTGGAAAAAGATGAACAAAGATGAGGCCAAATATGCTGCTTTCATTCAGTATCCATTTCTGTGTGAGGGACAGAAGGTGAGATCTTACCAGGGAAATGTCCGGCAGGTCATTAACGCAGCTCTGGAATCCATCTCTGCTTCCCTCCAAATCTGATGTGTTCTAGAGGAAGGGAAAACATCGAGTCACTGCACTGTACAGCAGCACAAAGCAAAGGCGTTAGCATGAGGTGCTGCTGAGGGAGCTAGTATAAATCTTAGAAAACCTTACACGGAAAAAAGGGTTTGCAGTAAACGGAGAAATGGAGTTTCACTGAGAAAAGTTTCTATTCACTGAAAGGTTTGCCCTGCAGTGTGCGAGATCCAAAGACAACAACTGGAACAAAGCAACCAGAATGGGAGATTGACCCACTCCCAGTAGAGGGAAATGTAGAATGATGATAGTCCCATAAGTAGGGACAAGTGAATTTTAGTGCAGCCCACAACCCAACATGTGCTATATCCCTTTCCCTGTAGTGACAGATCCGTAGCTGAGCGGCTCGTGTGCTGGCTGGGAGGGCACATCCCCCTGCTCCGGCTCTCCCTACCCCCGCGTCTGCGTTAGCCATGGTCAGGATCCAAAGGGTGAGGTGGTATGAGTGGGTCTGTCTGTATCTGGCCTTCTTTCCATGCCCAACCCTCCGTCAGGAATTGCAGCTAGATCACCACCGGCCACCTCTCAGCACTTCCAGCCACGCTCCCCTCTATTTCATTTCCTCCACCACAGGGTTTTGCCCTAGCAAAGTGCTTCTTCAGAGCCTGCATGTCCCTGTAGCCTGGTGCATTTGGCTCCCCCTACTTGCTCAGTGGAACCACACTTGCGGTTGTCCCAATCATATTTTCACCTCCTTGGGGAAGGTGGGCAGGATCCTCCATTCTTTGGGGTGGGGACCAATGAAAGGGTTAAATTAAGATTCTTCTCCCCCCCCCCTTCCCCTGAAACCAAACCAGACAGCCTAGGCTGCAAATATGCACCAGATGTTGGGTGCGTTGTTTTTTCTTTAATTATAATTATAGCCAAAATTAATTATCAAATGTCAAAATAGAGCCTGGAATATGTCAATGCCATCAACAGAACTTGAGAAATTAGCAAAAGAATTCAATTAGTTCGTTAGTGTCTCAGCACAGTGGGGGAGGCGGGCTGTCAATCAGGGGAGGGAAGACATGGATAACTTCAGCTAACGAATGCGGAGGAATCCAGGGAAGGGTTGCCTCCATGCCCAGAGAAGTTGTGCAGATTGCTAGGCTGGGGCAGCACTCCTCACCCAGTGGAGCCGTCACCGCCTGGCTATGAAAGCAGAGGGGAGGGCAGGAGCTATGGTGACTTTTCTCCTCTCTGTTCTCTTGCAGATTCAAATCTGACACACAGTGGGACCCTGGACGGGGGCTGGAGTCTGCTCCAGAGGAACTTCGACCTCCTGCCCCCAGACCAGATCCATCACTTTGCTACCACCATGGTCCTGCAGAGTAGAGCGGGTCCCAGCTGTAAGACTGATTCGAAGCTCCTGGTGCCCTCTAGGATCTAAAAGCACCTGTCAGGGATTGTCCTGACCTCCTGGCACTTGGGTGCCTGCTGGGCTGGAGTGCGAATCCAAGCACTTGTGTCCCATAGCGTGTGAATTCTGTTGCACTCCACGCTCGGGAGCATGAATTGTAACACGTTCGGCCCCTGCTGCATGGATCCCCCAGGGCTGAAGGCTGGGAGCATGAATGCAGGCAACAGGGCGCCTGTGAGGGGTGGAAAGGAGAGAGAAGGCAGGTCGCTGTGTGTCCCCTATTAATGCACTAGGGCCCTGTATCAAGCATGGCTCAATTTTGTCTGTGGAGGAGGGACGGAAACTGGGTTACAAGGCCAATGATCAGAGTGCTCATGGCTTGTAAACCTCAGCAAAGAGCCCAGATGGATAGTGGGAAGTCTTCCAGGGCATCAGGTTGCAGTAGCAAGCTGGGACTGTAACTCTCCCCCACCACTCTTGGGGGGCAGAAAGAGGCCAGGACAGGTGCCACCACAGGGCTGGCTGGGCTACACGCTGATGCAGAACCAACCCCAAGCAAGTCCTGCTTGAAGAGCAGCTGCTTCTCATGGGACTTAAATTTGCTTCCTCCTGCAGGAGAGCAGCAAGAGGGAAGTGGTAGAAAAAGCGCCCGTGGGATGAAAGTACTGGAGCTGAATAGCATCCATTTCTGCGTTAGCCAAGCCTTGCAGCGTGTTTAACTGACAAGCTGGCTCCGCAGTGTGGTCATGACGCCTCTTGATCCCATGGGGTCAGGCAAGAAACCTGCTCTCATCAGTCAGCCGGATCCTCTCCTTCCCAGCCACTGAGCCCAGAGGACACCTGCGTCCTCACACCCAGAGCCACACTCACAGCCTAGGAGTGCAATGGGCTCTGTCTGCTGGGGAAGAGGGAGAGCAGCACTCGCGCCAGGATCCACATGCCTGGCCCATAAGCTCGACAGGGTCTATATAAGGAGGAGAAGGACATTTGCATGAGGATTCACACTCAATGCCAATACCCCAACTAGGAGTGAAGTACGTAGCACAGAAGGGGGCCTCCTTAACAAAAAAAAAAAAAAAATCAAATGTCATCCGTCTTGCCCTGGGAACATCCTTTCATGGAAGGGGCATTTTGAAGGAGTAAAGGTCAGCTCCTGCTTGATTAGCAAAATCCCACTAAAACCCTTCCTAAATTAGACTCATCTTGCCTTCTGCATTTCTGTCAGCCACCAGGCAGTTGACATCTGCAGGGACGACTGATCTAGAGAGGCTGTTGCCAATGATATCAGCATGTTTCAGTCCCCTCACACCGAGCGAGCTGTTTGTTCATTTGTGCTGGAATGGGCAGGGTACAGCCTGCATTTCGGTGCCTGTTGTCTGTTGCTGGAGAAACCCTTGATCAGTTTGAATCTGTGCTACACATGCATTTCCCCATCTGGTGGAGAGCACTTGCTCCACAGCCTTGCACCCGTTACACGACTGGCTTCCGAAAGAGACCCAGGAGGCAATTAAAAGCATTACAGGAAACATTATGGAAACATTTGTAGAAAAGCGTGGTTAATCTTTCCCACTTCAGGGTGCGGAGTGGGGTCATGGGAGTATGAGGAGATGAACAGAAATGGGTTGATAGCAATGGGAAAAGTATTAGCAGCCTGAGAGATTAGCAGTTCCTCAGCCTGAGAGATGAGCAAGATTACAACGTAGAAAGCCCTTTTTTCTGGGCAGTAAGCCCTCATTCCCAGCTTGGCCAGGGCTGGGCCAAAACGTTACAGTGTGGGAAGGACAGATCTCAGCAGGATTAGGCCTTGGGGACAGACAGCCAGATCAATGGATGGGTTTTAGGGGGATTCATCCACAATCGCAGACAGGCCAGCAATGGGGCAGGCACGTCAAGGTTTGATTTCATGCAGGATTCACCAGTTAGGAGGTGGGACAGTGGATGGCAACAGAGGGTGGGTGTCAGTAATTTCAAGAGGAGACAGTTTTAGGGAACCTGACCTTCCATCACCAGTAGCTGTGAACAAGAAAGGCACCCCAGTGATCAGGCGGAGGATGTGGACACAGTTACTGAGCCAAATTCAAACCTGGGCTGAGCACCGACACTGAACTGCACCTTCTTACCCCAGCTCTGCACTGGTCTCTGTACCCTCTGCCCTTTCTGTTCCTGCAGTGAAAAAAGTCACTCCGGGGGAGCTGCCGAAATACCATCATCTCTGTTTTCTAGGACTCCAGCCGCTGGCTCCTATGTGCCTAATCCTGCCAAAGGGCTCTCTCAATAACCACTGCAGCAGTGGTGGCATTTCAGCCCCCTTCACATTTAGCTTTTCAGGGTAGGCTGCTGAGTCTGTACCGTAACCCTTGCCTGGCTACGTTTTAAATTGCCTCCCTGCTGTACTAGAGACGAGAGCTTCGAGCTGTTGCCTTAGCTAGGATGTTTACAGTTCACCAAACAGATGCTGCCCGGAGAATGCTAGTGTGCCAGCACCTCTGTAGCCTGCCTGTCTTGCAGGGTGAAGTCTACTGGGTAACACCAAGTTCCTATTAAAAAGATAAAACGAACAAGGAGTCCTGCTGGTTTGCTGAATTAGACAAACATAGCTACCCTCGGGGAACTTATTAAAAAGATCTTCTCTTTGGATGAGTGAAATATAAAGGCTCCAAGGCCCAATAAATAGGGAAGCTTAGGAGATAGAAACTGAGACCCACGCTTAACTCCATTATGCAAGAAAAGGTTCCCAGAAAGGCAGAGAGAAGACAGAAACTATTTACAGAGGGAGTGAAGTCTGCGCCCCTCTACCAGGCTTGTGTGGATAAGGCTGGCCAGGGTACAAGTCCTTCCCTAAAGTGCATTAGGCCAGGTCCATTTACAGTCAGTCTCATTACAAGGGTAATATAGTTTGCACCATGGTGTGAAGCACATCAAAAAGCTCTCCTACACAGGAGAGACCAGAGATGGCTGCTAACAGGATCACTGCTGCTTGTCCTGCCTAATCTAGTCCAGCCAGGCTCCCCACCTTGGAGCTGAAGTGCTTGATGAGAAACATGGGAGAGGATGTCTCTATAGCACAACTGGCTGGGCTGTTTAGAGACTGTCCTCTTCCTCGGCAGGGTGAACAGCTCTAATCCCTTCCTGCAGGAGGGGAGGGTTCCTCATGGGCAAGACCACAGCAGTTTTTATGCAGACTCATGACCAGTAATGAACCTTTGAGGATACACTGATAGGTTTTATACTCTAACGGATAGTACAGAACTCCTGGATGTTTACATCCATTCCACCCCCAAATCTGCTTCCATGCGGCTGCTCCTGTACTTGATCTCAGCTGGAGATGCTGCCGAAATGTTCTGCTGCAACCAGCATTTCAGGGAAAGGGCTGGTGGGCTATCTCTCCCCTCCCCATGCCAGGCACCCCATGTATGAGGGACAGACTCAGGGAGCCAAGGCAGCCTGCCAGCCCCTTGTTCGCTGCTAGGGGTGTGCTCATTAGCCCTGGGGCTGTTCTGTACTCCTGCTTTGCAAACAGTGCTGTTGAGCCTGGCTAGTTTTCTGCCCATCTGTGTGGAGACACAAATATTGTTCCACTTTTTGCTGAGCTGGCTAAGAGGAGGACTGGATTTCCCTAATGCCTAATGTTTGTGGGTAAAATAGAAATGGCTTCTGGCTACAAAAGGCAATGGCTTTTTAGCAGAGTGCGGTGCCAGCCTGTGGTGAAGGAGACAAATTCATCCTTCAAGAACATCAACCCATTTCCCTGTGCCATGCAATGTTCCCTCTAAGGGGAGAGGGCAGCTGAGCAACTCCTGCTGCTCACTGTGCTCACCCCCCGAGGGGCCCGCTGCACAGCCCCCCCCCCTGCTCCTGGCATTACCCCTCCCCCTGCTCCTGCTCACCCCCTGCTCCTGGCAGCACTCCCCCCTGCTCCCCCTCGGCCCCCCCCCACTCCCAGCGGCCCCCCCAGCCCCCACAAACTTACCTCGGGGCTCCTGGGCCAGAGAAGCTCTATGGAGCATGCTCAGATTTTCTGGGCATGCTCCGTTAGAGCTTCCCTGGGCGGGAGTTTTGAAAACTCCCAGCCCCAGAGGACCTCTATCCAGGGACTCTGGCTGCCGGTGGTGCACTGCCGGCAGCCTTCACTGCGCTGGTGGCAGTGGCGGGCTGCGCTGCAGCACGCCAGCGCAGTTTACAGGGAACATTGGTGCCATGCAGGGATCATAGAATCATAGAGTCATAGGGTTGGAAGGGACCTCATGAGGTCATCTAGTCCAATCCCCTGCCAGAGGCAGGACCACTCCCACTAAACCATCCCAGTCAGGGTTTTGTCAAGCCGGGCCTTAAACACCTCCAAAGATGGAGACTCCACCACCTCCCTCGGCAGCTCATTCCAAGACTTCACCACTCTCCTAGTAAAAAAGTTTTTGCTAATATCCAGCCTCGACCTCCCTAACCACAACTTGAGACCATTGCTCCTCGTCCTGTCCTCCATTACTACCGAGAACAGTCGAGCTCCATCTTCCATAGAGCATCCCTTCAAGTAGTTGAAGGTTGCTATCAAATCCCCCCTCAATCTTCTCTTCTGCAGACTAAATAAGCCTAATGCTTTCAGTCTATCTTCATAGGGCTTGTGCTCCAGCCCTTTAATCATTTTGGTTGCCCTCCTCTGAACTCTCTCTAGCATGTCCCTGTCCTTTTTGTAGTGGGGAGCCCAAAACTGAACACGGTATTCTAGATGTGGCCTCACCAGTGCAGAATAGAGGGGAATGATCACATCCCTTGATCTGCTGGTAATACTTCTTTTGATGCAGCCCAGTATGCCATTGGCCTTTTTGGCAGCAAGAGCACACTGCTGACTCATATCTAACTTCCCATCCACCATGACCCCCAGGTCCTTTTCTACACTGCTGCTACTTAGCTGAATGTTTCCCAGCCTGTAGCAGTGCATGGGGTTTTTTTGTCCCAAATGCAGGATTTTACACTTATCCTTATTGAAAACCATAAGATTTCTATTGGCCCACTGTTCCAATTTATCTAGGTCTCCCTGAATCCTGTCCTTGACCTCCAATGTGTCTACCATTCCCCCCAACTTGGTGTCATCCGCAAACTTACTGAGAACGCAGTCTATTCCATCATCCAGATCATTGATGAAAATGTTGAACAGAACCGCCCCAGGACTGACCCCTGGGGCACACCACTCGTTTTGTGCTGGGGGGGCGTGGTGGGGAGGGCCTGGGGGTGGCATTGCCTGTTTTGTGCTGGGGGTGGTGGCACCGTCTGTTTCGTGCTGGGGGGGGGTGGTGGGGAGGTCCTGGGGGTGGCACCATCCGTTTTGTGCTGGGGGGGGTGTGGTGGGGAGGGCCTGGAAGTCGCACTGTCCGTTTTGTGCTGGGGGGGCATGGTGAGGAGGGCCTGGGGGTGGCACCGTCCGTTTTGTGCTGGGGGCGCGTGGGGGTGGCACCGTCCGTTTTGTGCTTGGGGTTGGGCCTGGGGGTACTCTGGTAAAAGTCTTATGGGGTCTGGGTGTTTGAATCGGGTTCTCCCACACAGCTGAGCCAGGGGAAAAGAACAAGGATTAAATTCTAACTGGGAAGACAAGTGGTGAGTGAGCTATAATGCTGACATACCCAGGAAGTATCTTTATTAGTTAAAGCCCTTTCAAAACAACAGTGATTTGTGTGTGTATATGTAAGGGTTATGGCTAGAAATCCAAAATGGTGGCCACAGTTTGTTATAGCTGAGAAAATCCAAACAGTGGTTTTGAAATAATGTGACTAATAGGAAGCTGGCTGGTTGGGGCAAAATACAGGTGACTCCAAAACCTGAAAGGAGGGGGTCAGTCAGGTATAACAGCAGGTTCTCTAGTTGGTGGGGCTTGATTTGACAATGAGTCTAGCAGTTTGACCAGTCTGTAATAGCAGTCAATGAGAAGCTTAAAGCTGATTGGTAAAATGCATATGCTCATAGCTAGGATTGCAAGAGTAGCCAATGAGAAAAGGTCAACATTTGCATACAAGGCAGGAAGGAGGCAAGGTGAATGGGAAGTCTAGAATGAGTGAACATTAGGGGAATGGCCAAGAGGACATAGGAAGCTGAAATCACTGAAGAGGGGAAGAGGGCTAGGTTGTTGCGACGGATCAAGCAATCACCGCAGACATCTGAGGCGAAGTAGCAGTGACTGAGCAGCAGGGCCATAGACAATACAGAAGGAAGGAAGCTCTATTGAGGTAAGTCTATGGCATGGTTCTAATTTTAAAAATAGAACATATGAACTTGGATGCCTAGTTTTAATAAAGTTGTGTGGGTATATTTGTGTGTTTTGATGTACAGATGATAACTTGCTTGCTGACAGTACCCCATCGGAGTTGGATGACCTCAGATGAAAGGTAACCACTTAAGGCTGTTATATTGAATAATTTGACACTGTTTGTTACTCCAACATGCCTGTGTCAAGGTAACTTTTATTTCCAGTGT
The DNA here is from genome assembly GCA_007922195.1 of Podocnemis expansa. NCBI lineage: Eukaryota > Metazoa > Chordata > Testudines > Podocnemididae > Podocnemis > Podocnemis expansa. The sequence goes on from ML682047.1 coordinate 5,707,023, forward strand.
ATGCTTTGAATGAGAATTTTGTTAGTTTTGTGTTTGTTTTGAAACAATACTGACTTATTTTGTTTTTGAATATTACTGCCTGAGGGCAATGTTCCCTGGAAGGCACGTGGGCGAGCAGCAGCCATCACTCACCAGTGCAAGCAACTGCTGCCCGTGCTCAGCCAGCAGCCTCTGTCCCCACCTGGCTGGAAGACGCATCCTTCTGGCCAGCAGGGAGCTGCTCCATGCTGGTGAAATTTAAAACTTCCCAAGCCTGTGGAGAAAGAATGGGGATGGAGGGCTTTGCTGGGGACCAGATGGTCCAAAAATGTTCAGTGCTGTCAGGGAAAAGACTGCATTTGCTGGTAGACAGTTACACTAGAAGCAGCACTGACCAGAACCCTCTGAGCGGAAGCCCTTCCTTGCAGTGGCACACTATTGACCTGCTGGTCAGGGTGAAAATGCATGGGCTGAATAGTGCAGGTGTCCCAGCGATTAAATGGCTGGAGAAGCTGCAGCCAACGGACTCTCAAGAACACAGGCAGTCTTGTGTAAGGATTAAGAGGGTGCAAGAGGATCAGACCAAATGGTTTGTTCCATCTTAACCCTGGAATATTAGGTATGATGCAGCTTAGGGTTCAGGAACACTGTCAGATTTTGGGGTGGGAAGAGCTTTTACAGAGCCTGCCTATACATACATAAACAGGTGCAGTAATTTTAGAGTTCCCTGTTTCAGGGGATTGACTGTACATGGAAGGGTGGCATGGACAATGGGCCATAAGGGTTCCTAGTTTGGTGTGCAGATTTTAAAGTGTTGGGGATGATGCTACTAGCAATGAGGGACATTTAAATAGCTAGACTGAAAACTTGATATGAAATTCAGTGCATAAGGTGGGCTGTGAAGAATGGTGCCAATAGGGGACTTGGTTTGGGTCAGTGGGACAGCTTGCACAAACATAACAGCCATACTGGGTCAACCAAAAAAAAAATCTAGCCCAGTATCTTGTCTTCTGCCAGTGGCCCATACAAGCGCTTCAGAGCAAGTGTAAAGAACAGGGCAATCTTAGAGACCCAAATCTTGCTCTTCTGGCATTAGGCATGCACAGATTTACATCCCTGACATTCCTGGCTAATAGCTATTGATGGACCTATTCTCCATGAACTTGCCTAATACTGTTTTGAAGCAAGTCATATTTTGGCCATCACAACATCCCATGGCAATAAAGTTCCCTAGGTTAACTGTGCATTGGGTGAGTATTTCCTAGTTTGTGTATTAACAGGCACCAGGTTTAATGTCATTAGGTGACCTCTCTCTTTTGTAAGAGAAAAATAACTTCTCTATTCACTTTCACCCCACCATTCATGATTTCCTAGCCCTGTATCGTATCCCCACTAGGTGGACTCTTCTAGGCTAAACAGCCCTTTTCAGTCACTCCTCACATGTCAGCCATCCAGTACTCTTGATTATATTTATTGCCCTTCTCTGAACCTTTTCTGCCCCCACTAGCTCCTTTCTTAGCTGAGGCAGCCAGAACTGGACAAAGTATTCAAGGTTTGGGAGCACCATGGATTTATCAGTAACATTTGATATTCTTTTCTATCCCTTTCCTAATTCTTGTTCTAGTAGCCTCTCTGGCCATTGCTGTGTCTTGCACTTCAGTATAAAGGAAAGTCAATTAAGTACAAGGCACAACAATGATTAAAAAGGCTAATAGTGGAACAGTCTGTCCAGGGGGTGAAGCATAAGAGTTGGCATCAGGAAAACCAGAGGTCACTAATTCTCTCTCCCTCCCTCCCCAGTTTTGGGCAAGTCCCATTGCCACTGGCTTCTCACAGCTATTGACAGGATTAGCTGCTGTAAACTCAGAAAATGGATCTGAAGATCACCTAGTGCTACAGATGACTGTGGTGATCTATTACTTGGGTTCACTCCTCCCAAGCCAGTCTGTATGTGGTTCCCCTGCCTCCAAGAAGAGAGGATTTCCTGCTTCCTGATGCAGCAATGCACTTCAATTCCTCTGAGCATTCACCACTCCCAGGATAGGAGGAGAGTGGAGTTGAGGGCTGCCACAACTGGATCTGGGGTAGGGGCGGTTCCTTTGCAAGCCACCAGCTGTTGGGTGTGCATCTGACACTCATCTTTTCCCCCTAAGGAAGGGGAAGCAGGGCAAATGAGGCAGTTATCTTATTTACCCATCTTTAAACAGAAAAGAGAGCCATGATCTGGGTGTGAGTGAAGCTACCCATTTTAAAGGAGCCATGCACATAAACCCATTTCCCACATCTTAGTGCTCTGGTGGGAGGACCCACCAATGTTTCCCCCAAGCAAGCTATGGGTGCACATGGAGAGCCAGTGGGCAGTGGGGGTCAGGTTACTGGTGGGAAACTTGCTCGGCTGCATCACAGGCTTAGAGGGAACACTGCTTGAGGGACAAATCCTTTGAGTGGAAAGCTGTATCCATGCCTGTCCACTCAAGGATTAATGGTCTATTCTGGAGAGTTTGCCAACAGTTCAAATGGAAACTGGTAAACCCTGGCAATGTGAGCCCTTCCTGTTACCTACTGACACCAGAAAAAATTGACAATTTGTGTTAATACAAATAAGTCTCATTTTGGGGTTGTGCATAAGCAGATCATTAAGCTTCCTGTGTGGAGGGCAAGTTCCCTGACCTGCCTCTTCACCACAGTTGCTACATGGGTGGAAGAGGCAGGGCTGTGACTCTACTCCTGTCACAGCCTTGCCCTGATGAGTGGCCTGACTAAGCACCAGCCAGAGGGCTAGACCTGTCGGGTGGCTGCAGTGCTGGGGTGGCTCAAGCGCTCCCGGAGTCCATGTCCCAGCACTGCACACCTCAACTCATCCTGGCCCCAGGCTGGCTGCTCTGACCCAGCCTGAGACTGTAGCCTGCCAGCTCTGGGTCGGATTGTCCAACCCAGGTAGAAATGAGTAAAACAGTTGTTCCACTTGCAGAGGGGCACCTCCAGACTCCTAGGGTAGGGCAACTTTAATCATGATTCCAGGGACTACTTTAGTTCCCCACCCCAAGTATTGACTAGAAATTTAGCTGACATGAGTACTGTACCTAATCCCTATATAAAAAGAAACCCCAATTAAGCTATACTTAAGCTTCTTGTAAATCTAGAACAACTAATACAGCAGACTCCCAATTCTAAATTTGACTAGAATATAACACTGATTTAGGCCATTATAAATGGAAATAAGTTTAATGCAGTTGAACTACTTACATGCTTCACTTTCTGCATTTCCCTAACTATAGACAATGAAGGGGAAAAAATCAGTTCTACTGGTAATTCATTTCACTTTGTGTTCTAATAAGTGCCCCAATGCTTGAATTGTGAACACTGCACAGGAATCCTGGTCTAAGTCTGGAACTTTAAAAAAGGTTTTGGGATCTTTTTTGTAAAGTCTATGGCTTTTTATAACTTCTAAAGTCATAAATGCTGGAACTAAGGGTGCTGGGGTTGCAACATTGCCTGACTGGAAGTGGCTTCCATTATTTAAAGGGCCAATATGAGTGCCTGACCTAATCTAGATTATTTTTGGGGAGCTTTCTATCATGAGACTTTTTAAAGACTGTTTATAACTTGATCATTTTTCACCATTATCAATCTGAACTACAGGGGTAAGATGAACACTTTAAAAATTTTCAGGGAGGAAAGTAGAAAGTGGATGTGCATTAAAGTAACATGGATGAAATTAAAGATGGCTCAGACCTAATGTGGAGCTGTAAGGATTTAAGAGTGTAAACACCAAACTTCAAAGAAATCAGAGTGAGACTCTGGCTCTCTCAAGTAGTAAAAAGCAAGAGGAACTAAAAGATGAGATGACTTACTAGAACTAGTTGGATGTACACTGACATTAAATATGACTAAATTTGTAGGTCTAAGTGCCACAGGACTCCTTGCTTGTTTAAACTTAATTTCTTTGAAATGTAAAGAGCTGTAAGGCTCACAGCCTTACCATCGCTTAGAGAACAACGGAGGATGCTTTCCTGGCAAGGAAGGGTTTTGGGGTGGGGGAGCTTTGCCTTCTCCCACCTATGTCACTGACTGCCCATGGGTTTGAGTTCAAAACCTGGGGGTAACTACAGATTAAAGACAAGATGAATGAGCTGTCAGCATGATCTGGTCTTGAAAAAGGCCTTGCAGTTGTAGGATGCATCAGGGGAGGTATTTCTGGTAGACAGAAGGGTCTGGTGTGTTAGGGTGACTGGTGGCTGCACCATGAAGTCTGGTTTAGGGGTTGCTAATGGGGGCGGGAGCAGGGGCTGGAGACTGATGGCCCTACTGTGGCTGCTCCCCAGATCCGGTCCACTGAGACCCACCCCCGTGTTGCCAAGAGATCATTCCTGAGTCAGCCCACTCTAGCCTCGGGCATGCAATCACTCCCAGGCAGCGGGTGTATGCCCTCTGGCTAACCAAGGGACAGTTCCCAAGTGAGCACCCCTGGCCCCAGTTACCACACCAGGAGTCACTGTCTAAAGATGGGGACCTACTCCCAATCACCATACACAAGTCCATCCATTTAACAAAGGATTGTGCCCAGCCTCCTTCATTCACACCCTCTAATCACACAGCTTTAGATAAAGCTAAGTGAGAACTTAGCTGATTGTGGCAGAATCTAATATAAATGAATCAGGAGTGACCCCAAGCAAATAAGTAAAGCATGCATACTAATCTAATCTCTACTCAAACTGACCACCATAATCCAAGCTTATGCTCAAGGTGTTTGGCTGTCAGATGGTGTGCAGCCAGTCTGTTCCTGTGACCAGGCAGGGACCAGACCTATCTTAGTAGCAGGGGTGTTGCTGCCCTGGGGAGGGATCCAGGGCATGGCCCACAGGCCATGTCCCCAACTGGGGGCAGGCCCAAAAGCCACCACATGTCATTGCAGGCAGCTGGGCCCACATCCCCAGCCAGGGACTGGGTCGGAAGCAGCTGCAGGTGGCTGGGCCCCGGATCCCCTGCCGGGGATGGGGCTGCCATGGCTTCTTGGCAGCTGGGCCCTGGATCTCCGGCCTGATCAGGCCAGAGATGGGGGCACCAGACCCAGTGCACCAGTGCTGGGATTTGGGGCATGAGCCCCAGGTGCCCAGCGCCAGCGACACCCCTGCTTAGTAATTTCAAGATAGTGATTTCCAGGCAAAAAGCCCCAAATCCCTCTAAGTGTCTCTTTGTTCCCAGAACTCCTTCACCCCTCCCCTTCTGGGCAGAAGTGATCCTTCTGTCTCTTCCTAGTCACCTCAACTAGCATATCTTTGTTCCATCCTCCAGGTACTTGCTTGCTGACTGTTGGGCAAGAACTGTCTGCTTCCCACCCCCCCCGGAGCCATGCCACATACTCATACACATAGTAATTGTGTCTAACGCATGGACATCCATAAAGAAACCTTGCATGGCATAATTGGCAACAAATCATACAATCAGAGTACAAGTGAACAGGAAAATCATATAGATCATAACCAAGAGTGCACAGATGTGCATACTGGTGGGTCTGGTCTGGGACTGCAGTTAAAAAGGGGTCTGCAATGGGGGTCTCTACTGGAGGAAAGGGATGAGTGCTGGTGGTCATGCTGTGGGGTCTGGTTTGGGGTTGATGGTCTAGCTGTGGCAGTGCAACAGATCTGCTTTGGGGGAGGTTTGGCATCTAGACCAGGATTTGCTAGGGGGCAGAAGGGCCTCTTGCTGTACCTTGGGGTTGGGGTTGTGGCAGGACCTGGTTGCCAATTTCTGGGGTCAGGTCTCAGTTTTCAGGGGTGGATGTGTGGTGGGTGTAGGTCCCTCTGGTCATTTGTGGGGAGTGTTCAGGGGCAGTGTCTCTGACTCTGCATGGTAGGGTTTGGTCTGGGGGGTTGCTCCTGGGGTGACATTTCCAGGTTGCCACTTACTGGGTTGGTGTTACTTCTGGGTGGGTAGGACTTGTTGCCATACCATGGGCTTTGCTGTGTGCCTCCCCTTTCCCCTGTGGGGACTTCTCTAGTGGCATGTGTAGTATAGGAGGGGGGTCTCTGGTTGCTGTCTGGGTGGTGTAATTGGGGGATTATAGAGCTCGCTGTGCTGTGCTATGCCATTCCAAGGCTTTGGTGTGGGGATTCTTAAACAGGTCAGGCTTGATTTGACAGTAGCAGTTGTGACTGTAGAGGTAACAATCTGAAAAGCTTAAGGTTGATTTGGTAATGGCTCTGGTAGAAACAGCAGTTAATTAGAGTAGGTGGGCTTCACTCCATGTGAGTGGGAGGCCCAGAGAGGATCAAGAAGCTGAAATCACTGAACAAGGGAGGAAGAGGGTTGGTTTGTAGTGATGGCTTAAGCAATCACTGCAAGCCAAGTAGCTGTGACAGAGCAGAAGGACCATAGACGATAGAGGGAAGGAAGCTGTACTGAGGTAAGCCATGCATGGTTTTAATTATCTACTAGAATAGATGAATGAGCATATTGAGGTTGTTAAAAGCTACATGTGTTGCATATCATGTTAATGCATAAATCAGAAGTTGCTGGCTGTCAGCATCCCATATGAGTTTACTGTCCCCCCAAGGTTAACCACTTCAGGTACTTCTTAAACCATAGAATAAGAACAATGTTGGTTACTTCAATGTGTGTGTGCATCAAGGGACTTGATTACTTTCAGGGTTTTCTTTTTTGGAAGAACTTGTAACTTAAATTGTGTTGGTGATTTTTGAAATTGTATTTACTACTTTATTTTGAATATCACTGCATGAGTGTCAATATGTTGAGTGGAATGCTGTGTCTGGGCCTCTTTACCCAAGGGTTAAGTCTATCCTGGAGAGTTTCCCAGTGATTAAAATGGAGACTCTGGTAAACTGACAGTGTGGGATGCTACCTGCTAATTACTGAAATCAGAAAAATTGACCTTTCAAGTGTTAATACAAATAAGTCATTGTGGGGTTTGTGAGCTTAAGACTAACTTATTGATTGATCAGTCAATGTGATCTGGCCTTGGAAAAGGTCTTGCAGTCCTAGGATGCATTGGGCAAAGTATGTCCAGTAGACAGGGAAGTGTTGATAGCAGTACACCAGGGTGGGTTTGTGCATGTGTCTGTATGGCTTGGGGGAATTCTTCCAACTGCTTCCTGGGGAGTCTGGTTTGGTTTGGCTGCTGCTGCTAGAGAAGGAGTCTTCCAGCTATCGGGTCTGGATGTTGATTCTGGGCACGTGAGCCTACATGATGATGTTGTGGGGTCATGGCATGGGTGTTCTTACTGGAAGGGGATCTGATTGCCAGACTGGGGACTAGTGGGAGGGGGTTTCTCTGGTTGCTGTCTGGGGGTTGCTCTGTGGTGGAATGATCACTTCATGCAGGGCAAAAACTACTACCAAGAAGACAAGTTCTTTATTTCTGTGTAGGATTCACTGCTAGGGAGGAAGGGCTGTTGGGGGTGTGAACAGCATGCAAGAGCCCTGGGTCACTGGGTGTTCTAGCTGTCACCTCACATGGAGCCAAATTGTTTCCTTCCTTCCTGTGGCTCAGGTTTTCCAAAACACTTCCATTGGTCCTATGCTGAGATGCAGTTGAGGTGGTTACTGTCATCCCTAGATCCTTCATGGCACTACTCTTTTTTGAGCTTTCAGTTGCCTTATGCAGCTCTGTGTTGCTTGCACTTCTTATCCAAATTTCTGCTTGTTCCATTATTTCCAGCATATATTAAACTGATTGCATTATGTATTTGCTTTCTGAAAGCTAATGAGTTTATGGTGAATCTTTTTTTATTCTCAATGTTCTGTGGATGTACTTTAACAGTGGTGATACACAAATATACACAGTGATTTGAGGGGATAACACTCTAGCAAATATTCTGGGGTGCCTGGAATGCCTCCAGATCTCTTCAGGAATGCTGGATATCTAGTGCTGATTGCTGGCCCTGGACACATCTTGGGAGAAATCCAGAGATCTGAAGATATCTGAATTCCTGTCAGTTCATCCTTCTAAAGTAGGATTGAGCTCAAAAGGATAACACTTCATTTTAAAATTTGAACACAAAGCACCCTATGCCCTAGGAAGAAAATCAGCTGCAGAAATGTGAATAGGACTCTTTCCATTGTAAAGTCTTTCACCATTGTTTTACTGTACATGTCAATAGCACAGCCATGTTTTTGAGTTGAACCACAGTATATAAATGGACATGTGGAACAATGTAGTGTGCTGCACTTAAAACCATGTGAGTGTCTAGTCTCAAATGCTAGAGACCAACCACGATAATTCCACAAAAAATGCTGGTGATTGAATGTGTTCACATGGTGGTTTATCAAACACCGTTGTACTATATTATAAATGACTTTAAGGTATTGTTACTGATATCAATCTTAGACAATGCTGATCAAAATCAGGCAACAAAGCATGCCTTGTAAAGGATCACTTAAAACTGATCACTTGAACAATGATTGTATTTATATGCATGTGTTGTATGAAGTTATGTATCTTTGCTATGAACATCTCAGATGCATGTGCTTGGGTAACAGCCACAAGATGGATTAACATCAAGACTAGGACTTTCTGAGCAGTTGTGACTGATGGGCTGTTCGGAACCAACCATTTCAGTGGGTCCTCTGGAAGAAGTCCAAGTGCACATGGACAGCAGTGGCCCAGTGAATCAGCACACACAGAATATTTAACTGCATGTTTGACTGTACCTTTTGAGGCACATGGACTGGGGGTATGCATTGGGAACTGCATCATCTCTGGACTGACTTCAAGCAATGAAGCTTTGAACAATGGACTGAGGACCCCAATCTTTTGAGTGAGGCTTATTACAAACTGGGTGACTGTACACTTCTGCAAATACCCTGATAACTAATGTCTGACGCATTTTAGCCTTTAACCTGCCTTTCTTGTATTGATAAACCTGTAGTTCCTTAACAAAAGGATTGGCTGACTGTTTTTGAGAGACTAAGCCACAGGTGCATGTGGGAGCAAGCATTCACAGTACCTGAGAGACTAGAGATCCTGAAAGGGACTGTATGGCTCCATAACTGGAATAGTATGTTGGAAGCACACATTGGTTTAAAATCTTAGGGTGCAGTGTAACTTCAGTAGAAGGTACATGCCCTGAATTTTGGCAGTCTGACTGAGACTGGGTGCTCCTAGCTGCGTCCCATATGAGGCAGCATGTCACAAGTCCAGTAATTAGGAGCACAGAGAGCAATATAAAGTCACCAACTTCCACACTTGTAAGGATGGGTCAAGGGTGGAGGGGTCCATCTTCCAGCAGGGAATTTTCCCATGAGATTTTTTATGGAATGTCAGGTTCTGATGTTTAATTTCTAAACAGAACAGTTCATTCTAGAATTTTTCCCAGGTAGAAATAAAAATGAAAACATCTTGCTTGAGTCACTTCATGGTGGGGGAAGAGTGGACTTTGAGGGGCACTAGCTCTAGGGTAATAACCAACAGGCACTACTGGGTCCATATGCTAAAGAGATACTGACTCAGAGGAGGCACAGAGGTTGCTTGAACAACAATTAACACTTCATTGTTAGTCCTAATGACTCACCTTTTTGTTGCAACCCTGATCTACAGCCCTAAGCAACTTTCACCCCACTTCTCTGGCCTCACAGTAGAACCAGCCCTGTGAACTGGGGCTGCCACTTCTAGCCAGCTCACCCAGTCCCTGTCATGGGGGGCAGCAGTGTGGCCCTGCAGGGCCCCCCAAAGCACAGGGCCCTGGGCAGCTGCCCCTCTTGCCCTACCCTAAGGGTGGCTCTGGTAGGAAATATTTCTAGCTCATATTCTATGGTGCTGTTAGCAGAGACCTGCCTCTGAAACCATTGCATTGTTAAGTGAATTTATTGGTCCTCTTTTTGCATTAATTGAGTTTAGTCTGGGAAGTCTTAAAATGGGGACCCTGAGAGCATTCCTACAGCTGCAGCCTCTGAACAAAGAATGGCTGGGAGTTTTCAGAGTGAACAGCAGGGTCACCGCTGAATGAACAGTTTGGGGGAGATGGACTGAGAATTTATAGCCTCTGTCCAATCTCCCCTCCTTCTGGTTTTAAGATACAACAGCCGCAACTCATCATTTCTTCAGGATATGGGAAACAGGCAAGCAGAGCAAAAAGGAAACCAGGCATTTCATTTTACCTCCTGCAGGAATCTGTGATCATCTAACACTTTTTCCAGTTGTATTATTCTTACTACTTCTCAAGCTCCTTCCAGCCAAGGGTCTTAAGCACTTCCCAGATAGACTGACTTACTATCAGCCCACTAGTTCCTCCCCAGGGAGGCAGGACAAATTTCACTAGCCCAACTTAACAGCTGGGAAACTGAGGCACTTAAATGCAGGGCCCAGAAGGCTTGTCTCTCAGTTCTTTGGTCTAATCACTAGACAATGCTGCCTCACTTTTATTTATACCTCTGTGCCTTAAAAAACAGGCATGGCTAATCCAGTTGGGAAACAAGAAGACCTAAGCTCAGCCTTTGTCCTGACCCTGACCCCAAGCTAGGCTTTTTCAGCTACTGGGGGGTAATTCAGGGATGAATGGACAAAGATCAAATTACCCCCCCCCCATCCTGTTCTTGGCACAATGATGTTCATGCCCAGCCCTTAGGGCTGGGGGGGTGGCACTTTTGCCATCCATGTTGTCTATTATCCAGATAGAAGGCTTGATCCTTCACTCGACCCGTCATGGTGCTCAGCATCTCCCTGACCTGCTCAGCTCCTCACAGGATAGGCTCTGTACAAATTTTCCTGCCTTTTGATCTGGCGCTGAATTTGCTATGAAATAATGACCAAATAAAATCAATATTCCACTTTCATAATAATGACATAGCTGGGGAAAAGGCAGGGGGAAAAAAAGCCAAACCAAGTCCCTTGGGACTGGTTTGATTTGAAGCAAATTCCACAGAAAGTTGTGGTGAAGCAGAATATGATTATATTGCAGAATTAACTCCTGCTTTGCAGAACCAAGAGGAGACCCAAAAATGCCTTAGCTAGGAGGTGATCACCAGGCCTGGCTGGACCACATATGCCTGATAAAAGGGTTTGTTACTGTCCAATCCCAGGCTAAAGAGAGGTTGAGTGAGGTCTTAACTCATCAGTGGCTGAACTTTGTGCATGTGGTAATTATATCACACCTTGCAAGGGGCTAATTATCCTCAAATTTACCTGTTTGTTCCTAGGTTCACACATTAATTTGCAGGTTGGAAAGCTGAGGGGACTCTTAGGGTATGTCTGCATGCAATCCCACCCCCTATAGCAGTGCGTCTCAGAGGCCAGGCCAACTAACTCTGGTTGAAGCTGCTGCTACTGCTGCTGAAGTTTGCCCAAGTGTAGACTAGGGCTGAGTCATTTGAGTTGGGTTCCCAGACTTACAGCTGTGGGGATGGAGACTCGATAGCTGCCTTCTACCCTGCTGCAGCCACCCCAGAACTAGGAGAAGTGGTATTTAGTAGGGGACTTCTGCAACTTTTGGGACACCTGAGAGATTCTGAGGTGAAGGGGGCACAGGGTTACTACCAGGGCCTCACCTATTCTATACCACGTGAGTCACAGGGAAGGTCTGGCTGCTCTTGTGGTGAATTAAAGAGCAATCAAGGGAATTCTTCATGTTAAAGTGGACCCCAGATTTGGTGACACCGGCCCTCCTCACCTCTGGAAAGGGGATCACACCACACAAGTGTATCCTCATTCAAGGAGGCAGCAGATGTAGCCTGGGATTGGGAGTCAAGAGATCATACATGTGTGAGGTTAGCATATACCACATCATACAAATGCCTGGCAGTTACGGGAACTGACAGCCTATGCTCTTCCCAGAGCCCTGGTCACTCATGCAAAGCTACAACTTAGAACACCCTGTGATAATGCAAGTGCAATTCTGCATTCAGCATAGGCAGATAGAAAACTTCTCAATCTAGAGGCTTTTGCTCTACGCTTTGGGATGAGCTAGGGAGAGACATTAATGGACCAGGACCTGACATGCTAGTATCCAAACAAAGATAAGGAGAGGAACAAAAGAACAATATTAAAGAGCTGGTGGCTCGTAAAGACTTTTCTAACTTGGAAAATCATCCTATAACCGGTACGGGTTGATGTGTAATTGTGGGAGGATGCATTCTATGTAACCATCCTGCATGAAATGCTGTTACAAATTCTGTATCTGATGGAATCTTCCTCTATTATAGGTTTATTGCTATAAACCAAGACTTAGATGGGCTATGTGGTTTCGTGAATATATTTCATAACAAATCACAATGTTGTCGAACGACCGACTACATAATTTATCAACACCTTGAACTGGGCATTTTGTCTTTCTGTGCCTCAGTTTCTCCAGCTGTGAAATAGGGCTGATGTCCCTCAACCACCTTTGCAAATGCATTGGGTTCTCACCAGGATATCACTGCGAAGTATTCCATAAAGCCCCCATGCTGTGAAGGAATAGAGACTGCCTTCACGCCAGATGGAACCATGCTACCCCCCATGGTCCAGGTTATTTTATCCTGACTTCTGAAATCCGTTTATCAGAGATGGGGGAGACCAAATATAGGGCCAGATTCTGCTCTGAGTTATACTGATAGAAATCCCAAGTACTTCCCTTAAGCCAACAGATACTCTGGATTTCTGCTAGTGTAAGTGAACTCAAACCTTGGCCCTTATTTTGCAGCAAAGTGGCACTTTCAAAGTTTCTCCTTTGCTGCATGGACTATCATACAAATTATTGGCTAAGAGCTGTAGTCAATCATTTGGCAACCCCCTACATTCATTCTTAGAAATGATCAGGAGATCAAGTAACCAAAGGTAGCCAAATGTGTTGTATGAAGACAATAGAAAAAGAAGACAAACATACTCTCCTTCCAGGAAGCAAATTCTTCTCTCACAGCATGATGTCAAGGTCCAAAGGGGTAGCCGTGTCAGTCTAGTCCAGCAAAACAAAGTGTCAGATGGCACTTTTAAAGACTAACAACTTTATCACATAAGCTTTTATGGGAGAAAAAAAGCACTTTATGATTTTTCTTCCACAAAAGTTCATGCAATAAATAGATTTGTTAGTCTTTAAGAGTGCTGCGGGACTCCTTGTTTTTATCTCTCAGCAGGTTTGCTTTACATAGAACCTGAGCTTCAGAGAGAGCCGTTTTATCTAGTAGAACTGATAGTATGTCACAAGTTACAAAACTCTTTGAACATCACTTAGATTTAGGTTCAACCCTCTAATCTGTTTAAAAATAAAAAAAACCAAAACCAACCCCCCCCCAACAAACAAAGAGTTGTGTGGCACTTGAAGACTAACATTTAGTTTTTGCATGAGCTTTCATGGGAGAAAATCTCACTTTGTCAGATGCTTCAAAGTGCCACACAACTCCTTGGTATGTGGTTTTTTTTTGTTGGAGTAGACTAACACGGCTATCCCTTTAGCAATTAACAAAATCCTCTAGTTTGTGCCAAATTTAACCTCGGTCCCACCTTCTATTTCCCCACATCTCCTTTCGAATGCTGCTTTCCAAGCACTGATGAGCTACAACAAAAGTGCTCTCTGACTGTACCCACCACAAAAGTGTTCAGACATCTTTGCCTTGACATGTTGCCTGGTTTTTAATCTTAAAACTACCATCAGCTTTGCAAAGTGTAGGGGGATACTTGATGGGATGAAGTGAAGAGTGGGAAATACTCAGTTAATATAACTTCCTAACTAACAGACACGCACATACTTGCAAAACCTATGAATGTACTGTATATCACACCAGGAATACGGGTACTGGCTAATACAATCCAGCCCACTCCATTTAATCTTCACAGTGTTAACCTTCCAGTAGGAGCCTGAACACCACCGTTAGCCCATCACCACGCTAGCCCCTCTTTGGGGGAGCACTCTGACAATCTAGGGGACTTCCCAGAAAACAACACTCTCTGGATGTGAAGGGAATAACAGTTTCATCTCTTTTCTTAGAGATGCCCCCCCAGCTCAGTCCAGATCAAGGAACACTAAGCCCATCCACTCCAAAGAGATCCTGCATTGGCTAGGTGAGGCAAGTCAGTTTAGCGAAGCAGTTTGAAGCAGAGCTCTCGTTAGCCCACTGCTCATTCAAAGCACTCATCAGATAGTTAAGAATTTATCACTACATGGACCAACTCCAAGCTGTCTGAATGCCTGTGCAGTTCCACTGGAACCAATTATGGCACCAGCTGTCGTCCAGGTGCTTTAAGATGCCACCTGCCCTTCAGGGTGAACTGCAACCAGTAACTCTGAGATCCCTCCCAGCAGGACAGAAAGGCTTTTAAAGACCGTGACTGGATGCGCTCAGCCTCACAAATAAGAACGTTTGATCATACTCTGGACAGCCTTTGCGGGACTCTTCTGAGTCGTTAGAGCTGCAGCAGGGATGAGTTCAGAGCAGTGTTTTTATACAACCGTGGCCAGTGTTTTTACACAAGTGCTGTTGTTATGGCTCAGCCCTAGGCGCGTCCTTCTGGCCCTCAGTACCTCTGGATTCTGGAAGCTGTTCTGCAGATGGAATGGAAGAGCCACGTGACAGTGCCATGCTTCTCAACCCATTCTGCGCCAGGAGCCCATGTTACAACCGAACAGATTTGCCCAAACATTTTGAGACGCTCAGAAGGAGAGTTAAGAACCCATGCTATTGCACATTACTCTATGGCACTTGAATCAAAGACAATGCAGACTTAAGACCGTCAGGAAAAAGTCACCCTCTCATTGCTCTGGATGGACAATGCGTTAACCCTCCCAGGACATAGGTTGGCTGCTTACACCAAGTAGTAGACAGAAGTGGCATTGTGATTAAAAATAAAGTGGGTACAAAGGTAGTGCAAGACAGGCTGGAGTGCATTAGCAAGTAGAAAGGACAATCAGGGATGGATCAGATCAGACCAGCAGCTCGGCACTGAGCTTGCCCTTCAAACCTCCCAGCTGCACTGGGAACTTACTGTAGACAGGGCTCTGGACTCTCAACCTGCTCCAAATCAGGTCAGAGGGAGTAAAGGCTCTGGAGTACCTTGTTGACAACACTAGAGCTCTGAGCATCACTGCCCAGGCGGAGCCACCCAGAACTCGTGGCGCAGAGAGAGAGGAAAAGCTCAGAGCCAGCAGAGAAGCCAAAGAAGCGAAAGCAAATGTAGGAGACTAGAGCTGTTGCTCTTCATGCGCTAGAGTATCAGCCCCTAGCAGCAACCAATTGAATTATGCCCTCCCCGCCAACTGTCACATATGCAGGCTCCCCTCACCCTTTTCAGTATGGAAACCACAGCACACAAGCCCCCACCTCACCAAAAGGGCCCTACCTCCATCAGGTCTATTAGCCACAAGAGCCGTTCCTGGGAAAGCAAATTCGGAACAGACATAAACAGGGGAAATAAAACATTAGGAAGGCAGAAGAACAAACAAATGACATGAATAAAACACTATGTGACCCCTCTCAGCCCCCCACCAGCCTTGCCATCCCATGGAATATGCACCGGCTTTTCTCGTATGCATTCAAATAAAGGCAGCATAAAAGCACAGGGCGATGCGGCCAAGAACTAGCATTGGTGGGCAGTGTGGGTTGTTTCTTGGCTTGCACAGGTCCCCCTCCCTGTCATCATCTCCTCTTCCTGTGTTAATGGGCAGAGTTAAAGCAAAGGATCAGGAGTTTAGGAGTGGGAGAGTTACAGAGCTGGCTGGTCTGGCCAAAATTGCTGCTGTGGCTCCATGAGACTGAGTGCGAGTCTCAACCATGGAAAGGAAGAGCACGGATCTCAAATGTGTTGGTTTACCTGCAGATGCTGGGGCTAATTTTTGCCCCAGGCCATCCCATTGATTACTGTAGGGGCCAGCTCTATGTGCTCTGAGCAGAGTGTAATTTAGGAAGGGGTGGCCCCCCTTCTGAAGCAGTCCCAGAAGCAGAGATCTGTTGGGTGCTGGTGCAGAGGATGGCTAGAGATGCAGTAGTGGATTAAGGAAACATTGCATCGATCTGCCAAGTTGAAGGGGTCAACCAATATTTTCAAAGCTTTCCCTAGACCTTCCCTCCCTCAATAATCAATAGCCTTTAAAGAGTTAACACCACTTCTTGCTTGAGGATGTTCCCCAGCCTCTGTTTGCCAGGAGCTGGGAATGGATGATAGTTAAGGGATGGATCACTTGATGGTGACCTGTTCCGTTCACTCCCTCCGTAGCACTTGGCATTGGCTACTGTCGGAAGACAAGTTCCAGAGAGGTAGCCATGCCAGTCTAGTTCAGCAAAACAAACAAGGAGTTCTGTGCCACTTAACAACTAATAAATTAATTTATTGAGCTTTCATGCGAGAAAAACCACTTCATCAGATGCTTGAAGATGGAGAACTTACATAATAGGAGGAAAATAAACGTAGGGAAGTGTAAGTCACAGGATCAGGTCATGTTGCTTGAGTCTAAATAACTACTTTGATTTGCTGACACAGACTGACTGGATCCTATGACTCACACTTCCCTGCATTTATCTCTCCCCCCCCATTACATAAGTTTGTCATCTTCAAGCATCTGATGAAGTGGATTTTCTCCCACAAAAGCTCATGCAATGAATAAACTTGTTAGTCTTTGTTGAAAGGAAGAATCCTGGGCTAGATGGACCACTGGTCTGATCCAATATGGCCATTCCTATGTTATTTGCCAGCACCATCTCCTGCTTTGGCCACAGCTCTGGAGGTATTTTGCCAGCAATCCCCTGAGCAGCTCCAAAGTTCCTATTTGGCTTGATCCAACGCTTAGTTTCAGTCCACCACAGAGAGTGCAGAAGGTATTAACTATCACACCTCCATTAAAGGCTGAAATCCCATGCCCAGTGCCATGAAACTTACAAAGCCCTGCTTGGAGCTCAGATCTGGCTGCCTCATTCAAAGAAAGACCTCTCTGTTTCTCCCCAGTTGGTTATATAGTGATCCCAGTAGAGCAAAACCTGGCCTATTTTCCTACTGGCCCCACTTGCTGCACTTATCTAGCAGCAGCCATTGTCATCTGTTTCTTTCATGGAGGTTTTAATTTCCAAGGCAGCTAATGCGTTTATGATGAAAGGCATTTTATGGCTGGGAAATTAATTTTGTGGCCGCACTGCTGCACACTTAGAGGTGATTACGATAACTTAATTAGATGGTGCGCACAGCGCTGGCCTCGAGACATTGCCATGGTGTCACTTACATAGTGGGAAGAGGGGGACTGGCAGAGAATGCAAATAGTGCGATTTCCACCATGCCTGCAGGGATGTGGGAGAAGGTGGCAGGGAGCTGGTGTATTTACACAGGTGGGGAGGAGGCGGAGTTGTTTAGGGATAGCTAGTACATCACAGTAATGGTAGGCCAGGGAGGATAAAGGCAACCACAGCGCCCGTGCAATGAGAAACAAGGAGCAGCCTTGGGCAGACTCTGACATCAGCAGTGCTGAGCGAGTGAGTGGGGCTGGCATCCATAGGGACAGCACAGCGCTTCCTTCTCAGAGACAAAGCAAACTATCTCCACACCCTGGGACCTGGCAGGAGCCCTCCACCAGGTTCATTCCCTCTGAGTCCATGATGACCCTGTCTCAAAGACCAGATGGGTCATCTCTAAGGTCCCTCATGCCCTCCAGCTGACCTCTTCTCACAGAGTCCTCCTGCCCCCCAGGGCCCTAAGGACTTTCACTTGGACTCTGAAACCAGGTGCACGATCCTCCTGCTTGTTCAGTCTCCTTTGGCCTGGCCATGGCGCAGGCCAGAGGGTGCCTCAATGCACTGGTCTCTTGAATACAGGAGCTCCACATGCAGCTGCTAATTGTTTGCGGTTCATGCATGCTCATTTTCCATGTGTCTCAAGGGTGTCTCTGCTTGCCCTGGCTGCCTGGGTGTATGGTCAATACCACTCAGACACTGGTCAGGGGAGATCTCTGAGGGATGAGCCTCATGCTTCAGCACCATTTCTGGCTCTTGGCCAGACTCACCTGCTTGCTGAACTCATACATATGGCATAAGGGGACAGCAGTGCTGTCTCAGAGCCACCGAGTGAGCCTTCAGACACAAAACGTGTTCTCTAGTATGTGATCTATGCATTTGCTGTCCAGCGACAGAGAGTTTGCCCAATGGGATCTGATCACTGGCCAGTCAAAGCTGGTACCTGGCCACCGACAGTGACCCAGTAGCTATTGCTTCAGTGGGAGAGATTTCCCTCTCTCTCAAACAAGTCTCTTAGCTGATTTTGTCCTGTTCTGCATATGGAAGAGGAAAATGGGCAGGGAGTATTTTCCTGATGCCTGTGGCAATCTGTCTGTGCCCTCAAGCACGTTTGGTTTGTTCACTTTGACCTTAGTTGCAGCGTAGTAGAGGCAGTGAATGAGCTGGTGCGTGGGCTCAGCAGCACATTTTGAACTGAGCCCTCAATTCCTCCATCCTCCATCATCCCAGGCACCATCTCAGCACTGTCTCTGCACCGGAGACTTGTGTCTTCGCAATGCCTGAGATCTGAGGGGGAGCAGGTTCACGGAGGGTTGCTATAGGAGGACTTTGCAGGACAGCAGGCTGGGACAGGACATTAACGGGAAGCGGAGGCTGGCTGGGAATAGTTGGAAAGGCCCTGTGGGAAAATTAAGTGCACTTACCCGAGCCGAACTGACCGTGGTGGAGGTGAAGTGGCTGCCGGTAGAGGAGCAGGTATCACTGTAGGACGTCACGGAGTGGGAGTCGGTGCTGGGTGCTGAGGGCTGCCGGGCCTTCATGGATTCAATCTCCCGCTTCAGAACCAGGTTATCAAAGCGATCGAGGTCCTGAGGGGCTATTAGGCCCCTCACCTCAGAAAGCAGCGAGAACTGGATGGGAGGAGAGGGAAAATCCAACAATGAGACAGGGTATGGGTGGCTTTGACAATCAGCTGTGTGCTGCACCACCACGGCATGCATTTTTTTAACTCCTCACTGGCAGGTATAGGAAATCCTAACAGCAGCAGCCACCTTTGTAGCCAGGCCTCCAAAGTGGATCACCCTGCATTACAGGTTTGTACACTTACAAAAAGGCCACTGGTGCTCCAGCCAGCAATAACGCAAGACAGTGACCTCTGGGTATGTACAAAAGCCCAGCTTTGTACATGCAAATGCTGCATCTACTAACAAAGTGTGCCTCAAATTCTGCAGAGCCCATACACAGTCTCCTTCTGAAAAGCGACTCTCAGGGCCATGGACACATTTCACAGCCCGACTGATAGCTGCGGAAACCTCAGGAAATTGGACGTTTATTTGCTTGTCAACAGTCCCTTCTCCAGCAGCAAAAGCCATTTAGCCCCCTTCTGGCCAGGAGTGCTGTCTTATCGCTCAATCTTGGCCTCCATAGAGCAAGTTTCTCTTGCATTACTTAACTATGGGAGTAGAGGCCAGTAGGTCTCAGCAGCTTTAGAGTGAGAGCCACCCATTATTTAACTGCAGCAGGAGTGGGAAGGAGTCTTACTCTGCTGTCACAGTGGGGGACAAATGCTGGCAGACATGAGGCTGGCACCCGTTATCTGGGTCCTTTGTGCTGAGTGGATTTGGGATGTTGCATCCTGACCCAGATAGTTGGGAGCAGTACCTGGGGGTCAGTGTCCACCCCATTCCCAGCGAGATAAGGTATGGGAGTGTGGGGAGAGGTATCCTTCAGGACTAGATATATATCCTTCCTACTTTCTCTCCTCTGCTCTGCCCCATTAGAGTCTTGCAAGATTTCACTGGCCCCTGGTGACCGTGGAATGGCCGGCTCATCGCCTTCCCCCGGGGGGACGCTTTCCAGCCTCGGCTAGAGGGACTGAGCCCGCGCTCATGGCCTCTGTCACCTCCAGGTCTTCCTTCCAGCAGAGAGCGAGTATGAAGAAAATGGTCTTCTTCACTTCTGAGTGTGTGGGACCCCATATGGGCTCTGCTGCCGCTGTGCATCGTGGAGATGTCAGTGAGATCCAATCACATGGCTGGAGAGACTCGGGGCACCTAGCAGCCTGGGACACAGGCTGTGCACTAAGACGGTCTGGTTTCAGCCTTGTTTCATTAGTTGTGTTGACGGCACCTGCAGGCTCCAGATCAGAGCCCCACTGCACTAGGTGCTGTACAGGCACCATGAAAGACAAAAAACTTGCAACAGAAACAGACAATGGGTGTGAGGGGAAACGGGTCCAGAAGAGGGGAGTGACTCGCCCAAGGTCACCCACCAGGTCAGTGGCAGGGATAGTAAAAGGTCCCAGGTCTCTGGATTCCCAGGCCAGTGCCCTGTCCTCTGGACTGTTCTGCACCTCTGCCACAGCTTTGGCCTGGGGAAGTAGCTGGCCTTCAAAAATCTCTTCAGTTACTAATGACTCGCCCGTCATGTTGTTGCAGGGATGGGCCTGACTCCAACCGCCACCCAGCGCTCTGTTCGCTCTGGTATGGGCGAGCTGTGTTTCCCTACTGCGGGGCACCTCGCTGTCTTACCTTGGCATGTGTGTTGAGAAGCTCGAAGAGAGCCATGATGAGGGAGTCAATGGTGATGTGGGTCTCCTTGTATTCATCCAGATAGTAAGCCATGGTCGCCCTCTCCTGTTCGTTCAGCAGATGACGAGCTTGTTCCTCCAGCATGACGCGGGTCTGGTTCACCAGGCTGCTCAGCGTCACCTGTGAGCCGGCCAAACCTCGGTAGAACAGGGGCTGAAGGAGAAAGGGGTGGGGGACAGTTTACCCTAGGGTCTCAGATATGCAGCACCAGGAGACAGAGGTGGCAGAGAATTGTTACCTCTACCCAGCCGGGATCTCTAATCAGCCATTCCTGGCCAACTAATGCCAGTGTGGGGTCGAGGCTGAATTGAACTGCGAGCTAGGGGAAAGGTGCCTGGCTGGTGGCCAGCCAATTAGACTCTGAAGACCTCTTCTCTGCACAACAGGTGCAGCATGGACGGTGTCAAAGCTGTCTTCTCCCCAGTCCAGAGTAGTCAGCGTGTGGCCTTCTGACCTGTGTGATACTTGGCTGCCCCACTCAGACTCCCATGGGGGCATTTCTGTGTGGTAGACCCTGAGTGGAAAGCACAACGTCACTTCATGCAAGCCACCA
The DNA here is from genome assembly GCA_007922195.1 of Podocnemis expansa. Taxonomy (NCBI): domain Eukaryota; kingdom Metazoa; phylum Chordata; order Testudines; family Podocnemididae; genus Podocnemis; species Podocnemis expansa. Next base: position 5,728,005 of record ML682047.1, read on the forward strand.
GGTGGGACTGACTGACTGGCCCCTGTAACAGAAGAGTCTGCCATTGAGAGTGGTAGAGCCTGGGGGTTCAGCCCTCCTCTCCTCTTGGCATTGCTCTGTAAAGGTGTAGAAGGGTCCATTAAATACATCTAGACTGGGGTCCCCAAGCTTTTTTGATCCATGCCCTCCTGGGAGTCTGGGCCAGAGTTGCAGCCGAGGCTGGGCCCAAGGCCACAGCTAGGAACTGGAGCAAAGAAGGAATGGATGGGAGGGCTCCCTCCATCCCTCCCCACCCTTGTGAAGTCTGGCCCTCTAGCAAGGTGCAATCCAGAATTAGGGGAGCACATATCTAGATTTAAGGGTCCTGGGAACAAATGGCGCTCAGAGATACCGTGTCTGGATTCCTTCCCTAAGGGCCTGAAACCTTGCATAGAAAGCAGGGCAAGTGGCTGGGAGAAGGGGAGCAGAATGGAGGCTGCCTGCTCCCTCTCGTAAGGTGGGTGCTGGTGGGAACTGGTGTGGGAGGCTAATGGGGGAAGGCCTTCTGTTGACCAGAGATGGTAAAAGCCTTGCAGTTGACCTAAGTCACAATCTCAGCTCCCTAGGAGAAGGTCTGGGGAAGGTAGCCCTGCCTGAAAGAGGGTACAACCAATTGACCTAAGGCAGGGAGGCTTGGGAGATAAATCTAGCTGCAGAGAAGGGAGATCTTTGCTCACAGTGGGTCGGATGGACCGGTCCCAGGCAAGAGGCAGAGGAGTGGCTCATCAATGCCAGCGGTTGCAAGAAGGGCAGGGAGCAGTTGCCAAAGACGTACTGAGGAGCTGGCAGAGACCTAGGAAAAAATGATGGATTTTCCAAAAGCGAGGCACAGCCTGGGGCAAATGGCAGAAGGAGTGAAGGAATATTTCTAGGCTGCCTAACCACAGCTAGGACCCAGAAGAGAGAATGGACCTCAGTTCCCCTACCCTTCCCCAGACCAAGAGTGACTATGGGGGCATCAAAAAGAGAAGAGCCAAATACCATGATGGAGGTCGAGGCCCTGGCTCAAAAGCCACTCAATTGTGGGTCCTATATGTGGATTTTCTGTTAACCCTGGAAAGAGAGTGGATCGAGCAGTGTCCTGGTCAGAGGCCATGTCTAATGACAGACCAGTGTGGTACCACAGTGACGGCAGGGGACAGTAGACTGAAAAAAGCCCTGAAGCACCACACCTGCGGAGGTGTTTTGGAGATGAGGCAGAATAGCATCCCCATTTTCAAAGGCAGCCTCTCTTTTTGGGGGCCCAGCTCTGGACACCTGAGGCTTGATCTCCAGCGGTGCTGAGCACCTGCACTCCCTGTGCAGGGGTGTGTCCAGGAAGGGGGCAACCAGGGGCATCTTCCTCCCCCCGCAATCGGTGGGGCCATGGAAATCCTGTGGTTCTGGACCTCAGGCCAGGAGAGGATAACTCCTTCCGCTGCCAAGAGAGAGTGCCGCAGGGGATGGAGGGAGGAGCCCAGCTTTTCTGACTGTATGCCGATGAGATGGGGTGAGATCCAGCCTTGCTTAATTCTTAGCACTAAAACAAGAGCTTCATTCTCGCTTTTTGTCCTGCAGCATCTGGGAGAGTCTTGTGGGTTCAATAATAACCTTTTCCTTTGGGGTCCCAGTTCACATTCTTTCACTTGACTAAAGCTTGATATTTAAAGAGAGCTTATTGATGTGGCCCACGTGACTAGACTCAACAGCGAGCTACAGAAATGCCTATTGTTCACTAAACAATCCTGTGTAATTGCAAGGTGCCTGCTAATTGAAATCAGATGGTTGGCTCTGAAAGGGATTTGGAGTGGGTAACACTACCAGGTAATCGTTTTCTTCCTTAGAGCTCTGGGGAAGCTGGGAAGCATGTTTCTCAGCAGCAGAAGGTGGGCCAGTAAGAGATACTGCTTTGCACACCTTGTCTCTCTTGTTTTTGTAGGCACTGCTAGGTAACCTTTTTCCCTTCAGAGCTGGCAGTGATCCAGCCCCACCCCCTACAGCGCTCAGCACACTGTGCTGAGAGGTTTCACTTGAGGTTCAGGGGTAAAACTGACAACATCTCGACTGCCGGCAGTCATGAAAGACTATTCACAACTCTCCTGGCCAGATTCCAAGCTGGCTCATTCCTCCAAGCTGACTTCCCGTAGTTTGAATGGGTTGTAATGTACCTTACTTCTGTTCTGCCCTCTTGCCGGGCATCGTTAAGTAGCTGCTACATGTCACCCCAGAGGTGGCTGCCTGTCAATGCTGGGAAAAGTGATTCTTTTCTAGAAAAGTTTACAAAGTGCTTTGGCTCCATTTGGATGGCAGGTTAAACAGCAAGGAAAGGTCTTTACCATCCGGTAGAGCTTATCTTATGCATCTAAGAGCAACTGACATGCATGCAGGTTAGGAAGGAGATGTGCTGAGGAGGCCCCCAAAAGTCTCAAACTGTCCTCTTGGCAGGAATGACAGAACTCTTCATGTCTCGGGACATTTCAGCTGACACTTTTAACAGGCCTTGCACACAATTAATTAAACTCCCTCCCACCTTTGAGGGAAGCAGGACCTCTCCTTCTTCAGCTGTGAGTCCCCTACACTGGCTCCACTGCACTCACCAATCTTTGATCATCTCCAGCTGCCTGCACCTGTCCTCCTGCCAGGACTTGGCACAAACCCACCACCTGTGCATGGGGCTCCCTGCCTTTCTACATGGATGCTCCTGGCAAGTGAGTGTGGAAATGCATTGAAGAATGGGAAGCAGGAGAGGAGAATTGAACAAGTGAGCAGTTAAGATCAAGGAAGAGCTGCATTGCAGGGGTCTGTGTGAGCAGGTGAATCACCCACAGGAAAACCAGCAGGGGCCAGAGACCCCCATGAGCATGGCACATTACATGTGAGCCCAGAGACAGATGGTTAGGTACAAACACAGTCCAGGAGTCCTCACTCCTCTAATCTGGAAATTTGTCCCACACACATCAGAAGCAGGCACAGAACCCAAGCATCCAGAGTCTCAGGGCAGTGCACTAACCACTAGATCAACCTGCCTCTACCAGTGAATGGATGATGGGGGCAAAACTGCAGTAGCCAACAACACCCCCCCCCCCCAAGATTAAGCAACACATCTCTAGTTCAGTGACGCTATATTTGCCTGTAGCAATAGAGTTAAAAATTTTATGGCAGGGCAGCTGAAGAAACAAAGTGTTTGCCAGCCGCCTTCAGCTGGCCTGGAAGTTAGCTCTTCAATAGCTACTGATTTAGCATTTAAACACCAGTTGTGCTTCTCCTTGGCTGGACAAGCGTCAGGCTTCTTTCTGTGTGCAGGGACAAAGCAAGATCAACCACAGCTTCCTCTCACGTTCCCTCACTAACGCAAGTTCCCAGCAGAACCCAGACTGAAGAGCCTGCCGCAGAGCATACGACAGCCAGCAGCTCCCAGCTGAGTGCCAGGGACATTCGAGCCCAGCTGAGTTTAAAGGACTTTTTCTTTTGGAAGAATTTGTAACCTGATGTGGTTCCTGAACAGGCCAAGGGTCTGTTGTTCAGCTTTCCTACATCAAGGATGCAAACTGCTGTAAAGAAACAAAAGCCAAGCAAACAAGACACGGGCAAGCAGTGAAAACAGAGCAGCCAGGCTGCAAAACATGTTTTGCCAAATGAAGAGTGCAAATCTGTTATCAGCGCAGGCCACCTGCGCAACTTCCCAAACTCATTTCCATTTAAAAGGCGGACTCTGTACAGAGAGCTGCTGAAAACCTCAGCAGAGCAGTGAAGTCTTGGCACCAGATTTCTTTCTGGTGTGTTGAGGCAGGCAGTGCTGGGGTGGGAAGCTACGTGATCCCAGAGTCCTAGTTCTGTTTAGACTTTGCCGGGTGCTGGAAAGGTCCTGGGTGTGTGAACACAAATGCTGGAAGGGCACAGCCAGGTAGATTATAAATGGAGCCTAGTTCTAAGCTGGGTCCCACTGTGTCCTCAATGTGCACTTATTCTTATCAACAGGCAAAGTGATCTATTTTAACATATTAATCATTCTGCCCCTCAGGTTTCCACCATGAGTTAGTTCATAATTTCTCACCTAACTTTTCCCAGACACAGCACTGTGCCCACATTCCCTGATCTCTCTCCTGTTGATGTGACTTCAACTTTGCTCCACCTTTAGCATTCAGCTAAGTAAAGCTGGTGGGGCATAACCCGGGGAGGGCCAGCCCCACTTGCTTACAGGAGGGAACGCACCAACTAATGCTACAGCAGAACCTACTGGTAGGTCTCAGAGCTTCCTGGAGCCACAGTTAATGCAAAGCTGTCTTGGGCTGAATTGACTCAGATTGAAGGGCACTTTCTAGGAACTTGCAGGGTTGACTTTGGTAGTATTAGTTATTTAAATGTACCCCACCCAATGATCATTCCTTGAAGTCATCTGGGATTCCATTTCTTCTTCTTCCCACTCACTGAACTCCTGATACAAATCGCGTGTCTTCAGCACTTGCATCAGTGTATGAGCAACAGGGTCTAATGGCTGCACCACAGAAGGCGGCTGGCGGAAGGGAGGGGGACAGCCTCTGCTCTCTCAGAGATGGCAGTGCCGGTACTGAGATGCCAAGACCAGCAGGAAAGCACTGAGAAATCAGGAAACCATTTCTGAAGGACAGCGCTGGACTGTCTATCAGAGCAGGTGAAAACGTGTTTGGTTTTGAAGGTTCATTTGTCTGTCCTGCAGCTTTTGTATTTCCAAGCCATTCAGAGCAGAGCCCACTTGCCAGGACACAGAGCTAAGCAGTGGCTCTCAGAATAGCTCTGCCGCAAAACGCCAAGGGACTGCAGGACCTTGCTACGCCTCTATTATTCAGCTGCTCTGAGATCTACCTTGCTTCCCTTCAAAGCGCCGCAGGTACACTCAGTATCATTACGTCATGGTTGGAACGATAGAATTTACCATGTGGGATCAGACAGCTGGTCCATCAACTTTGATGTCCTACCTCCACGGTGACCAAAATATGATGCTGCCCAAGGAAAAGGAAATCCCTCCCGCAGCACACAATGCCCCTGGACAATTGCACCAGACTGCACATGAGGGAAGGGAACAACTTCATTGTGACACCCTCCAGCTTACAGCCTGGAGCATGTGAGCTGATGATCATCACATCTCAGCTTCCATGACCCCTGCTCTTTCTGATGACCATCAAGTAATTTATAAAGCCAGACATCACATGCATCTTTTTTTCAGCACCAGAGCCTGATGTGAAGAGGACAATCTGCCGAGACAACTGTGCGTCTGATTCAGATATAACTGGCAGGTGGCGTATGCAGATCTCTGGACCTACAGCCCTGACGTGTGTCATGGCTGCAAAACCTCCCAGGACGCTAGACTACTTTACTACAGCAGCACCTCTGCAGGATCTTTTGTCCCATCACTCTACAGCATCCTGCCATTGCACTGCTGCAAAACCACCACTTCTTGCCACTGAATGTCATTGCTTCTCCATCACCATGAAAACCCACAACTGATCTCACCTCCCCTCTCCCCAGGCATAGGAATAGAGCAGAAATAGTGGTGTGCAGGCAACGGATTGAAAAATCAGAGCATCATAAACCACAGCAGCCTGCAAAACTCATTCTCTGAGATGAGAGTGGGGGGAGAAGATAAAAATGAAGGGAGAGAGCTGGGGCGGGTGGGAAGGAAGGGAGTGGAGGAGGGAGCCGAGAGCCACTATGATAATTAAAAACATCTTGCGAAATGTTTAATGTTTTTCCGCTAGATCAACCAATGACAACTGGACATCAATTACCTGCCTGCTTCACTGCCCACGGAAAGATCACAGCAGCTCCAGGAGGCTGGCCCTATCTTTACAAGAGGGGAGTAGCTGGCAAGCATTAGGAAGAGGGTACTAATGAAAGGAGCGCGTTTGCAAGAAGTGCAAGGAGGGGCTGGGTAAGTGGCTTTTGCAGAGCAAGAACCTTCAGGCTGGAAATATGCTCAACCCTCAACACAGAGCTGGATTCCCAGCACCTGGAATTGTCTGGGGCTTTGGTGGAGCATGCTTAAAGAGAGGGTGCTGGAATTGGATCCCACAAACACCGGTGCGCCATGAGCTCTGCTGCAGTGACTCTGTACGCTGCCTGGTGTGACAGCCATCAGAATCCAGCCAAAATTTGAAGCAGGACCCAGGTTTGGATTCCAAGTGGCCGCAGACTGTGTGGGGAGGAGGGGATTGGTTTGCAATGGGGTGAAGAGCTCATGGAGATTTTTACTCTCTGATGAAAGAGCATGGAAGGTATGCGAAGATGGCTCTCCCAGTAAAGTCTAATCCCAGCCTGCAGCGACCCCTCAGACCCTCCTTTCATCTCCTGTGTCTGGAGTCTCTTACCTTTGCCGTTGGCTCTGCTGTGTGATCACCAGCTGCCCTGTGAGGAGAGAGAAAAACCTTTAGCACGGAGGCATCTCAGAACAGCCCTAACAGGCAGGCTGGTGCCAGGGTTTCTCAAAAGACACTTTGCCCTTCCTCCACTGTTCTAGGCTAACAACAGAGAGTTGGGTTGCAGACCATAGTCACAGGGTAATGGGGTCTAGAGCATGGGGGTCAATATGTTCTAGACCCAGGGCACCACCGCCACATGCTTCAGGGCTCTAGACCATGGGTGCAATCTGCGGGGCTCCAGAATAGTCTAGACTACATGGTACACGTTCTAGGGTGCTAGGTTTCTGGGTTGCAGATTGCAGGCACGCAGAGGAGGTTCCTAAAACATAGTCATGGAGTACAGGCTGCTAGTCTCTCAAAATGCCAGTACTCAGTACACAGCAAACCATACAAAGGAAGGTTTTACAGGCCTAGCACTGAATGCATACAGACCCTGCTGTGTTCACCACAGTCTCTCCAATCTGGGAGCTCGCTATCCATCTGGTCTCATCCACGGTGGTGCGGGCATGAGGCAGCCTTCCGATGTCCTTCACTGTCATGATGAGGTGCCGTGACGACTTCAGCAGCTTCACTGCCTCATCATGGGGGATGCTGAGGAAGCTTATGCCGTTTACTTCCAGGATCTGGTCTCCTACCTGTGGACTCAGGAAAAATGGGTGAACCGGGTGAATTCTTTTTACTGGCACTAATCTGGTGTTACAGAGCTATCCCCGTATAGCCTGGTTTCATTCCTTAGCTACAGAGCAGTGTCCCTCACCTGCTATTTATTCCTGTTTCTAGCATTTCCTTTCCACTCGATGTAAAGTTCTTCCCTTGAGGGTCACTATCCTGAACAGGCGACTAGCAGAACCACAAGAGTGAGCTGCTACAGCTTGAGCTAAACCAGCCAAGAAGATGACAGCATCTCCTCTGTGGGATGGATACAGAGACAGACCAGTGACACACGCTCACTGCTAGGTTACATTTCTGTCCCCCTTCACGGTGCTGGATCGTGGGCGCAAGGGGTGAGGTTTCGTAAGGGATCCTCTGCCTCTGAGCAAGTGAGGGTGTGAGCGTACAGCAGAGATGCCTTCCTGTACTAGCCTGATGGGTAACCAGAGCAGCATAGGGATGGTGGTCCAGGCTAGCAACCAGTGTACAGGCCCGCTGGGAAGCCAGGGTGCATGCCTGGGTGGCTAACCCACACTGCTACACCTATGCAATTATTGTTGGTCTACACAAGCTACAATCACACCTTCCCTTCCAGAGTAGACGTATCCTCATAAGGGCCAACTAGACAGCCGTGGTGTGTATGCTGCATGCTTTTGAAAACCTGGCCCTTTTTTGTGTCTCTTGCAGTTAAGACTCCCATGAGTGGTCTGTGGCAACTAACCTGCACCAGTTAATTGCAGAGCAGGTATCGACTGGGGCTCAGGTCCACGATACCCCCCACACAGGGTCCTAGAGCTCAAGCCCCAACATGTTCACTGCTGCTAAGCAGCCCTCCACCATGAGCCCAAGTCAGTTGGCATGGGCCAGCCGTGGGCTTTTAATGGCCGTGGACAGACCTTAAAGAGGAGCAGAGCTCTTCTGAAAATCTGCTTCCTGGTTTGCTGAGCAATGACTCTCCAGCTCAGAGCTTAGTCAAATCTTGCCCACTGGGCCCCACACTGGGAATGAAGAACATCTGCTGGGGGCAAATACAGACTGAAGTTTTTAAAAAATGGAACACAGTAGTATTTTCCATTGAGTCTCTATTTATCCCTGACTGTTGCTCTGCTGGTGCACTTTTCCTGTAACCTGCCACTAACTGCTGCCTCACTGAGCTCAGTGTCTGCATTAGCATTAGTTTCAAGCTTGCCCTCAAATTCTTTCACTATTCCCCCCTGTAAGAAGCTGAGCGAGCTCGATTTCTCCTCTGGCTGGCTCCTCAGTAACACACAGCTGTCCTCAGTCGAATGCAGAAATTGGTTGGACTCTCCCTGGGTTAGCAATATTTCTCACCCAGCAGACATGTCAGTAATTAAAGGCTTTGGCGCTCCAGTGGGACACGGCTGCTTTGATTTCTCCAGCAGCTGATCTGCTTCGCTGCTCGTGGCATCTCTCCTTGGGACCTGCTAGCAGCTAATATAGTCTGTGCCCACTTCTCTTTGTGCTCCCTGGGGAAATCACCTATTTTCTTACCATCCTGCCTCTCAGAGTCTAAGCTGCATCTTGTTCAAGACAGCAAGATCTGGTCCTACATTCACTGGCTAGAGTCACTGTCCCCTTATTCTGAAATCACTCCTACACCCTTAGCCGATTTCCCAGCCCCTGCACGGCACTTACAAACCAACAGTTAAATCAGCCCCAAGCTGGGAAAAACACTCCTTTCCCCTAATCAGGGCCACATCTGCTGTTCACCTTTCAAGTCCTGATGAAATCTGGACTTGGCTCCATTGTGAGCTGCAAATCTTGCTTCATGGCTTTGGTAATTCTTTCTGGGACTCAAGGGGCACACATTTTGTGTGATGCATTGCACTGTTTCAAAACCCCTGCTCTGCCAATCAATTTGCAACCTGCACCCACTTAGACAAGGAGCTTTGTTGCCTCACATCAGCTGGTCTCTTGGAGCTCCATTACCACACCTCACAGGAATCCAGTTTGTAATCTCTATGGCTTGGGCTTCTGTGCTGCTGGTGACTGTCACTGAGCAGTCAGATGGTAGCTGCCTGGAATCTCACATAGGCCTATTTGTGATGCATCATTTTATAACACGACCAACTGTTTTAACTGCAGCAAGAAGTCGATCTCCTGTCCTGAGAGGACACAGTCTTGTGTAAAAGAGGTTGGGGCAGGCACCTTCTTTTTACTCCCTGTCTTGAAAATCCATCAGGCAGTTACTGGCAGAGCGAATAATTGGCCACTTCAAACCTCTCTGCCTCACTACCCCCTGCCTATCAGGGCTGCTTGGAACATCCTGACAACAGCAGGGACAAAATTGAGATCCTGATCCTGCTGCAGAAACACAGCAATCACCAGCTGAGATAAAGGAGAATCCCCATCAGCCGTCAGCAGTATAAGTCATATGACACACAACAGTGCTGTTCTGAGTCTATCCAGTAGAGGGCAAAGGTGGTATAGTGGTCTGTTCAGCACAGTGACTGTGAAATTTTTTTCTTCTTTGTAGAGTTCTGCTCTATGTTCTTGTCTTTGTGTTAGCACCAGACACGCATAAAGTTGGTCAAAACTGGCCAACCTGTGAATCTGGAGAGACTTTGTATCCAGGGTCCCAGCAAACCAATCTCTGGACTCCATTCACTATGTGCCGTACTCTGAAATCCCTCTTGGTTAAAAATAACTCCAAACACCACAGAAATAGACAGAGGTCTTCTCCGCCCACTGCTATTCCTCCTGAGCACAGCCACAGGTGACATCCTTGGGCTTCCCTGTCTCTGCTCACTTGCGTGCAGTTGACTGGCCATAAATCACCCACCAATGTTATGAGACTCCAATCTCTGACTGCAGCATCTGGGGTTAACTCCACAGTGCCTCATTCCTGCTTCCAAATCCAGGCCAGCTTTGGGGCTGAGGATCAGCAACCAGACTTGTTTCTTCTGCTTCTAACTCCCCTCTGGCCATTATTAAGATAAATGTCGTTTCATTTCACAGCCAGTGTGGGAGGTTTCCTCAGGATGCTCCGTACTGCTTGATATGCATCATTTTTTAGCCTTTTTTTTTGTATTCCCAATATATCCAAATGAACTCCTTCCTCCTCTTTGTCTCATGATCACTTACGTTTCCAATAAGTGGCTTCTCTTAAACAGCTCCTTCATATCTTTGCTTTAGCCATAGTCTGCTGTTCAGCTTTGTCAGAACAAAACTCTGTTCTCTTTATGCTTTGATTTCTGTGGAACAAGCTGTTACCTTTGATAATTCCCTGTTGGGGGAATGGGGGAGCTGGAATTTCTGAAGCTAAATAGAATAAAATGAGAAATCAGTTCCCGCATGGCTCCTTCTGGCTGCCGCAGGGCCCAGGAAATCTGAGAGCCTGCAGGGCTGCATCCACAGTGCCTTGTACCTCCTCGACTCCCATGCAGAGAGGCTGTAAAGTGGAAGCTCTCAGCTCAGGAGAGGAGGGCATGATTCTGCCCTCACACAGATTTTGCATCTGTGTGGGCCAGATCCTCAGCAGGTGTAAATCAGCAGAGCTCTATGAGAGGCAATGGAGCTGTGCCAGTTTACACCAGCTCTGGCTCCAGTGAGCAAGGGTCAGGTCCTACCTTTGCAAAGTTTTGAGGAGGCCCTGTAGCTCTACATCGCATGACAAATCTGTGTCCACTTTGTACTTCTCAGTTGTCGCTAGCCTGCATACCGAGGCCACTTGGAAATTGATGACCACTGCTGACAGAACTCAGATCTGTCTGCTATAAAAGCATAGCCCCCAGCCAGCGGAGCTAAAGGATAATCCCAAAAACTGTTAGCAGTATAAGGCAAATGACACAAAGCACAGCCATCCTGATTCTAACTCATACAGGGCAGCTGTACACTCACCCCCACATGCATGTGTCAGTTCAATACCGTCACTGAGCAACTGTTTTTCATTGCACTGTTTTGCTCTACATTTGGGGCACTACCTTAGCACCAGCCATCAATACAGCTAGTCAAGAAGGCACTCAGCTGTGAATCTTGAGCAAGTTTGGATCCAGGGATCCAGTTCTGACAGTCTGCCCACCACTCCATCCATGGGCCATGCCCTGCAGACCCTTTGCACTGGTGCATACAGCTTCCCACATGCGCTGGGAGCTTTTCTGCCCCTTGGCCTGATGGGATTTGTGAGCCCACCTGTGTTCACACCAATGTCAAGCCAAGGTAGCTTCTGGAACCCAAAGGAGTTAGCCCAGTGAGAAATAAGGACATAATCACCGTGGTGTATATATCAGTGGGATGGTGGTGTCCACAAACACTGGAGACTCAGCTTCTCCCATGTGGCAGGAGACAGGATTATCTTCAGTGCAAGAACAAAGAGTATTGGAGCAGCAGATGAATGAACTGGGGGGGTTTGCCTCAAGACAGGGCCTCAAGTCACTGCAAACACAAGCATGGTGTAGGTCCTGGTTGCAGCCCTGCTACTAACACAGGACCAACTTAAATTGAGCCTGAGGTGCACGTCAAGCTGGGGTTCAGCTCACACTGACAAACCTGCACTAGGGCACTAAGCAGGACAGTCACAGCAAAGTGAATGCATGGAGTCTAAATGGAAATGTACCTGACCCTTGACCCTACCCTGCTCTGGTCCAGCTGAGCCTTGACAGACTCCGGCTGGCTTTAGTCCATTATATGCTCCCAAACTGAAAGCGTGGACCATTTATCTCTGATGGAATCAGGGGTTAGCAAGTGAGTCCCAGACTGAGCTAGAATCTGTCGAAAGTAGACCAGGAGAAAAATGAATTTTCCATTTCAAACAGGAAGTGGGAGCAGACCATCTCCTCCTGGGTCAGATTTGTATCCCACAGAGTGTGACTCTTCAGTGGTGACAACCTCCCCAGAGGTCGCCGGCACCTTCTCATTTCTGCAGAGTTTCTTCTGGGCTCCAGCAAGTCACTCCATCACCTCACAGGCTGCCAGCAGGTACGTTCTGTTTAATAATCAAGCAAAGCACAATTTTCCTGATTCATACCTCAGCAACCAGCCATATTTGCATGTGTGCTGCAGTCTTCATTATTACATTTTGTTTTATTTTGCTTGGAAATCTCTCAAAAAAAGGAATCAACATTTAAAGGGGCCAGTGTCCATTTCCACTCCCTTGGCCGAGTTGATATGGGCAATCCAGCTTCAAAGTACAAAATGAAATTCATGCTTGAAAGAACAGAACCAATGCAACCAAGAAATCCTGTGAGGCCTTCAACAGCTCCATAAAGTCATGGGCCAGCTCCAGCTCTGAACTGCACATGGGGTAAAGCCAGTTACGTTATGAGGTTACTCTAGATACACGCTAGGGGTCAGTAAAAGCCAAATTTGGTGTAACACATTCAAATATGATCAAGTATCAAATATTATTGGGGATGGGAAAGCAGGAAACAACAGCTATTGTATTTGGTGCGCACATGTACGTGTGCATGTGTGGAGAGGGTATATCTATCACTCATGCTATTTTAAGAGATTACGGAAGAGGCAACATCCTAGTTTCATAGAGCAGGAGCCAAGAGAGCTACCTATATTATCCACAGTACAGAAGTCACAGGGTGAACTTTTCTCTGTGTGACATCCTGGTAGAGTATGATGTGTGCCCTGCTAGTATCTGGCCCAGTAAAAGAGAACAGTCTACTACTAGCAGGTGCTAACAGAGATGGTCCTTTTAACTCCCGTGCCAGAGGTCCCCACTACTCCTGCTTGCTTCTCACCTAGCTATTTGCCACAAGCTACTGCCCCGTTTGCAGACAGCAGCGTTCTTGGAAATGTATCTCCCAAGGAACAGGAGTCTGCTTGTGGCCAAGGGTGCCATGACCATGGCAGCCTCACGTCTGAACCTGCTGTGGAGGATATGCAAGTTGTACTGGCCTTTGGTGCACCCTCAAGAGTCAGCCCAGGATGAAAGTGAATGGCTACAATGGCAGTTACAGGTGGAACAGGAAAGACGGGGAAAACAGGGCTGCCAGGGCAAACACACCCCAGTGAATAGTCATAACAACCTGCCCCGTGCAATCCATGTAAGACCAGTTCCAGGGAACATGCATTGACCAGTGGTCACACTGGCTGTTGGGGGATTTCCCACAGAATGAGAGTTAAAATTGGCAGGCTTGCTCTCTGCAACACGCATTGAACCCTGGAGGGTGACAACTGCAGATGACAGACTAGCCTTCCTTGGAGCCACGTGGAAACTCAAGAGAGACAGGCAATTAGCACTGCTCCACAAACTGAATAGCAGCTGTTCTGCTTTGGCCCCAGTATAGGGCAGTGTTCCCTAGGGCCCTGTGCTCCAGTCAAAGACCTCCCTGTGTTGTGACATAGCGTGGGAGGTTATTATCCCCACCTCAGAGGTGGGCAGACTAAGGCAGAGAGGCAGAGAGAAGTCAATATCAGAACTGACTCTTAGTTCTTGCATTCAGACCACGTCCCAGTCTCTCTTTGGTTAGCCACACTGGGAAACTAACTGAACTCTCAAAGCATCCTGTCGTAGCATTCACTGGGTCTCACGTAAAACCTGGGAGGAAGCTTTGGGTGCTCTCTCTAGTTGTTTCTAAGTAATGGCCTGAAACACAGATGAGCTAGTCCCTGCTTTTAGTTATATTGGTTCAATTCCAGAGTACTGCACAGTATGCTAGCACAAAACTGTTCTCCTCTTTCCTCTCCAGCTCTCCCTCTGCTTGAGAAATGGAGGGTGGCCTGCAAAGAAATGACCTTCCAACAGAAGAAGAGAGAAAAGAGCTGGCAACAGGACAGTGCAAACTAATCATTGGGCCTTTAACGGTTGGTGCTGATGCACCCAGGCCATGTTCTGCTTTCAGTTTTACTGGTGTAATGCCATTGATTTCCATGCAACTGAAAACAGAATTTGGCCCTGTGTGTGAAGGATAAATCATCAGAAGATGTAGGGTTTTTTTTGGATTCCAAAGTGATTTAAAATCTGTGCCAGGCCAGGGATAGTGATTGGTCTGCTTACATCATACCCATTACTGCAGTATCGGAGCCTCACAACATTTATCCTCAGATAGCCCTGTGGGGAAGGGCACTACGAACACCCTCATTTCACAGATGGGGAAACTGAAACACAGAGAGACCAATGACTTGCCCAAGAATTAAACTTGCGTTTCTCAAGTCTGTAGCTAGCACCCTAACCGTTGTGCCCTCCTCTCTCCAGACCACTGTACATGTAACTTTGTGAAGTCCACAAAGAAAAAGTTACCTATTATTATTTCCCCTTGGACTGTGTATGTTGGGTGGGGTGGGGGGTTCCAATTACCAGACATCATGTGGCACCAGAAAATATTGTAGCCTCTGCCTTGAAAGGGGCCTTTTGGAGCACACAACTGGAGCAAGACCAGTCTTTACTCTCCAAAGATTAAGACTGGACTAGAGCCTGAGCTCCCCAGTCCGCCACGAAGGGGTTTATGGGATTGTTTGTGCTCCGAAGGGATTAGATAATCTGTTCACAGTGCATGCTGGCAACTGAAACACTTTCTCTTGTCTTCTTTTGTCATCCTGGTGCCATAATCTCTTGCTGAGGGCTTTAAGATGCAAACTGCTCCTTTAATTGCACTGCCTAATATTAGTCAGCCTGTGCTGTGATTGCCTTCCCCTCCTGTAGCCAGCTACTGAGAATCGCCACAAAACTGACTTGAATGGCAACAGACACAGAATAGAAACCTCTGGTAGCCAGGTCTGAGGTCCTGGCTCATGAGCTCAGCCCCCATTCATTCACAACATTGCTCCTGGGGAAAGTGCATCTGTGCTACAGAGAGAAATGTTAGAGGGCCAGAGAATTAGCTCTCGTAGACTCTAAAGTCAGAAGGGATGAAGGTTGATCATCTAATCTGACCCCTTTTACAATGCAGGTCACAGAATCTCACCAAACCACTCCTATAATAAACCTCTGACTGAGTTATTAAAGTCCTCGAATCATGATTTAAAGACATTAAGGTACAGAGAATCCACCAGAAAGTGAGCCATGTCCCACAATACAGATGATGGCAAAAAAAATCCTAGAGCCTTTGCCAATCTGTTCTGGGGAAGAATTCCCTCTCAACGCCAAATATGATGACCAGTTAAACTTTAGCATGTGAGCAAGACTCACCAGCAAAGATATCCAAGAAAGAATTCTCTGTAATAACTCGGCTAATGTCCCACCTCAAGCCATTGGCATATCCACCAGCAACAGTCAAAGATCAGTCAACTGACAAACTAAGCTGCCCTGTCATATCATCTCCTCCATAAATTTATCAAGCTCAGTTTTGAAGCCCGCTAGATTTCCTCTTCATCCCAAGTTGCCCCTGAAAGGCTATTCCAGAACTTCTCTCCTCTGATGGATAGAAACCCAAATCTAATTTCAAATGTAAACTTTCTGATGGCCAATTCTTATGCATTTGTTGTTCTGTCCTCATTGGTGCTGAACTCAAGTAATTCCTCTCCCTCCCTCGTATTTATCCTTCTGATGTATTTATAGAGAGCAGTCATAGCTCCCCTCAACCATCTTTTGGTTATACTAAACAAGTCAAGCTCTTTGAGCTCTTATAAGGCAGGTTTTCATTTCCCCAGGTCATCCTAGTAGCCCTTCTCTGCATCTATTACAGTTTGAATTCATCTTTCTTAAACATGGGGGACTCGAACTGCACACAATATTCCAGATGAGGTCTCAGGAGAGCCTTGTATAATGGTATTAACACCTCCCTCCCTTTACTGGAAATAGGTCATCTTATGCATCCTAGGACCACATTAGTTTTTTCATGGCCACATTGCATTGGCGGCTCTTAATCACCCTGGTGATCAGCCAATACACCAACCAATCTCATCTGTCACTTCCAACTGATGTATCCCGAAGCTTATAGCAAAAAAACTTTAGTCTCTAAATGCATGACCTTGAACTTCCCATTATTAAATCTCATCCTGTTCCTATTACTCCTGTTTACAAGGTCATTAGATTTTACTTTGATACCTTGATCCTTCTCTGTAATGACCACATGTCCCAATTTCTTTTCACCTGCAAACTTTATTAGCACATTCACACTTTGTGCAGCATGGTGCGTTACAAAAATGTTTGGTCCCAGACAATCCCTGTGGAATTCCACTAGTAACTTCCCCACAGCCTGACAGTTCACCTTTCAATTCAAGCCGCTATAGTCTCCCCTTTACCAGCTCTTTATCCGCCTTTCAATTTTCATATTAATCTCCTTCTTTTCCAATTCTGCTAATAATTCCTCATGTGAAAGTATTTTAAATGCCATACTGAAATCAAGGTAGATTAGATCCACCATATTCCCTTTGGCCAAAACCAACTAGCCAACCCTCACCTCTCCCTATCCCAAACACACTATGTGCAATGGACTATATCGTTAAGAGATCTGGTAGTAGGCCACGCTAAGAAGTACAAAGGGTTGAATCTGAGTGTGGCATACACTGAAAGGGGCTGTTTGACCCTCCTGTCTTGTGCGTCTGTTTTCGTGCTCCCTCCAAGTCTGAAACCAAACAAGAGATTATAGACTGTAAAATTTGCTCCCTGGCATAGCATTGTTCTGTTCTCTACATAGGTGTCATTCGATGCCAGAGGTGACTGGACGTCCATGTTCCAAAGGGGTAACCATGTTAGACTAGTTCAGCAAAACAAACAAGGAGTCTGGTGGCGCTTTTAAAGACTAACAAATGTATTTATCACATAAGCTTCTGTAGGAGAAATACCACGTTGTCAGACGCTTTGAAGATGGGGAACATGTCTGACAAAGTGAGACTTTCCCTCACAAAAGTTCCTGTGATAAATAAATTTTAGTCTTTGAGGTGCCACCAGACTCTTGTTCATTTTGCTGGATGTCCACGGTGGATGAACTGATTGCTGCGTATAAGGTACCAAGTGCTCGAGGTGCCTTTGGCATGAAATCCCTATCTCACAAAGGAGATTTCTAACTAATGACTTGCTCTCTGCCTGATAAACCAGGACTCATTCGATCCCTTGAGATTTCCAAGAGTGACATAGAAATTATATTGATATAAATGGACATTAAGTATGTGAATGCAACAGAGAATTAAACACGATGCAGGTAAAATTATTTGTAGAGTAAAGCAAGGTCATACACATTAGAAAGAAAGACAAATGCACTTGGATAGGTTCTAAATTAACAATAACTAGTCAGGAAAAACACTTGGGCGTCATGGGACAGCCTAGGTTAGCGAACATCTGTTCAATATGCAACAGTGGTTGAAGCAAAGGAATTAAGATGTTTTGCTAAGACCAACAGAGAATAGCCCCAACATTATTCTCTAGGTCAACAGTGTGACATGTGAAAGAGAACATGGCAGGGGTACCCAAAATACTGAATAGAGAGAGAAAGTAAGTCAGGGGCTCTCATTTACCCTCTTTCATAATACAAGAACAAGGGGCATTCAATTAAATGGAAAGGCAGCACTCTCTCAAGTGATCAAAGGAAATCAGTTCTGATTCCAGACACAATTTGTAGAACTCCATGCCACGAGTTAGCACTGAGGCTAAAAGTTCAGAAGGGGAATCAGACTTTTATGAGCTAACAGTACAGTACTGAAAACTCAGGCACCCTGGTTCTATTCTCAGTTTTGTACTTGGCCTACTGGATGACCTTGAGTAGGTCATCTCACCTCTGTGCCTCAGTAACCTTCACTGCAAAATGGGGTTAATGCTACAGTTCCAGAGCTCCAAGGTTATAAATTATTTTATGTATATATTAAAGAATTCCTGGAGCTTTTCATGAATCCAAATGTTTTACAAAGGTTGGTGTCATTACCCCCATTATAAAGATGGGAAGCTGAAGCACAGAGTATTGACAATTTCCCAATGTCACCAAGCGGGTTAGTATCAGATCCAGGAATAGAACCCATGCCTCCCAATTCCTAGGAAAGAGCTCTAACCAGTTGGAAACACTACCTCCCCTTATATCTTTATATAAAGCAGGTTTAGAAGCTGAGCCTAACAGCTTCTGGGGGGGGGGCGGCAACTAATCTGCATGGGTTCTGTATTAACATGTACACAAAGCACAATTAGGTATTAGCATAGTGGGTGCAGGGCATAGTGGGTAATGGTATTTGGGGGTTAATCTGATCACAAATCTGTCAATATCTGTAATTCTGCTGAAGGGAAATATGAAATACTGTCTTTTGTGACATGCCACTCTCTGATTGTTCTAAATCTGTTTGGGTTAGTTAAAGGATAAAGGTTCCCTTAGCTAAAAAGAGACTTGTAAGAGAGCCCACTGGCTATTTCTTCCTGGAAAAGTTTAAGACAGGGGAGAGGTTTGCATAGCTCCTTCTGGAGCAATGCTTGAGGCATTTTGCCTCACCCCATGGCCCCACTGTCAAATGATAGATCTGGCTGGGCTTCTTCTGAAGGCCTCCTTTGTTATTTTAATAAAAGAAGCTGTTTGCAGCTATTTGAGGTTTAAGAGCTGAAATCACTGAAGAAACAAACTCTCTGAGCTGAAATCACTGAAGAGGAGCAGCAGATGGATTGCTCACTGGGCGGTGCAAGTGACCGGTGGGTGGAGCCGGGGGACACCAGGCGGAGCCAGTGGATGGTGAGAGTGGCCAGCAGTGAGCTGGGCAGTGCGAGCGACCAGTGGGCGGAGCCAGTGGACAGTAGGCGGAGCCAGGGGACAGTGCAAGTGGATGGAGGGAGTGACCAATGGTTGGCATTGGCAGGCAGCTGGGGCGACAGACACTCCCTACAGAGTTCAGAGGTGCTGTTATGCTGTGTGGGATCATGTTGGAAACCTGTTTTGCACTGGTTCTTCAGGTCAGTGCTGATTTTTGTCATGGGCTTCTTGCATTCTGTTTTTATTACTATTAAAAGTGCTGCATACTACACTCAGACTCGTGCTTGCGAGTGGGGAAGCATCACCCTTTCAGGGTGCCCACGGAAAAGCGCATGATTTCTCAGACTGGGTGGAGCCTCGAGCCGGTTGGTGCTGTAACATTATCAGGAACCCTCTAGATATAGGACCTGGCCCTTGTCCTGCCAGCCCGCCCTGGCAGAAGGGTTACATTTAACTAGAATAAAAAATCTTTAAGGGACACAAGTTCTCATGGTTCAGGTTCTGAACTAACCAGTAACCGATGGGAGTAAGGCAAAAACCTCCCTCGTGGCAGGTTATTCCATAAGTGTCCATTGTCTGTTACAGTTATAGGCCGAGGTTTCTTCCTACATGCAGCTTCCCTGAGGTCAGGGTTAAACTGGGGGAAAAGCCAGCATGAGCTGAGAACCAGGGCCCATGTTTCAAGTTTTCCTATATAAACACAGGTCCTGCTTCTGCCGTCTTGGCAAAACCACCTCATCATGCTATCACAGCTCTGTGACTTCTGACTATTGTCTCTTTTTCTTGCAGATGGATCAGGTCCAGTAACCCAAGCCTCATCCACGCAGCCCACATGCACATGACACTTTCCAGCAAGTTATGAGCACTTGCAACAGGGTTCCATCAACAAATCGATGCAGCTGATTCTCTTCAATGAACCATTCCCCCTTCTGAATGCCATCTCATCTCTTGCATAGTGTAGAGTCTCACAATGAAGGCACTAAAAGTGCTTTATCAAGATGCATCATCATTATTCCCATTGTACAGAGGAGAAAAGAGGCACAGGTATTTTCCTGTCATTGCTCTCATCAATGCTGAGGGGACAGTTGGAGTTAGATTTGATTTCTGAAACATCAGATAATCTAAACTCAACTGGCTTTATTGCACAGCAAAATCAGCCGAGGTATGAAGGGTTAATATTTTACCCTATCTTGGAAACAGTTCACAGTCTATGCCGCTCCAAAATATGTGCTTAATCTGAGTTATTTTTACAGGGTGCTTGTTTATGACAGCAGGAGATTAATGCACATCACTCCCTTTTCTGCATCTTTGTTGCACACAATGCCATTCCCGACGCCAGTAGACCGGAAAGTACAGAAAGTATTAGACCCATGATGTGAACTACTGTTTTGTACTCCAGTGCCTAGCAACATTAATATAGAATATTCCTAAGAGGATCCCACGTGCACATACAAAAACCCAACCTTGAACAATTTAACTTCTCTGTAAATTTCCACAATGAAGCTTAATGTAAAGGCAGATGGATGTGGGGAATTTGGTTTCTAGCTTAGCATAGGCATCCTGGTTCATTTTATAATACCGGGTAGCAGGATGGTGGTAAAACATCAGTGGCAGCTGATGCCCTGGGTGTGGTAGCAGTCTGACTAGCCATGGGCATGCCAGGAAGAAGAGGCTAATGTAGAGAAGGCCAAAGACGTGGTCCAGATCCTGCCAGGGGTCAGAAACAGAACTTGGGTCTCCCATCTCCTAGTCTCCTTTGGCGCTGAGCAGGGCCTATGACGACATGCAGACTGGTAGTGCAAGGGGAAGACGAAAGCTAAGGTAACTAGTTGTAACATAGCCTCTGAAAGGTGGTGGAAAAAAACGAAAGCTGGTGATTGGTGACCTGGAATCCCAGCTCTTCATATTTCTGTATGGCTTTGTGCTTTCTCTCCCGGTAACAGCAGCAACAGGTTTGGAGCAAGACGCTCATAACAACCAGCTGCTTTCACTTGCTCTCTTCCTGCCTTGGCCTTCCACAGTGGAAGGTGCTTCAGGACTAGGATGAGGCCCTGAAAGAAGATAAAGCTGAATGGCTATGTCTACACTAGAGGGCACAGTTAACTCAACTTAATAAGGTTGACTTAAAGTCAACCTTATTAAGTAGACTTAGAGTCCCCGTTTGTTTAAGTCGACTATAAATGGCTCTCCTACCTTAAGTCAACTTTATTAAGTTGACTTTAATGGCCACATTGTGTTAAGTCAACTTAATACAGTCGACATAACCCCTGAAGTCAACTTTAAGGGTGAGGGTTATTAAGTTGGCTTAAGCAAGTGCTTGAGTCAACTTAATGAACTCCAAATGTGGCCATGGAGTTGCTTAAGTCAACTTAAGCCTCCACTGTAGACATAGGCAATGTGTCTAAGCTGGTGAGATACAGAAATGGGGAAAACTGGAGGAAGGGCTGCCGACAGGTTCAGACAGACAGTAAATCCAGCAGCCTGCTGCCTTGTTAGAGTGAGTTTAACCCACAAACATCATGAGTTCTGATGTGCTCAAGGATCAGAATTCACAAATCAGCTGAATTCCCTTTCACACGCTGCTGGCTTTAAACCAATGTTCATAAAATTCCTAACAACCATAGGAACAACTAGAGTAAATTAAGCAACAGCTTCACTTGCTAAGAAGAATTCACATTGGGGTGAAGAAGCCTTGAATTAAATGAGCCACGAGCAGCATCTCCTGGGCCTCTTTAATGCATGGAGCACCCCATACCAGGATGGGGTTTTGCTGCTAAAATAAGGACTGGCTAGCTCATTGCAGAACTAAAATGATGAAACTTCAAATTTTGCCAAGGAGTTTTATTGCAATTATGAAAGTTTAATAGGTTTTCATATCAAGTATTAAATTTTCATTTTTTTGTACAAGACAGATATGCAGCTTTAATGAGCCATCTTATAAGTATTTCACAGAGTCCAAAACACCAGCAAGCCCTCTGCCTAATAAGGAGTCTAGGGAGAGAAGCAGAGAAAGGAAATGAAAAGCATCCCGATTAAATCCAGCATTATGGAATTGCACAGCAGACCAGAGCGGAAGATCGCGATGGGGTGCAGCATGACCCATTTGTGCTGTTTTAACTGTGCTGTAGGTTGACACTGGTAGGTAGGCAGTACACTCTGATGCCATTTCGACCATAGTCCAGCAGAAAGGGCTTTAACTTGGCATTGGGAGATCCAGGGCCTAGTTGTCTCTGATACTGACCTACTGTGTAACCTTGGACAGATCACTTCATCTATAAGCAACCTGATTTACTTCTGCTTCCCTTGGCCTTTCAGCCTATTAGGTCTTATGACACCAAAACTGTCCAGCAAAATTTACTTCTTATTAAGTCCTCCTGTTTCTTGTCTGTCGTTCCCCGACCTTTTATGGGTAGCACTCAGCACCAGTATTTTGAGTCAGATTTTCAGAACTGCTCAGGTCTCAGTAGTTCCAGTTGTTGAAACTCAATGTGATGAACCCGTCTGAAAATCTGGCCCTAAATGTCCAGTGAGGCAATTTTTTTCTGTTGCAATATTTCTCCCTTTATTTCTTCCCTCCCCGCCCTTATAGAAGCTAGAGATACAGCACAGTAATTTCCAGAAGGATAGCTGTGTTAGTCTAGTTTAGCAAAACAAGCAAGGACTCTTGTGGCACTTTTAAAGACTAACAGATTTATTTATTGCATGAGGGATATTTCATATTTCATGGGGAAAAAAGATCCCACTTTGTCAGACACTTGAAGTGATGTGGGATGTTGTCCCATAGAAGCTCATGTGATAATTAAATTTGTTAGTCTTGAAAAGGGCCACAGCACAGTAATTATCAAGATCAACTTTTTATAAACTTTTTTTTTTAGTACTGCATTTTCTCTTTCTAGCCATAAATTGTCCTGGGTTTATGAAAATGGTTATTTATGTAAATTAACGTAATCCCTAGAAAAACGCATATAATCTGGACTGACTGATATGTATGTACTCAATTTTTCCTAGTATTCTGTCATTTGCTTTTCATCAAAAACTATTTTTACAGGATCTGTAACTTGGTTAAATGTGCCTGTAGCTTTTCTGCTCTTATTACTTCAGTAGCATTTATGACCCCTAACTGAGATTGGGACCTCATGGTGGAACAGTTCATTCACTGCTAGCTGCCACATTATGAGGAGCTCAAAATGCAGGCTCAGGAGCTAGAGGGACAGATTTATGAAGCAAA
The DNA here is from genome assembly GCA_007922195.1 of Podocnemis expansa. Taxonomy (NCBI): domain Eukaryota; kingdom Metazoa; phylum Chordata; order Testudines; family Podocnemididae; genus Podocnemis; species Podocnemis expansa. The sequence continues at coordinate 5,750,852 of ML682047.1, forward strand.
ATTAAGAGACAGGTGTAGTTGTATAGGAATAATGAAGGAAGGGCTGTCTGTAGTATCAGAATGAGAATGGCAAACAAATTATTTATTAGGAGTCCTACTGCTTAAGTTAGCCTTTATCGTCTAGTCTTCATTAAAGACATTTATTCAGAGGCAGGCTCCAATATTCTTCAGAAGTTTCATGGCAAAACAAACATAAAATATGACCTGGGGTATAAATATTTAAATGTTGATCGTTTAGAATGATTGCGCCTGGTTTCTTCTGACACCTGAAGAACTCTTTGTTTCAGGGCTGGGACATTCTAATATTCTAGCTATGAAGCAACTGACAGTGGCGTTTTCTCCCTCAAAAGCGATAAATAACTTTGTTAGTCTTTAAAAGTGCTACAGGGATCACTCCTCTGAATTGCAGAATGATTTCTGTCCAATTTACCTAAGAGGGCAAAAGGCTGCTTAAAAGTTTCCTGATCCTTACATAGAGAATGCAAGGCATTTGATGATTTCTGTCCGATCACCAAATACTTCGCATTCTCTATCCAAGGATCAGGAAACTTTTAAGCAGCCTTTTGCCTTCTTAGGTAAATAATATTCCCTTTAGGCTTTAAGGGAACCTGAAGCACTGAGGTTAAGGTGACACTTTCTTTGTCTTGAAAACATCAACGCCCACTGGGTTTTTTGGTGGCTCGGGTAGCATGTAGCGCCTTTGAAAAATTACAACAGGTGATTTGACCTCATCTCCCTCTGTATGCTGTTCCTCAGTGTTTGAATCTTTACAACTGTTTTGATTTGGTGTTACAGTGTAACCTATTCCCATAACTTATACTTCCCTGCATTTATTTCTTCCTCCTATTCTGTAAGTTCCCCCATCTTCAAAGTGTCTGACAAAGTGGGATATTCTCCCATGAAAGCTCATGCAATAAATATATTTGTTTTTAAGTGCTAGAGGACTCCTTGTTTGCTTTACTGAACTAGACTAAACACTGCTGGCACTTTGGATCTTTGAAAAATCAGGCCATGTGAGCTGCAATTTACACATCTAAATCCCTATTTGTAGTCTCTTCATTTGTTTATTATCCACTGGTTGCTTTTCACCTTGTCAATTTTAAAAGGGATAGCCATGTTAGTCTAGTCCAG